>JBAMDO010000034.1:0-331369 GCA_037074765.1 Mansonella perstans
TCTACTAATTTATTCTTCTAAGAACTAAGTGACAATTCTATTATCTAATTCCTAAAATAATAAAAAATCGTTATTAAGACATAGTTCGAAACTGAATGCGGTATACTTGCGACATAATAATTACGCAAAAAAGGCTGATCTAGCGATCTACAACGTTTGTGCAAAAGAACCGATAGAAATTATGTGATAGAATCCCACTGCTCTTCTAGACAAAATATTATTTAACGTAAAAACTGACCTTGAATCAAAAGCAGCATTATTAAAGCACAGAATGCATGCCAAATTACGGCTTTCCATCGAGTACAGGATAAAAGGCTCTCCATGTGTTGGACAAGTTATACGTCCTTTGACCCGTGCTCGCTCTTCCAGTGGCACAACTCGATGAGTAGCAAACATCCGGGCCTAAAATTTCGTTGCAAAATACAGAAATAAATTCCGTAAAAATGCTAAGTCCTGTCAATGAAACACTTTATCTACAGAATTCATAAATGTCATTCTGAATAAATCGAGTAACAAGGCAAAATAAAATGCTAAATTACCCGATGTGTACTGTGACGGCAACGATTACAAAGAGCCTGTTGACAGGTTTCACAGAAATGCATCGGCTGTGATATCTTAAAATTATAAATTAAATTATTACTGAGGAATGCAGAAATAAACAGAAATGCAAAAGAATATAGCCTCCTCATAGATTTTACGTTTTCTCAAAGATGCGATTGCCAATAGAAAAGTTAAATAATAGCACAAAAAACTGAATTGCCTTTTTTTTTTTGAATTCCGAAATTAGAAAAAAATGAGCAATAATTTAATAATTTTCTCATATTTTTAGCGTATAAAATTTATAAATGAAATTCAGAACTTACCTGATCACAATTAGCACATACGTCAGCTGTTTCATGACTGATATCAATTAAGAATGAAAGCAAATTATCTGGACATACTTCACCATCAATTGTGGCACAACATACCGGGCATGTTTTACGATTCTGGATGCACTCACGACAATAATTGTGCTGACATGGTAAACGAACAGGTGATGAAAATTCCTAAACAAAGGTTTCACATTCTTCGAAGCGAATAACAACATTATTAACTAAGAAAAATCATAGAAGAGTTTGAATAAAATAATCTATAAGAAAGTATTTTTTATTTGAAAAATTCACAAAACAAAAATTATAATTAATGTTAAAATAAATCCTATAATTTTCAGTTTTTTAAGAATCACAGGAAAGCTGCAATATGAATGAAGTAATGGTGTAAAATAAAATAAAAAGAATACCCGGTCACATATCAGGCATTCTAGTGGATTTCTTGACTCCACATTTCCCAGTTTGAACATCAACAGCGAAGATGCGCATGCCATTAACTACCATAAGCGTTTGAACGCTAGTATAACTTGCACAACTTAATTCGATATCAAAATTGAAATGAATAATCCATTTCTTCTGATCGAAAAATAAACTTTAGAAGCAAACACCGTCTTCGCCCGATGTGATCAATAATCTCCCATAATTAAACATCTCAATCCCCGATGTATTCAAGCAATATTAATTTCAGCAGATGAATCAAGTGTTGATGGAAATTACTGAAATGCAGTTCTTCTAACTTCTGGCATAAAACATTAAAGAAAAATGCAAATGTCGTGAACAATTTTATCAAGTCCAATTTCGTACGAAAAATTACTGTATTCAAATATATATATATGTAATGATACTTTGCGTCATTCAATACTTGCAGTATTCTGTTATTTTTCCCTGTACAATTTTATTCCGGAAACATTGTTATTCAGGTTTTACGAAACCACCCATGCATTCCAGAAATAAGTAAAAACAAATTTATTCCAAATTTTTTTCACAAAATCAACATTCCAATAACCAATCAAACGGAAATATCAAAATTATCATGTTAAACAACAAATAAACAAGTCAATCTGAAATGCTTTCTTTCAAACAGTATCTTTAAAACCATAACAGTTATTATTAAGCAAGACGCTGAATAAACATGGCAAGATCCTTTTTGGAATATTTATAAATAATAACAAATTACTCTGCCGAATTACAGTTCTAAACATAAAAGTTTTTCAAGCAAAAAAGAAAATCGCATTTAGCCATTTTTTCCAAAAATCCATCTGACCCCAAAAGAACAAAAACGAAGTATAAAGTACATCGCCATGTCGAAATCTAAAAACCAACGTTCGAATAGTAACTTCGGATTTGAAATGTTTGTTTTCAATAAAATTCTCATTTCTAAAATAAATCAAAACGATGGGTAATGACACCATACCATAGTAATATTGTGAAATTTCAACCAACATTTGCTAAACTAATTCTCTCGGTATGTAAATGAATGTTCAAAAAACCCTTAATACAGGTCGACATATGAAACGACACCTGCTAATTTCAATAATAATCATATTCAACCTCCTAATTCACTACAATAACCAACCAAACTTCTTATTTCACTACAGTGATCATACTGAACAAGATTCTAACTAAAATAATAAATGTGAAGAATTTTCATCTTATATAAATGATAGTGTTCCATGTTGACAAAAAATTCTACAGGTTTCCTGCATTCTTATTCCGGAAAAAATGTTACAATAAAGGCACCTTCTCAATATAATAAAATGAAACAATTGCGCTACCAATACTAACAATCTACTTAAACTCTAGCATTGTACAACATAATTAAAATAAAATACCGAAATATTGCAAGCAATATTCATTGGCAGAGATTTAATTAGGATCAGGTGATACAAAAAGAGTGAGATATTTCCTCACCAAATTATATATTTTTTATATTATATATATTTGAAAATATTTCCCATAGCAATCAAAAGACTACCTTAAAAGATTTAATAATAAAACCGTTGATGGCCTAGTCGATCAATTTCTTAGCTTTGAAATAACGGCGAAGATATAGCACCTGCCATATGGCCAAACTGAGAAGACATAACATCGAAAATATACTCAAATATAATACTCGGCTGTTTGTTGACTCTAAAAATTTGCTAATTTAATAATTACAATAAAAATATTTTATCGACTACTAAAGTATTCGCACAATTAACGGACTGTCAATCTCAAAAACAGAAATAATCATCTGAAATATCTTTTATTTTCCTCCCATTCTGATTTAACTGCAATAAATGTCTAAATCTTATGTTGCACTCTTTTTCCAAAACTAATATTTGGTATTCACATAAGGAATATGTTTAGAAAACCATATGAAATATGAAAAATCAACTGGAGAGATATGAAATCAGCAATGAAAAAAACAAGGACCCAAAACTGACTTCAAAAAAGTTTAGTGGGAGATAATTTTAACAGCTGAATAGTATGCTATTATTCCTGAAAAAAGATTTTCTGGAAAACAGCTGATACCATTAATATCACAAATATCTTACCATTGGTGGATCTCATTTCCTCTTCCCTTTGCCGCATATAGGCAAAATCCTGAACAATCGAATCAGATAAATCCTCCAAACTAAAAAGAGAAGTTTTAACAACTGAATATTAACGCAATGAACTGAATTCGACAAAACAACATAAATCAAGTAACAGTGGGATATTATTTTCTGCAAACCGAATTTTTTACTTCTAAAAAACTTGTATGGAACAGAAAATGAATTAAATTGAGTACTTACCGCCTTAATTCAACTTCCAGTGGTTTAAGCTGCTCTGCTTCAGCAACTGCATTATAATTTTTGGCTTCTATACCTCGTTTCATCTCCAAATAAACCTCACGATTCTCACCCCGGGCATCTAAATAAAAGTTTAAAGATATATTAGAATTATTATGCAAATTATGCCTTAAAATATTCAGGCTACAAGTAATTCACCCACTGTTTTCATTTTTCACTAATTTTTTACCACTGAATCGCGAAATAATAACTAACTTGCTGGGAGAAATGTACTGAAACATATTTCAAAGATGTCATATTCGTCAGCTGTAAATGCGAACTTGCCACTTGTTTCAGTGAAACGTTCCCGTTGATATAATGTGTGACCTCTAGTATCTGTTACCTGAAAAATATCTCTACGACTCAAGTCACATCATATCACCGCAATTTCGTAAAACTAATAAAAATACCAAATACAATTCAAAAATTATTAATAATTAAGAAAAGTGTCAGTATCTGTCAGCTAATTCGTCATTTTAATAATTGTCACTTGTAGAAAACAGTCAACTTACATGGACAGAACTAATAAGACCCGTGGAATCTGGAAATTCATATGATCCAGTGACGACCACATTCTTATGTATTTCCTCCTTCAAACATTTCTTACCATTTGGTGGTATGTAAAATCGAATGCTTGCTGCTTGTGAAATGAGTACGATAACGAGAATGATGGCATCTATACACGTTATACGCATCGCATCCAGATATCTGATAACATTAACGATCGTAAATAAGAAATACGAGTATAATAATTGAGCAAGCGCTTTATCTGGTAAGTTTCGAATTAATGGATTAATGGATGAAAGTTGTAAAAAATAATCGTAAAGACAACAAAAATATTAACAGAAGGCTTTAACGCAATCTTAAGACTTCTAGAATTTCAATTCTACAACTTTCTACCATCCAGTCACTTTCTAACTTATCCGCATGCATTTCTTCTCACTAGTTAATATGGTAACTTTCTTCGGTTTTCTGAACCTTCAGAATTTAAGCGTTAGCAATAATTTGCCAGTCTCCCATTTACAGCAAACGAATTACGTGATACGTAACACCTCTTTCCTTCCACGTTAACCATTTACCGGTGTTGAACCGCAGCCCAACTATCACTCCACGTCTTTGTCGGACTATGAAACTACAGATGTCTCACTATGATGACGTTGTTTGCCGGGAGCTATTTCAGGTAGAACGTTATAGGCTCTACGTATAATAACGTAACAACGTAAATAACGTTTGCTTTTAAAACTAATTTTATGTTAGCATTATTTCCAGCTATAAATGGATCCACCGTTGATCACCACATGGGATAAAACAAGTAGCAAGCATATGGCCATAGATCTTAGTGCTGCTGATACTGGCATTGATAATCTTGGCTTTTTTGATTCCACTAAACACAATGATCAAGGTAATTTTTTGCCTTAAAAATTGCACTATTTTCTAGGTATTTGACCTTTGACCCTAATTATCATTCTTTACAGAGGAAAATAATATTAGGAATATGCAATAATATGATTATTTGATGATAAAATTTTTCTCCAGATTATGACGTTTTGGGTACGATGTCAATAAATGCTGAAAGTTCTGATGAAAAACACTATGGAAGAGTAATGCAAAGTGGTTATACCAGTCGTTTTCTTGAAAATCAAGGATTTGGTTGGTTTCTAGATGTTGACGATGATGTAATCGATTTTCAAAAACCACTATTGTAAGTATAATTTTAATATTACTTCTGATGATTTTTTAACAATACATTTTGTTAATTCATTGATCTTTTGTGATAGATTATAAACTTTTGTGATAGATTACAAAAATTTGTTATAATGAAATGCTTATTAGTAAGTGTTACACTTTGATATTATTTACACTTTTTGTTCTTTTAATTTTGGCATCTATTAATGAAGTTATTATTGTCATTAATAAAAATTTATTAGTTAATGAATAGAAATCTTGATACTATATCTTGATAATAGAAATCTTGATACTTTATCTGTTTTACCTTGATATTTTCAGGATAGTGGAAATTCTTCCTTTTACGTTTACATTATTCACTTCTAAAATATGAATTATTTAATCTATTTTAAATTCAGGGAAGAATTAGATATTGATCTGTCAGACATTTATTATAAAGTATGCTGCGTATTATTTCCGCTGCCTTATTTTCGATTGAAATTATGCATTGTTCGAGAATCTCCTGATTTCTGGGGACCATTGTTTATTGTTTCAACCTATGCATTATTATCATTATATGGACAGCTTAGTGTACGTCTTGTGTAAATAATTTTAAATTTATCTGATTATGAAAGTCATTGTGCTTAAAGTTATGGAAAGTGAAACTTTAATAATGCAGTTTGCTAGGATTACAATCAGATAGTAATTATGGATCCTTATTTCTTTTGGTTTTTGTTCAAAGTGAATGTCTTTTAAATTTTACGAAATATCAAATACATCTTTTCATCAAACAACATAAATGGAAGGAATGGTGGGTTAGAATGAAAGAATATGAATTTGTATTTTGATCAACTATTTTAACTTTATCTACTCATGATAGTTTCAGATGTTTCCATGGATTTTTATAATTTAGATCATTTGTTAGTTTCAGGTGCTTTCATGGATTTTAACAATTTGGTTTATTGGATCTTTCTTTTTATTTTTCCTAGCACGAGCTCTTGGAGGAGAAGTTGGCTATGGTCAAGTGCTTGGTATTGTCGGATATTGCCTCATACCTCTGGTCGTAGTAGGCTTAATTATTTCAGCTTTGTCAAGGTTAATTTTTTCTTAGTGATTCAGCAATACTGCTAATCATATGTGTCGTTTTGAAAATTGCTTTTTGTAATTTTTGTCGTCTTTAGTTCCAACTTTGTCAAAACTGAAATCGTGAAAACAAAACGAAAGAATATATATTATGTTTTAAATTTATAAGTTTTCTGGCATACTGTATTGCGCTTCTAAAGCATTTTATTAATTCAATAGGGTTTGGTAATTATGTTTCGTTTATCAAAAACCGAAATTTTAAGTGAACATGAATAATTATTCATTTTTGCAAGTAGATTTGGAAAAAAATTTGAATTTTTCAGGTTCCAGTTGCTTTCCGTAGCAGTTGGTTGTTTCGGTGTTTTATGGTCTGTGTATAGTGCTGGTACACTTCTTTGTGTTGAGGAGTTACGTGAGAAACACAGTTTATTGCTTTATCCAATTTTTTTATTATATATTTATTTCTTCTCACTATATTCAGGAGTGTAAAGTAGTTCATCTTAGATGTTTTTCCGTCTTGAAAATCGAAATTAAATTGCTACAAAAAGCGGAATCTTTTGAGCCAGATTATTGTGAAGTATCATGTTTTTAGTAGTTATTAATCGCATGGTTATGAAAATCGCCAACGGAATTAACTTGTTCTTATGATAAAGAAAGCTTTCTATTTTTTTGTCACCATTTACTAATGAAAGCATTGTTTGAAATTACGATATCTGACGTCTCTTGATGACTTATTTTCGTATCTTCATATACATGAGCACATAAAGCATTACATATATAACAGTATAATGTTTCGTGGGTCATTACAGAAACTGGGAAAGATGATTGTTTTGGCCATTCAGAACTTGAATTAGTTGGGACTCCAGAGATTTCAGAAAATATGAGGCAATTAATCACTAATATAATCATTATTTTTATATAACCTTCTAAATACTTGTATAAAATACAACACTTTCTAAGGCTTGTGATCAACATATTACTACTAAACGTCATTTGTAGCCATTTATTATCTGATTTCAATTCGCATATTGTAAGTATTTTTGTTTGTTGTTCGATGTTCAAGTCACATCTTTGTTTTTTAACAGAGGATAAACTTCAAATAGTTTTGCACTTATTTCCGAGCAGAATTCAATTTTTTTAAAGTTTCACACATCATGAATTCATGGGAGTTGTAAAAAATTTTGAAATTTCACAACAGACAAACATCTTACATAGTTTTTGTGCCGATGTTGAATTATCGCTATGTACATGACAATTACATTGTTGAAATACCGGATTTGATGTCGGAGCAAAGCGTTTCTAGTTGTCACAAACTAACATCCTATTCTTTGATGTCCATTGTCTTTTTTTTCATTTATATTTTGTCTCTGTTTTTAATCTTTTATTTCTAAATAAACTTAAAAAGCGTTGTCATGATGACAAAAACAAATAATGACGTGGTTTACATTTAATAAATCATTTTGCTGCATTCAAAAAAACAATATTAAAAGCCAAATTGAAATTCTCGGACGGCGTTTTACATGTGATGGATCACCGATGATATCGTGGGAAAAATTTCTGGAAATTCATTTCTCTTTTCCACCTTTTATCCAAGGATACGATTCCAATTTCAGGTACGCACTGAGATGTTACATCAGATCGGTGTACCATCTATCTGAATAATTTTAAAAAATCTGCAGAACAGTGACATTGTGTAAAATCTAAAATGAAAGCTCAAGAGATAGTATTGTTAGAGATGTGATAAATTATCAAGGTATTAAATGTTTTCTCATCCTTTAAAAAGCAACTGACGGTTAATCGTATGGTCAATATTATCATAAAATACTTGCCGTGCCCTTCGCAACATTCCATTTCATACTTCTGCTCCGTCACTGAATTCTTCTGATAACTTCTATTACTCAATTCTTTTCATTGCTTTTCAGAAAAACTTTACTTTAATTTTCATTGCTTAATGAATTTTACGTTCAATACAGAAATAACTGAAAAGATGAACAGTGATTATTTGAAGTAAATTCATTTTAATCTTTTTATTTCAGGATAATTTCTATCATAATGTTATTACTACCGACAGCACTATTAGTGATAAAAATTAGTTTAGCTGATAACAAGGAAATATCGGAATGCACATGGGTTACGTGCCTGTTACCGAAAGTTTGTCAAGAGAGCAATGGCATCGGTTAGTTACGTTTCACATCTTTTGAAGCTAGAGGAACTTTTTGACGAGATTTATTTATACATCTTCATCTCACACATTTGCACACATTTCTTCTTCTCGGAATGAATGATCAGTGAAAATTTTGAAAAATATTTGCAATTTCAAAAATTATCAAATGCGGAACTTGTTGATATTTTTTTCATTAAATCATCATAAATTCAAATATTTCTGAAGATCTGTTAGAAAAAGTCAGTCGGTGATGATTGTATGCAATAAAATGTTTCTTTGTAGTATTGTGCGTTTTTCCGAATGATGCTATGAAAACACAAATCGAAGTATTTTCGGAATCAATGTCATCCGCTAATCAGATAAACCAGATCACCAAATCTATGTTCATGGAATTTACTACACAATCTTCAGTGATTGAAACGGGATCATTTTTATCCTCCAAAACTAAGACAAAACAAGGGCCGCTTCTATTTCATATAGTGAAACAAGTTAATCCGAAAATGACTGAAGAAAATTTTACGGTCAAAACACCTCCAGAAGCGTGCTTCCTTCCTGCTGTCACTGGACCGTGTTCGAAAGCGAAAGTATTGTGGTACTACAATTTTTTAAAAAGTCGATGTGAAAGATTCAGTTTCAGGTGGCAATTTTTAAAATATTTTGCGTTTTATGGAAACATCAGTAAAAAATTCTTAGAAATCAATATTTAATATCTGGTATGCTTAGTTCGTTAGTTCCTGCCATAAATATCTATTACTGCCTTCCAGGCAGAACAGTTGGGAACTTTGGATAGGTCGTTAAAAATTGGTCGTTTTCATTTTTGAATGATTCCAGGAATTTCGCGATAAGCGGATTATGGTTTCCTATAAAATATATTGATTTCTTTATATATATATGTTGATTCCTTCCTGTCACTTTTGATAAATTACCAAGATTACTTGAAATTAAAACCATTTGTAGTGTTCATTTCAGTGGTTGCGGCAATGCGAATCATTTCTACAGTCAAAAAGAATGCGAAGAAACTTGTTTGATGAATTATTCCAGTACATATTTTGGCTTTTAATATATCATTATCTCTGTTAAACTATTTCGAATTCCGAATGCTTTCCAATTGCTTAGTAAGACCATCCTATTCAGTTTCCACGAATATAAAACTGATGGTTTATCCATGGACAATTATTTCATTATTTTTCCACGCACAAAAGTAGGTAGAAATTCATTAATGTCTGATTGCCCATGTTGATAAAATTGCAGTTACCAATGATTTCTAAAAGATTTGCAGATTCTGCATGAATCCAAGATTTTTTTTCAGTATCTTTCCAACTTGATCTTTCCTTACTATCTATCTTTGATACGCCTTTAAAGTGATATCTTTAGCTACTCTCTTATCAATCTCACATTTTAAAACGTAAAGTTTACATCTGGATAAATTGACTTGTCGAAGCAAATAATGCAGTCCTTCTCATTCTACTCGTAGACCACGAGTATCATTGAAATGCAGAAATGAATTGCGTAGCTTTTTTTGAAAAATATTTTACACTCCAAAAAGAAATTACTGCACCCATAAAAAATCATAACAAAAAAAACACGCATTGCATAAGGTATTGCAAAGCAACCCTTTATTTCATCGACTGGAGCACATCAGAAAAACAGTACTTTTAATTTAAATAACATTAACAAAGTTTTTAATATTAGCTTTCATAACAATGCACGCATATTTCGTATTTTTGTTGTGCTAGGATGGAAAAACAAATTTGTCCTTAATAGATATTTAGTAGCGATTAGTGATTTCAGTTTAATCTTTGTAAAAAAAATTAAAATTGGGAATTCTGATGCAGAGAATTCAGAATTTAAAAAAGCTAAAGTCAGGGATTTTTAAAGGCAATATTCACTGAACACTTTTGCACTGTATTTCGTCACTTTAAAAATTTAAGTAACGAACCCGATGGAGAGATAAGGAAAAAGTGACCGATTTGAAGACAGACCACAGAAGTAATTCACAAAAGAGAATTCCGATATAAAATTTCCATGTTCACTTCGACCAAATGCCATTTCACCAATCAATTATCTTTTTAATAATTTGTTTTCAGATTTCAATTCAAAAATTGTATTTCACCATGCACTATTAATTTCCGGTATTTTTCAAATGTATGATATGCCACTTTCATTCCATGGATCGCATAAAGTTCTTTTTTTGCAAAAATGATGAGAGAAATAAAAGAATAGGAGAGCAAAGATAGCTGAATAAATTATACAACTTGATGAAAGAAAGTATCATGCCATAATGGAAGCAATTTAAATTGAATGATATCGTAAACATTCAAAGATTTAATTATATAGACTAAAGCTAATCAGATGTGGGTAAAATGAAAAAGAAATACAGTTAGCTGGATTTCAATCTATAAAACTGCGCCTTTCGACAATATGCATGCTATCTATTCATCTGTCACATTATTTTTATTTAAAAAATTTATAGCATAGTGCATCGTCGTGATTGCTGCTGTTGTCTATCACCACGTTTCGATTTCATTGTATCCATTTTATCCTTTTCACTCACCATTTCCTTTGAAATAATATTTTTAAAAACTTTTTTAGAACACAATTCTCATTACACCCCTTTACAAATTACGATACATTAACTAGTTACCGAAATGCTTTTTATTGAAACTGTCTTGAGGATTTTGTCACAAAATAACAGAAAAATTCAACTTTCACTTCTAGCCACTCGAGAAATGTGACACATAGCATATCTGTTATCAGCTCTCTTGATAAATCATATGGTTCTTGTGTGAATGCAAACTAACAGGCTCTGCTGATGCAGTTGGTAGGATCGAATCCACTCTTGTCTTCTGAGGTTCAACTATTTGAATCTCGTCTGCCCGTTGAGATTCAGATTTTTGCATTGTATCATGCTTTGCTTCACTTTCATCAGCTTCCAATTCAGCTTGTTGCTCATTGTTTGCAATTTTGGTACTATAAATAAGCTTGGCGGTATTTAATAAATGTTGAATGACTTGCAAAGTGCATTGAGATAGTTATTGATTAAATTGGAACCAATTACTTTTCAATTTGTCTAGAACATTTAGGTTTCGAAATTTTAATTTGAAATATCTAACGAGTGCTGGATTAGTTAGAAAAACTCACAGCATAAATAAGATATCGAAAGTTATAAATTTAGGAAAAAATCATAATCTAGAAATTTTTTGAACACAAGAAAATGAAAAAAATTTGTCTCCATATATTTTAATTGATTTTGAATTCTTAACTTTCCGGAACAAATTGCTACTTGATTTGGAAAATATTTACAAAGTTTGGGACCCAATTACTTACTTATTTTTCATATTAAATTTAGGCTTTGGTTCATTTTTCTCGATTTCGGGATTCATCGTTCCTTGAACCAATGTTTCAGTATCCTAAACATTTTTAATGTTAGAAACGGTACGTGTTACTGTCTTAATAACGGAAACAATTTCTTGAACTGAATGACATTCGTTTTCATTTGGAACGTTAAGCATAGATTGACAAAAACGTTGCTAAAAACTTAGCAGAAGTTGAGGAAAAAGCAAAATGCATGTCGGATTATGTAAAAGCCGTAAAATTAATGGTAGCACAAAGTGAGTAGCAGTGACATTCAATCAGTCTCGTTTCTTAAATAATTCAAAATTCTGAAATGCTTGCAACAAATTTGCGTCATATTGAATTAGTGTGCATACGTATCAGTTCCTTTTCTGCTCTCTCCACAACCTAATGAATCCAACACACACAAAAGTCGAAGTCCTTCTAGTACCGAACAAAAGAAAGTGGATAGATTGGTGAAGCGGATCTAAATCCTTTTAAATCCTGTTTTACTTCTTGAAGAATTCTAGAGTTCAAAAATAATGATTTCAAGTAAAATTTCAGGATGAATATTTTGATCTTTCTTGAGATCATCGTTTTTAAAATTAATTTGTTCTTCAAGAATTTATAGTAAGTAAAATGCTTTGTGAAGAAATTAAAAAATGAAGAGAAATGCTGGAAAAAATAGAAACATAAAGAAAAAAAAAACTGAAAATACCCTTAGTGAACGCCGTCTCATAGCTTTGGCTTCTTCCGCAAGGATCATTTCAATGGATTTTTTCTTCGGTGGTACTGGTGGCGGCACATTTTTGGGTGGTAACATAGGTACTGTGCTTTCTGATGATAGTGGTGGCACACAGTTAGATGGACCGCTACGATTTACAAAATTTTCTGCGAAACTTGTCTTTGCAGACTAAAATTGTTTCGTTCTTTTTATTTCTTGTTCGCTCTTTCGTTATTTTGATATTAGAATGGAACAATTTACATGTCAAGTTACTTTTAAGTTAAAAAGTATTGAAAATATGAAGAATCGATTTTTTCTTTTCTTGTATCATTGATCTGCTCAAAGAGATGATACAATGGACAAGAAAGCTTATCCATTAAGCAAAGATCAGAATTAAATCCTTGATTTCGAACGAAAATAATAATCTCCCAACAGAGAATTATCAATGGTAGTTTTGTATATTCCTTGTTTGGAATTTAAAACCAATGGACTTTTTAAAATTGTTGAAATAAAGAAAATTTTTCGCCCAATTCAATGCGATAAAAGCATTAATTTGCCGCAAAATTGGCCTTACTACCTCCCTTAAATTCCACTCTTATTATCTTTTTCAGACATCTCCCTCCTTCTTCGAATTCCCAGACAGGACCAGCAAAGAAAACAAGCAAACAAATGAAACAAAAAAATTCAGGAGAAACTAATTTAGGTTTATGAAACGAAATTAAAAAAGCTAAGAGAAGAAAATTTAACTGAACAATTTAAAGACAGCATTCGAAGCAGAAAAAAGAAGCCGTTAGAAGCAAATTAGAACTTAAGACGAATAAATTAAAAATAAGAATTAAAGTGGGATATTAAGATTCAACAGCCATAACTTTGCTGGAAACTTAACGGAGGGCAAATATTGTATAATACCTGAAGTTCTAGTTCATTTTGCCTTTGTATTCGATCGATTGCTGCTTCTATAGTCATTCCATCCCGATTGATGTCTGTGATCGAGACAGTCGATTGTGATATGTTCTCAGGAGCAGGAGCGGATGAAGCTGTAGAGAACTTGAGGGTATCTTGAGTTAATAATTGGTAAGATGAAACAATATTGTTGCTTGAATGATCGGATGTTACACATTCCGTCTGATTTACATCTACTACATCCTGTAATTCCGTTATTCCTTTATGTTAGGATAGAGCATAATGACCTTATACTATTAAATTTGATATATGCTAATCAAATAATTCTAGTAAATCAAGCATATATGGCATGTCACTGCAAAAAGTACATTGAAAAAACTCAAACAGCACTTTAAATATAAATGTAATATGTGTAGCGCTGTATGCATTAAATATTAGCACAGGTAAGTACAAAACTAGTATCGTAAGATCAATTACGTTCTGAATATTGCTGTACACGGTGTACTTTAAATTAAACATTTCTATCAAACAAATTTTTCCAACAAATTAACCTTGACGTTTAGAAAAATGCAGGTTAAGTTTATTATGTACTAGAATCGAAGGCAATATGAATCTTTTCTTTTTAGCATTTTAAGACAATAGTAAAAAGGCAGGTATGTGTATAATCTATCACAAAAATCAAAAATTGAATAAAATTAAAAATTAAAATTAATAAATGAAAAAACTGTTATTTGGATTACAACATGCGGGATTTATTGATGGCGACTGGAAAGATAAATTGAAATCAAGATTTTCACCTGATCGGTAAAGCGCTTGACATTTTCTTTGGATTCTAATCGGTCGAGTACCAACTCGATTTCATGTGCAGTTTTCTCTTCATCAACAGTCAATGGTTTTCCGGTATTAACGCAGTGTTCCGGTGTTGCTTTACTGGAGTGCTGAAATGTTAGTTCTTCAAGATTATTTTGAATTTATATACTATCCAACATGTAATCACAGATGGCTTACCTGTGGAAATGAGAATTTGCTGAATCAGTTTTACAAGACTTTTACAAGGCGATTTTTTTATAATTTCTGCATTTCTGCTTTCATTCAACTTGTACTAATACTTCGATGGCTTTAGTTCTTTCCTCAGACTTATGCTTTCTCTTTGAAATATTCCTTTGCTGGGTATTGAAACAAGTAAATATTCAAGTAACACTGTCGCAGTGTCACAGCTTACATCAGGAAAGCTAATGTAAGGCGTCGCAATTCAACAAAATTATTTCATGTACCTGTTTCTCAGCATATTCCGATGCAACAGTTAATGATTCGATGATTTCCGGATCTTGCACTCGAGATTTTGTATCTTCAGCGAAACTCATCTTCAGCTTCTGATTAATTAGCTGTTTTAACAGTAATGGAGAAGATAAGTGAAAATTAAACTATACCTTTTTATTGAAAAAAAATTAACTAAAATTAGTTGACAAATCTTACTTGATTCAAACTTTTCGGGATTTCATCATGTTCAAGTTAAACAAAGCTGAAGAAGTTTTGAAAGTTCAGTTTTCAGATAAAAAAATTACATTAGGTGAAAAAAAATTAACGCCGAATGATTTTTTATTTGATAACCCTTGCATCTTACACATTCCACGTTGTATTGCAAGTGATGTTAAATAATTTCCTAATTTCTTAAGTAAAAGAAACTGGAATCTTCGTTTTCTCGGAAATGGATGGAAATCGTAGTAAGAAGTTAGCTAATTTTGTTTCTTATCTCTAGAACATAGTCTGTAAATACGTCAAGTGCAAAGAATGGATTATCAATAAAAGTATTCATATGCGCAGTATCAGTATCAATCTACTTCTCGAGAAATCATGAATGCAGTGTTACTATGACGAATGAATAACAGTAAAAAAGCAGTTTCTTCTTGATATTTTAAATATTTGAGGCAGAAAACAACATTTCAAGTTTACTGCCACCAACTTTCATATTGCTGTTGTTTAGAACAATCGGAATATCATGAAGTTCGTGACTTTGCAGTCCTAGCAAAGTCATTAGTAGTAATGAAAACTGAAGTTTAAAGAGTTAAAAACTCTTTAAAGCAAAACGATCCAAGCGCTGGAAGTGTTGACTGAATGCTATTCACGCAGCAATTACCTTGCGTGAGTCCTTAAGCTTGAAGCTCATATAGCTTTCTTTCATTTCAGATTTGCTTAAAATTTATGAATTTTCCTTTTTGTTATTTAAAATCTTTGTCTTAGTTGCTCGTTTAATTGACTAGGTGATCATTAGAAGAGAAGAAACTAAAATTCTAAAAATTATTTAAATATGTTCCTAAAAAATATGTATGCAGTTATCCTATATCAATTAAGGCTACGTGAAATTTTTTTATCAATTTTAAAAATTTATATATTTTTAAGGGAAACGCCAGCATTTACGTATAATCCGTTCCGATATTTAGTTAAGCACAAGCTGCATAAACATTCAGGGAGCAGTAAAGGCAGAAGTTTGAAATTTTGTTTGCTCTAACCGAACTGTAAATTGTTAGATTTTTTAAGGCATGATTATGCAATATCGAAAGGATGCAATATCGAATAAACGATTGTACCATCATATGCTTTCTTGGATGACATGCAACAATGCTTCATTCCCAATCTTTAGTGCATGCAACAAAAAAAGAATGATGCAAATTCGAGTCAAAGTGAAAGCTTCCTTTCTGGTGGGACCAAAATAAACTGAGTAAGCGGAATGAAGCAATAGCTGGGTAATATAAGAAATTTAAAGGATGGGAATATAAGAATAAATGGGAAGCTAAAGTAATGCAGCAGAAAGTAGAAATAAATGTCAAGAATGGAATGGGATCGAAAATGGGGACATTTATGCAAAGGTCTAGAAAGCCTCATTGTCAATAAATGCATTTTTTTTTAATCTCTCTTTTTCTTGTTTCAAAATGGCGAGAATGTAGAGAATATCTGAAAAACTAATTGTTTTGGTGATAATACATTCAATTTTTCTTTTTATTTCACGCAGAGTCTTGCAAAAAATTCTCATTTAGAAATTTGCAATAAATTTCATGAGGGACGAGAAAAACGCAGTGGAAAGCTTAGAAAAGTTGTAATCGACCATCAAATTTTTAACTCAATTATCAAGTTTAGTACGTCAAGAAAAAAATTTTTTAGGCTCCATCTTGTGATCCTAATGAATCGACTAACTAGAAAATGTAATAAAAAGCAAAAAAAATTAATAGTTCCAAGTGTTGGAAGATTCAGTCTGGAATCTTTACTTGTTATATTAACACTTGCATTTGTTTTTCCTTTTTCTTTTAGAAATTGAAAACGCAAAATTCAACGATGCGCATTCTCTTTAACGATTTTGAAAATTCTTTTTCTTAACTTTAATTTATCCGAACGAAATTTCGCTCTGCAACTCATAACAGAATTTGAAATCCGGAAAATATACCTCTTGATCTGTCATATTTTCAACTGCTTCCGATTCCTTCAGTTTTCTGCTAATATTATTCGCTTCTTCCAAAATTTCGTTCACTTCATCTATTTTATCATTCACAATATTTCTCAGTTTTGCATTCACAGCATCATCCGGTTTCCCTGCATCATAATCGTCATGATAAGCATCACATTCAGAAGGATTATCTACTTGTTTCGTAACATCTTCTGCTGGTATGATTTTTGTGACAGCTTGTATATCGTCATCATGTTCTGATTTTAACATTATCTCTTCTATCACTTCTTCCACATTTTCGGTTTCTTTACTACAGTTGTTTTTTAAAAGACCAATATTGGTAGCACCGGGAAGATCGTCTGTTACAGCAATCAGAATTTCTTTGGAGTATTCGTCTTTTTTAACATCTTCATTATCTTTTCTAACGCAGATATCCTTCATTTCAACTATTTGCTCCTCTCTGTCACCTGATCCATAGGTGATATCTTTTCCTTCGCTGTCTTCCTTTGCATTAATCTCACTCAATTTTTCATCGATTTCTTTCTTGAAATCTTGCAGTTTCATTTCAGCAAATTTTTCTCCTTCCACTATTTCCTTATTTGCTTCCTCATTTAATTCTTGGAAGTTTCCAAATGCTTTTTTTGTAAATTCATCCATGTTTTGTTCTTTTTCTTCCGATTTCACAGCGATTGTCTCACTAATCTCACTGCCAAATCTTTCAGATATACAAACTTTTTCAGGAACCGTCTCGTCAGCATTTTCCGCAGAGAAATATATTTTATCCACAGCTTCGTTGTTTACCCTGTTTATCTCGTCAAATCCAACGGATATTTCAGAAAATGTATTTCCGGCATTTTCGATAAGTTCATTTTCCTTGCCCGTGAAATCTGATATGCTTTCAGTTTTCTTCATCTTTTCTGGTTCTTCTAATATGGTATTATTTTCAGGGATAGTCTTACAAATATTCTCTGCAAATCTCTCCATCTCGTCCTTGATGTCTTCCAAAACTTCCGAAGTTTTCTCTCGCATTTCGTTATTGGATTTTGTCAAGTCGCTGGTTATTTGAAAAAAGCCACAACTGGCATCATTTATTGCACTCTCTAACTTTTCTTTAGTTTCGTTCAACAGTTTCCCACCTTCATTTTCAATTTTGTGCTCTAATCTTTCATGAAGATCAATAATGCCTAAAGCTGTTTTACTCATTTCACTGCAAAACTGATTGAAATCTTCATCGCCTTCTTTAACTTTTTCTGATAATTTGTTGATTGAATCATTTCCTATTTCTACGACATTTTGTTCATTTTCCACATCCACCACATCAGAATCCGTGAAGCTTTTCAGCGTATTCTCGCCTGCCATTGTTCTTAATTTGCATATTCTTTTCAGATAGAATTTGTCATCTAGAATTGATATATTTGTAGAATCAAATGTTTTCGAACAATTCAATATGTTCAAAGCGCAATATTAGGAAGTAAGCGAGAAAAATTTTAATGGCAAAAATATTATCTTTTAATCATTCTATATCGAATCATAAATGAAATGGCTGATGCAAATAATTGATCAAACAAGGGTAATCGAAAATTTCCTCTGTATAAAAAACAAAATGCAGTTGCTGAGTGTGATGGTGATTATGTTGCAAATATTGTAAATGAATAGAAAATAACTCAGCACCACTGCTGTTTGCTCTTCATAAGAGAAGTTTAACGTTACCGTAATACCAAGTTTTGCTTCACTTTTTAAAAACTCATAAATTACTTTGTCATAATCCAGCCAGCCATATGGTAACGGTATTGGACCGGAGATTTTATGCTCGAAAAGCATTATATATGTCTTAGAAAACATCTGTTTAATACAGTAATTGATTAATAATAAAGTTAAAAGTATATTTACTATCTTCGGTTTACATCATAATAAAGACCTTACCTTAAGCGAAATACGCAAAAAACAATACATATTTTAGCCTTCAATGCTATAATAGATTTTCTTCCGTCTAGTCCTCTTTACTAAAGCTTTCAGAGTTAATTACACCATAAGATTATTAACAGACTATTGACAACACCCCGAGTGACTAGTTTTGACTCTATAGTCGATTCTATTAGATTTAGCATTGAACGCGCATTTTCGTAAACCAGGTCATAGGCATAAAAGTATTTGAAGGATTACAAAAAAAATTTAAATAAATATGTGTGAAATGGATATATACGTCCATCTTTCCGTAAGATTACAGCTTCGTATTCTTGAAATAAAAAAGAAATGAAAAAGAGTTCAAAAATATCCTTTAATTACTACCTTCTCAACTACCAACTATAAGATGTAATACTGGATACTAAATGATCCTGAAGAAGCATAATTCGAGAGTGTCATTAAGCGCTGAAGTTTTGATATAGGGAGCTATGTTAACATCATCTTTTATTAAAAGCTAAAGTATAAAAAAACAAAATGATCAAGCTAATTTGAGCATAAGTCTCAGACCAAAAAAACACTGGTAATGACAGTATTTAAAATTCGGTTGATAAAATAACGAGCTGATAAAATAAGTAAAACTGAACTTAAATCCATCTGATTTAAATTCAATTTCTAATTGTACAGAAAAATGAATGGATTCAAGCATATCCAAATTCAAGCGTATTTGAAAACAAAACTTAGAATCAATAATGGGATCAGACCAAATTGGCTTTACATGGTTTATAGTTGAAAAGCATTCCTGAAACTTTGTTGTTATTTCCACAGAAGTTAGTAATGCTTTGTTAGCTTATAAGCAGCTAACAATTGGCAAAAGCTGTTGAAGAATAACATCTCATCTGTGCATAACACGAAGGATTTCATCTGAGTGAACGGATCCTCAGTTTCATGTCCGTTTGTTCAGCTAACTCATAACTGCTAATGTTAGCAAAGGACTTTTGTACTTCCATAATAGCTTTCGCTATTTCATAATTCTGAAGCAATCAAAAATGTCATGCATTTTTTGTCATGAATTTTTTATCATTCACAGTGTGTTTTAAAGGCTGAAGAAAGTAATTGAACCGAATTTAATTTTTGGAAGTTTCGAAAAAAAAAAACTGCAAGCTAAGGCGAAAGAGTTGGAGGCTAAGGCAAAAGAGTCACTTTCATCTAATTTAGAAATTTTTTATATTATTTGATATTTGAAATTAAAACCGAAGAGAAAAATAGATATAAAAAATTTGCCTTTTAATTCCTTAAGCTGCAAAATTTGAAGAGACATTTCAAGCAATTAGTAGACGATAAAATAAAATGAACTGAATTGATTCACTGAAGTGCATCGAAACCCCTCTTATATTCTTTTAAAACAAATATCTTGGTTATTTTACTATACAATGCAAAAGCACTTGGAACTAACTATAACTGTTCATTATATTGATTGAATAATTGCGGTAGTAGTTTTTCGAATTTATGTTTAAATAAGAAGCAGAAGAATTTCGGACGGAAATGCGAGTATTTCTCGAAATGCTTAAGATTAATTTTGGTCACAAATTGAAAAATTTCGATAAAGCTAGAATGGATGAATTTAACAGACAAAGAGGGAGTAGGCTCAATTACATATATAAAAAATGGGAAGAAGACTTGGCTGCTCACAGATGAGCCAAGATATGACTGTTCAGTTAACAGTGGGCCCAGGCAAACGATCTTCTTGATTATAGTGCTTTTAGGAGAAAATACCACGACGAAGTTCATATTTAATTTTGTTCCTTTCCAATCATTTATCATTAATCATACTACCGCATTTTTGTCATCTCTCATCAAATTGCTGTTCATTTCGTAGATTAAAACGCTGTAATCGAGAACTGATTCGAAAGGAGAGTCTGAATAGACCATATATAATAAGCGGAAATAAAGTTCGAGAAAGTGCAGAAAGTTCATCTAAGATAACATCAATTTTGCCAAAAAAGCTGGTCCTAGAACGTTATGGCAAAGATTTAGATCATTTTAAACTTAAGCCATAAAAAAATTCGAATTCGATGATGCATAAATCTCTTCGGAATGGAATATATGTATTCCTTCATACATACACACATAAGAATGCATGCACTCAAATGCAGTAGTAGCACTTAATTAAACCGATAACGAATTGAATGCATAATGCATTCATTCATCCCTCACTTGTCTCCTGATACTTGCATTCAACTGCCACCTAAAAGACTACGCTGAATGAAATTATTACTGATTTGATAGGTTAAACACAAAATGCAATGAGCTAAGCTGCGTCACAAGATGTGAAGATAAAGAATATGAAATGCTTCCTTAGATCGTGAAAGCACAGCTTATTGAATTTTAAAATTGTGCAAGAAGGCAACAGTTGTTCAACCATTGTCTCTACAACTAATTTCCGATCCTTCCCACTTCTCTCTCATCTCCGGTATTTGGCTATAACCGATATCCGTAGCACATTCAACACTACAGAAACTCTACCCTTGCTCCGTTGTGCTGCTCCATCTTTTCGTGTATTCCACTGTAATCTACTCGGGTAGCTGTAAACAATTTTTTTCTAATGAATTCGAGTTAGGAATTTTCCGTACACATCTATGTTTTCTCTGCATACTTGACCAATCATTTCATTTTCAAAGATTAAGGATTAGTTATTAGTGAAACCTTAAATTTTTTTCAAGATATATAGATAAAACGAATCGTTTTTGGACGTAAAAATTGTTGGATCAGAAGAATAATGTAGAAATCAATGTAGTGTTGGCCATGATTTGTTTCATAGAAAAAAATTCATTTTTGTTTTTTCTTCCATCAAGTTTCAACCGTCGAATATCTATATCAATCTATATTCATTCCATCCTCATTTTTTCGCTCAATGTTCCATACTTATTTTTTGCTCAATATTAAATAGAAGAGATCAGCTTCAGAGTTTGAAAAATAAATGTTACCTCATTTCCTCTGCACATGCTTCTCTTAGATCATGAATATTTTTTCTTACTAATAAGCTTTTACAACGGTCACCATTAATGAGTTATAAGTCATTTTGGCGACTTATTCCACAACTGTTGACAACAGCTTTTAATTCAATAAATAAATAAACTAATTTTCTTTTCGAGTTATTTGTTTAGTATGGTTTGATATAACAATAAAAAAATTGCAACATTTCCTTTATGTGGCAGAAAAGTGTTCAGAACATAAATTGGATTTATAAATTGAAATTTAAACAAGAATGAGCCCTTTGAACAGATTTTTTCAGCCTTCTTGACTTTATCACTACTTTGATTGCAATTTAATTGCAGCTATTTTCTATCAACTGAAACAAAAATTATAGTCGCTGCATGTTCTTGTGATCTAGAATGTTCCATAATTAATAATGGATTACCACTATCTCGCAACATGATTAATTAATTCAAAGATTTAGTGAAATCACTTATCATTTATTTCTTGACGAAATCATCCTTAAGAACTAATTGATTCTTAGATATCATTTGCAGACTGAAAGATTCTAGCTGCTTTTAATGCAGAAGCAAAAACAATTTACAACAATTGTCCCTTCAGAACATATTCAATTTCATTTGCTTTTAGCAAACGTTGAATGAGACAAAATAGTTCCAAAAATCAAGATCATTCCAAAAATTAACAATAATTTTGCTCACAAAAAAATTAGCCTGAAAGAGTGACAAGAATAGAATTATTTCATTCTTCAAGATAGACGATTTAACGGCATTTGCTCGATCTATTCCAAAAGTTTCTCCACACTAATCCGAAAACAGATGTATCAAAAGGCCGTCTATAATTTGTGCGCAAATAGGCCATTCCGTATTGATGATCGTGAATGAGAAGTGATAATTTAGGAATCAAGGGGTGATAGAAAGAAGAAAAGAAATAGATACGATAAGAAGGAAAGAACTCAGAAACTGTCTGAAGACACAACTGATTGCAGATAAGGGTGCAATGATAAAATAACATGATCCGAATGATGTCAGTAATGACTATTTCAACGAAAGTGATGTAGTAAATGAAGTCGATGAATGTTTAAATCAACTTGACTAGACCTGGCATGCAATCCTATCTCAGTAAAATTTCTTTTTTTGATAGCATTGATTCATTTTATCACTTTCTTAAAGCAAAATTATCAGTCCTCTGGATGTATTTAAATAATGAGAAATCAAATGATGAGAAAGCAAAATTATCAGTGCTCTGAATGTATTTAAATAATGAGAAATCAAATGATGAGAAAGCAAAATTACACCATGTGAAATGACCGCCTCCAAGCAAACTTGTGAGCTAAAATTGAAATTTCACACTTATTATTTTAAATTGAGGAATTTTATTTCCAATGAAGAAAGTAATTGATTTATGATAATGGTAAGATATTTTAAGCATATTATCTGAGAAATTAAATAATATTAATATTAAAATTAACAACCATTGCTTAGAATAATTTGATTATCATTTGAGTCGTTACTGTATTTTAGAAATTTGGAGGAAGAAAAATTGGAAAGCAAAAAGAAGAAAGATCGAGTAAGAGTAATTGAATAATTTGATAGATTGGAAAAACAGCTGGTTAAATGACAAAAGTGTTCAGAGGAGCGAACCAAGAAAAAAAGAAACAACTGATACTGAACTTGCTGATATGAGGTGATATGATATGGTATACACATTCTAGAAAGTTACCAAAATTTCGAAATTTATTTATAATGAAGAAACAATGTAAGAATAGCGAAAATTGGAATAAAAAATTTCTTCTGAAAAGAAAAATGTTGTCATCGACGAGACTCAATAAAGTGGCTTTCATCTTTTTTGTTCCTTCTGCGACTTTTTCTTTCATTGATGCTATTAAATGATGAAAAAATAAACAGTGCAACAAAAAGCTCTAAATTACTGCATTATACAGTAAAATGGATACTAAACGAATTTTATGCACTTAATTAACTTCTGAATTAAGTTCGGAAGTATTCCAATTTGTTTATTTGAAATAATTATTAAGAATATTTTTTATCCAGTCTCTTATTAAATCTATCGAAATGCGAAATGATGTCTTTAAACTGCTTATTTAGGTGGCACCGATAATACTTTTAAGAAAAGATAACTTGAAAATTTCTGGGTGATTCATGAATTTTGAAAACAAAGTGATATGAGGAAAGCTTCGTGAATATATTCACTAGCGAAACCAAAATTCAAATAAAATTTCCGCTACAATTTCTGAAGGCAGGGTCGAATTCACAAAGTACTCTTGAAAATAATCAAACATTGAAAGAGTTAAAATTCCATGAAAGATAAACGGTGGTCAAAAAATCAAAGCGGTATTTAAGTTTCCAAGAATTTAGAGTTAATAGAAGAAAAGGGTATTTCTTCTATATCAAAAATAATGCTTGGAACAATAAATCATTTCACAATATTTCAGTATGTGGTCAAAATTGCTCACATTGAAGTCGTACCTTTAGCAAACAGTCGAATCCTAGAATCCGTTGATTTATAGACTGTCGACATTCTTAATCCCTAATGAATTTCATTCATGAAAAACAGAAATCAAATTTTCAACTTCAAAATTTGCTCAATCAATGACAGCACCGTCGGAAGCGTCAAAAGTAAGCGATATTATACGGTTAGAAATCAAGAGATCAGAACAATATCAAACAATCACTTTAGCATAAATACCATTTACATTTTAAAAATAAAATTTTGGTTTTGGGGACAAACTTAAAATTCTAGACACCTTTATGGGTGAAAAGCTATTAATGCATAAGAAGAGTTTAAAAATAAAATCTCCTACAATTTAAACGCAATCAAAGACAAATGGATGTTTTGAGTGCATGCACTGCCTGTCATGTTTATTTATCATAGATTTCAAGTCCTCTCAAAATATTCTCCTGTCGAAGAGTAAAGTATCATTAGAAATAAATACTGAATTACGAAATGCATTATAAATTTTTGTAAGAACCAAAAATCATTAACGAGAATTACGAACGTATATGATGCGTGCATGAACGATTAGGGAAAATATGCAGTTTCGATTTCTTTAAATCTAATCACGACAGCATCGCGATTCCTACAACTTTATTCCCAAAATTGAGGTCAAACTTACTTCTTTCCTAATAGAGTAATAAATTAATATTTTGATGCAAATCAATATATTAATATTTGTTTCGATATTTAAATAAGATAAATCATATGTGCACGAGAAAAAGTTTTCAATTCATTATAATTTAAAACACGAGCAGTTTCCATATTGCATTTGGAAGTTCTTGGAAAATAGTAAGGATAACAAAACTAAATTGTTCATTTCGAAAATAAAACATTCTTATTCAGGGATAAATAATTTCGAAATCAAAAAGAATTCATAACAGACATTAAGTTGATAACAGATATTAATTGCTGGAAGAAAACTGATTGAAACTGGATATGATTCAATCAGAAATATTCTTATTCATCCGGAATCCTCGATATTTTTCCGTAAAGCATTACTTGCATGAAATAAGAAGACTTCGCAAAAGATCGCGCAGACTTATTAGAATTCCAAAAAGAATCATTCAAAATCCAGCTTGTCCACAAGTTGATTTACAATTAACTAACAAATGGAAATTGTTCAGATTATCCCCATAACTTGTATATTCGAATGATACAAACTGATTCTACAATGGAAAATCAAATATTTCCTTATATTGGAAATCAAATATTGAAATGAAGAATTCCCTCATTAAAAATTAATCAAACACAATAGCCTCAATGATTAATAAATGTTCCTAATAATCATCGTAGTCATATTAAGAAAAATTGCAAACAACAAAAATTTTTTAAAAATAAATGTGTGTCAAATAAAAATGCTTATTTAGCTCGAACCATTATTAAAAGCAAAATTGCTGATTTATGCAGATGAGTAAATATTGCAACTGTAGTACTCTCATGACGATACTGACTGCATCTTTTGACTCTTTTTTATATCTTTATTTTATACTTTGTAGAAATTGTTTCATTAGATAATAATATCTGTTTACACAATCATCTGTATCATGTCATATGTGTCATAATTTCAAAAATTCTGAGCTGCACGATTCTGGATTCATGGTATTATTATAAAATAAATGACCTGCTGTCGATCGAATGCATAACGTTTTTGATGTCCACTACAAGCTTCTCTATTTATTGAAAATAAGCAGAGTTATTCTAAAAAAAGTGAAAAAAAATTAGCGAGCTTTATTCATAATCACATAGATTAACAACAAAAGTTTATACAAACGAGAAAACTACAAGATAAATTTAAATGGAACACTCGTTAACCAAATTAGAAATCAGTTTGCTAATTTGTCATATAGTTTTTGATTTGCAGGTATTTCATATTTTTCAAATAAAAAGAGTTTCAGAAACTTTCAAAAACTATATTTTTTTTCGCTTCAGAAAAAACTATAAACTTGTTTGCTGTTGGAAAAAATGCTCTTATAATGTAATAGAGAAGGACAAGTTTCTTAGCATTAACATTTTACATGCTTACCAACTCCGAATTATTTTTGCACAAAAAATAACTATAAAAGTTCTGCATGCGTGAGAATAAAAGAGATTCCTTGAATACTGTCAGAACAAGTAATCTGCTTAGTACAATTCACTTGCAGAATAATAAATTAATGGAGATATATGAATAGTAATTGCTCAAAATGATGTGTTCATTACTTTCCATAGCATTTTAAAAAAAAATCGCAATCTCATGTGTTCTAATTTTTAAATTCATTTTAATCATTTTTAATTTTTGAAAAAACTAAAGAAGTCATTATCACATCCCCACTGACCTTAGTTTTTTTATCAAGCATTGCAAAATAAATTAAACAGGAGTTCGTTTTGCTAGCAAACGACTCAAAGAATAAAATACATAAAACACCTGAAAAATTGACTCAAAATTAGAAAATTTAGAACTAAAGAACGCATTATTCGCTGTGTATCTTTCTAAATTTTGGTGTTTCTAAGAAACTTCTTAATGCAAAAGTTTAAATTAAAGTAACCCATTGCAAATGTTTGCATTAACTCATTCAAATCAGAGCAGCAAAAGGGTAAATACAGTGTGACTTGCTCAAGAGCAAGTATTGCAATTGGAAAAGCAGGATTGATACCATATGTGCTATTTTTTCTGCATTCATTTTGTACAATAACTTCTTAACCTGAATTTAAATAATTTAATTTCCTTTGAAGAGATAGTTTCTCAATGGTGTTGTTTCTTATAAACTTGAGAATATATGATTGTAATTTCTTCTGAAAATATAACGCATTTGCAACATGATGAAATTACCTAGCTAGAATTTTTTCAAAAAAAATAACCAGATTTTCTGCCTTCATTCATTGAGAAGAAATTATTTCTATTTCTCCCGAGACGACACGATGTTTGACACAGCTTACGGTAGCATAACAGCCTATAGTTATTGAAATTAAATAAATACTATTAATACAGGTTCATTTGCCAAGTTTTCTAGTAAAAAAATCCTTCCCATTGCTTTTACAACTGAAACTGTGAAATCCTTGTTACGTGACTAATGTGTAAATTGCGTGCGTAAAATGTAATAACATCACCGAACCTTTGACAACAGGTGGAAAATGATCAATTCCAGGACAGTAAATTGCGCTAAGTGAATCGCTACCAGGATTGGACCAGTAATTGGACAAATATTCAAATGCAATGATGATGCCACACAGGTTTGATAAACACCATTTCAAGTGGTGAACGGTTGACTTGGAATGTAAGGCAAAGCAAGCTTCCAATCTTTACATTTTTTTAAGTTTTTTAATGATTCAGTTTCGGGAATTCAGGGAAACTGAGGTTGAAATCGAACTTAGGCAACAGTCAAACTATTGTTAAACTAATCCTAAATTTGAATGTATTTGAATGTGATTGAATCGATCTGAAAGTCAAACATTCAGATCAGGGATTTCCTCGGCAGGTAATTTCACAATTTTCTTTGCTTAAGAAATTATTGGCATTGCCGTATAATCCACTGGATGTGAGCATTTCACAAATGTCTTTCTTCGAATTGTAGTACTATCGTTGCAGTGATTCTCTACCAATACCACGAAACATTAGCTGCTTGCAACGACTTTCTTCTGCAAGTGAATTTGAATGAGATGCGATGTTAAAAAATTCAAGAAATTTGAAATGACTTTTGAAAAATGAAAAAATTTTTTTGGGTGTTCTGATACCGTACCAAAGGGACAACAAATCGTAGTTTCTGATATTGTTCTGTAATGGAAATCGGTGCTGGTGGCACATGATCGGGAACTGAAACAAGTTTGATATGTTACTGGCCGGCTACATGGATTTACAAAAACTGAAATTTGATACAAAAGAGAGCTGTGTGGTAAAGCAATTATTAAAGGAAAATTTTGACCTGAATGAAATTAATAGAAAAGCATAATTAGATGCGCATACCTGTGCAAGTGACTGCGCAAACAGCCTCAGTTATAAAATTATTTTGATTCCCTTTTCTGCCATTATACTCGAAATGTTTGCAAGTTAAAGCAGGTGCATCGTAATACCAACGGTTGGCAGATGGTGCAAATGCTTCCTTGACACCAACTGACAACGGCAGTTTACATGCTGCAGAATTGTTTTCCGAGCCGGGCAACACTGATACTCGTTCCATATTAAGCCTAAATAGCACCAGTATTTTTTCCACAGTTATTTTCGCTTATACTAACACTTTTTTTTTATAAAGCTAACATTTTTTTTTGTAAGCAAATGAATTTTGAAGCTCTGCTGTTGAAATGTAATTTTGAGCATATAACTATTAGTTGAAACTGAGCAAGCAACGACAATCGGCAACAGTAATCATTGCAGTGCATTCATTATATTCAACATCATTGTTTCATTGAAAGGTCAAGTAAAATTGAAAAAATATTTTCCAGAAATAGTGGAAAAGGTCTTATTAAGGATTATTCAAAAATTGCAGAACAAAAAAAAGCTGGAAAAAAGTTGTGTATTGCAATATAAGTTTTTTGCTTTGCCAAGTCTGTTTAGAATTTTTATTTAAGAAGATATATATATCACATTCCATCATCCTGCATCGACTTCTCTTCATCTTAAAATCTTGGCTAAAAGTAGAAAAAAATGCTGCAATTTTGCACTCTGTGAAAATGGAGTCTTAAAGCAAGGTAATCGGGATGAAAATAGAGGGTGAATAAAGAATATTAAGAAGGATAAGTAGCAAAGAAAAAGGATCAGATTTGGTGCAACCTGTTGTGCTTACTTTTGTCTAATATGTTTACAATGGACACTCATCTTACTCATTGCTTCTTCTTCATTGAAATCTCTTTTAAAACATTACCCTCTCCCAGCAAATACCGAATTCAAGAGAAGCACGAACTGGTTTTATTGTGTATGTGTGCAACACTATTTGGCGGAAAAAGTTGATATCTCTTCGCTTTTCCATTTTTCATCAAGAAAAATAAAAGTTTTGATGAAAACAAAAGTTTTTGATCATCTGATCATCTGTCATCCAGAAAATAAGCATTATACTTTTATATAATGTAACGGTATTGCTAAAAAATTAGTCTATAAATCGATAGTCATTAATTTTAAAACAATAGTGATCAAAAGTGCAAGCTTTAAATTTGATTTAATTAACGATGAAAGTTATGGTTTTCCGAAATATGTAAGCTTGGTAGATGGATCATTTGTTCAATAAATCATAAAGAACACTTTTCTTGCAAAATATGACCAATAATTATATCAGAATCTGATATATAAATTAAAAGATAAAAGCAAAGGGTCATAAAAATGAATTCATTCTACTTGGTCAGGATAATCATGTCATTTACCTCAATATATCATTTGTCAATAATACATAGTGTCCAATCCTATTGAACATCAATCTCTTGCTCATCGTTCATCTTTGCACTGATTTCTAATTCATATACAGCAAATAATTCATCTATTTGATCTTTGCAAACAAAATATCTCCAAGCTTTTTTCTACGGAATCACATATTCAGATAGGAATCCAGTTAATATATTAGTTTATAAAGTGATTAATTACTTGAATCAGGTACGATAAACATAAAGAAAATAGAAATAGCAGTAATAACAATAATATTATTATTACTTTCTTAAATCTTGAATATAACTTGAATATAAAAGAATTTTGAATATAAAAATATAATATAATTGAATATAAAACTTGAATATAACAAAATTCAACTTGAATTTTGAGAGTGAATTGCAAAGCAGCACAAAAGCAATTATTGAGAAATTACTGGCATTGCTATAGGATTGATCGATATGGCCAAGTAAATCTTTCTAATCAAAAACAGTTACTCCTATGCGCCTCTCTATCAAAAATAATGCAACTAAAACTTAAAGTACTCAAAGTAGTCTTCACAATAGTCAAAATTACTTCTTTGTGCTAAATTAAAAATATGTTTAATTTGAATAAAAATTGAGCTCATAAATGAACATTTAAGGCAATGTTTATGGTAGTGCCTTTTACATAATCTTCTGTTCAAATTGTTTTTCTTTTTGTTTAATCAAAGTTATACTTGAATAAAATTATCAGTATCTCCTTTGTCTATTTCAATATGAAGCATTACTTTTAGTTTCGCTTTTTTCTATTAAAAATTGCGAACCAATCTTTTATGAGGAAATTTAATTGTTTTATTGAACGATGCACACTTCGTTTCTAAAAACTTAAGTACATGCTACAAAGTCAAAGAAATGGTTGTTGCTTAAAATGAAATTAATGAATATGCTTGGGATGGTAACTTTTGAAAGCCTTGCTTCGAAAAAAAACTAACTTTAACTTACTTCGAGAAAACTTAGAAAGAATAACTGCATGAGCTGAATTTGGTTATGGCTGTCAATTGTACTGTAAAAGTTTTTTTCTCAAGCAAACATGAACTATTTATGACATATGTACATCAATCGTACATCGACTTACGACAATCGGAAATACTTTTCGAAGTATACTGAACAGCTATCAGATAACAACTAAGTAAATTATAAATGCACAAGTTATAAAAGATAAGAAAAGACGACCTATAGAAAGATCAAAGAGTTATCACTTTATTTCTAATTTCTCTTTAATGATTCAATTAATGATTGATGATTATATCATTAATTACAGAGATTGTATAAGGTAAGCTTAAAAGCATTTATTTTTCAATGATCTTTTGTGAAAATAAGTTTTTTTGGGTCAGATCATTGCTATATCTTATAACAGAAGACTAAGTGAATGCAGTGAAATGTTTTTTCCTGGTCATTGCAAGTGCTGATCGCTTGAAATTTTCCGTTTGTAAAAAGCAAAACATTGCTGTAAGATATGTAAAACTACCTGTCAAATCTTCAAATATATGGTGATTACGCCAGGTGTTGAGAAGCACCTAGTTATCCATTTATTTTTTGGTATGCCATTCTCTTAAGAGATTGACGATTTTGAAAATTTTCCTCTATCGAGTCTAGAAACTAACTTTTCATTAATTTCGCCTTTAACACTTTCTAAAGGCAGAAATGCTTCCTTTTTTTGCTCTTTCGTTACGATTTTTGTATACTTCGCTATTTAGATGTTCTAATTCAGTTGAAAGAATTCCAATTCTTGGCCAAGAACTAACTGCAAAGTGATATTACTCATTGATAATTTTCAATGGCAAATAAACGATTGGCTCAGCAGCATATCTCTAGGTTACTATGCTAGAGAAAATAAGGTAAAGCTGTTTGGAGAAAATGGCTCAGTAGCATATCTTTAGGCGTGCGAGAAAGGATCGCTTAAACTGACATTATTTCCCTGTTTTTTTTGTCATATAAAATTATTATTTTCAATCCATTTTGATTTGACAAATTCTCATTGAATTAAGTTAATTTGCAAAAAATAAAATCTCTTGATCGAGTGATTTGCAGCTTCTTTCATTTTGATGATTGTTGTTATTGATAACAATTTGTTACTACTACTTTTGAAATAACTGACAAATTTTGTTCTGACAATCACTTTTCGTCATTGAATCTTCAGACTGCAATGGAATCCTGGACTCATCTTGATGAAATCCTAGAGTCATAGTAAAACTCAGTTTGATAAAAAATTTTTTTGTATGCCATTCTCTTAAGAGATTAGCTATTCTGAAACTTTTGATTGTGATACTGTGATCTTAGGTGATTCGATAAGAATTCATAAAAATAAATTAGCTTTAATTGTTAATTGTAGAGATGAATGTTTATTTCAGAGTATTTAATAAGATTTAATAATCTTAAATGATATTTGACTAAATTAATAACATATTTATACAGCCAAAAGACTCTTTATTCTCAAAATTGCTATGAATTTCAAAAAAAAAATAATGTTGATTAAGCAAAATTTCTTACGCTCGGACCTTTCAAAAAATAATGCATTGAAGGAAGGCAATAATATATTCTCGAATTAGACATTCTGCAATATATCCTATTCATGGAACTTCAATTTCGCATTCAAATTTTCCTGTGCTTCTCAGACTTCTCAGAATTACAAGTCTAAATTTTTCACGATAGTAATTTCCGAAATGAAATGATAAGATTACTTCCAAAAAATACAAAACCAACACAATCAGGTATCTCAATCCATTTAATCCAATTAATTGATAAGTGTGGTAACTTTCGCTTTGAATCAATAATCAATACGGCTTTCGAAATTGCGTATAATTGTGATGTGGTGAAAACAAAGTGAAAGGAGCTGATGAAAATGTGATAGAATATAGAACTAGAAGTAAGTAAGATTATCAATATTAACAAAAACATTGCAATGCAGTGGTGGCATCCACAAGCAATTACACTTTAAAATCGAACAACTTTCTCCTGTTTCACTTCATTTTTTTTCTTTGGAAAAAATAGTAAATTTTCAATTTCATCATTGTTATCAAAATAATAAATGAATACATCAAGGCTGAACCAGAATGTTAATTAAAAGTATTTTTAGTAGTCTTAAATTAATGCATAATTTAAGAATCGAAAGAGATCGGTTTAATTTTAGGTTCTTTTAATTGCTTGAAAGGAATGGATTTCTTTTAGATAGTTGTTAAAGTATCATTCGTTGACCACTTCCATTTCCAAATTATTTTCATGTCAGTATATTGTATTTAATTCAGTCAGAAATTTAAACTGACTATTTCAAAATAAACATATTTTATTATCCATGATGCATGCAGTTGTAACAATAGCAAAATTTCAAATATTATTGATATTTATAGATATTACTACATTTCAGGATCGATCTTGAAAACAACAGTGCTTGTTCATCAACCATTATTCCTTGAAAATTCGAAGTCATCTTCTATTTAGTAGCCAGAAATGCCGATAAAGTCCATGCTTACGGATGTTGATGTTCCCTGTTTATCTTTTCATGAAATGATTTTTTCCGAAATGCAACAATATGGCAACGAAATTGCACTGGTAAACCAAATTCCTTACCGCCATAATTTTTGAAATTACTTTAAAATAATTAAGTTTTATAGATAAACAACGATACCGACGAAATGTTTACGTTTGAAGATATCTTGGTTAAAACAAAATACATAGCAAATTCATTACTTGCAATGAGAATAGAAAAGGGCGAGGTATGACATTTTGTTTGTCATATATGTTAATATAATCAATAAAAGTTTCGAGCAAATACAGAAATTCGCTTTTTTCAATTCAGAAAAAATATTTAATAGAAAATTACAGAAGGAAAGATTCTATTGTTTTTAACTTTACTTGTCGAAGTGGTAATTTACTTGTTGAACTTATCTAATCACTTATTTTTATTTGCATCCTTCGCTTAATCGAATGCCTTCTTATGAGCTGCCAATATAAAGCTATAAATATCTTGTACGAAATACAAATGTTCTCCCAGACAATTTATTCTTTCTTATTTTAAAAAATAAATTTTTCTTTTAAATAAGATGTATTTTCTAAAAATTTATTTATTTTGAATATTCTAGCCCATAATTCTTTGTGTGCCAAATTGTCCAGAATTCGTATGGCTATTTCTGGGAATATCATTTGCTGGTGGGATTGTATGTCCACTACATCCAAGCTTTTCAAAAGGTTTATTAAAATTTTGCATCATTTTTCTTTTAAAATTTATTGTGTTTTTCATTTCTTTCAAAAACAAATGAACAGTTAATAATACATTGAAGGGATGGTATAAAAATAATTCGAGTTTTCTATTTGACTTTGCAATAAATCTGCAAATAAATATTGCGGTACTACAAATTATTTTATTGTCACTTCTTCCATTATGTTTTTTGGTGTTGCTTGCTGTAGGCCGATAATAGAGATGACAAATTTGATCAATGAATCAAAATGAGTTATGAAGCAATGGCAAAAACTCTTGTCATAGTAAGACATATTCAGTTAAGCAGGGACGAAGTGTTTTAAAGAGAATTCAGCTAATGTAATGATTAATCATAGAAGTTAACAATAGTCAACTGAAAGTATAGCCTGAAAATGTGATATTCGAAGCAAAAAAATGAAAGAAAAGTCCAGTTATCTGAACCGAGAACTGATTAACAATCAAAAGAACTCCTTTTTTGAAGCGGATTTGGTATTGCTCACTTTAACTTTTTGAATCCACGTAAAACTACAACATCTGGAGATATGCAAATTAAATCAATATTATAAACAAATTGAAGTAACCTAGTGACAAGAAGACCTTAATGCTTCACTGCTACAATATCTAAAACCTGGTAATTGTTATCTCAAAAGTTAAAATTAGTCATGAACTTCTATTGCATAAGTGATATCCTACCTTATCTTTCTTCAACTAACTCTAACTTTTTTAAATCGTTTCCATTAGTTTTTTCCGAAAGATGGTCCTATAATTGACAGGATGAAGAGAATGTTTTCAGTGGGTTCAATGAATGCAAAGACAATGGTTCCCAGCTTAAAGGATGAAATGAACTAATAATTTCTTCTTTGCAACAACATTTTACTGTTATTTCTTATGTAATTGTCCAGGACATTCTGTTTACAATGATTGATATTAATCACCAATTGAAATCACTTCTTTTTAAAGCAAATTTTTCAAGTTCAATTGATTTTTTAATTTGCAGACGAAATGCGCTGGCAAATAATGGATTCGACATCGAGGTTTGCTTTCGTCGTACCGAATGCGCTAGACAACGTATCAGCAGTATTCAACGAGCTGGGCATCGATCATAGGGTACATATAAAAATTGTGATAGATTTAGCATTCATCGAATGTTTGCACACTTTTTTCACTTTTATTTGAAAAAAAAAAATTTTTGCACTAATTGATAATTCTGAAAAAAAAAAAAAAAAATTTTTGCACTAATTTATAATTCTGTATAATAAATATGAAGAGATGAAATGCAATTTCAGATAATTTCCACTGGTAATCGCCAAGTATCGAAGGAATTCCCAATCCTGAGCGATTTAGCCTTGACAATCGCTCGTTCTTCTTCAACATATCCAAAAATAAACCCTGAAGAGGACATTGTTTTCTTACCCTATTCAACAGGAACAAGTGGACCGCGAAAGGGAGTTGCCATAACACATTTTGTTTTCAATGCTATGCTGAAAACGTTCAACAAGTAGATATCTTTATTTCCTAGGCAGAAAATTTTTCATTTACTCAAAAATGCCAATATTTAGTAAATGAAAAGGTTGAAATTTTCTTGAATTATAAGTTAATACATTATTTTGATAAGCTAAGAAATCTTCACTCAATTCTTCTAGGAGAAATGAAATTAGAAGAAAAATGATAAGAAACAGATGAAGAAAATCATTAAATACTGTTCTAGGAAAAACTAGGAAGTTTCCTGAACTATAAATCATTTCAAGTCTGTTATATTATATCATCTTCAACTTTAAAGGTTTCGCTCTTTGTAACGCAATTATATCTTAAAAAATCATCATGCATTTATCATTATTTTACTGTTATTAATTCTCACATATTTCGCCTCTTCCTTCATACCTTCCCAAGAAAATATCATAGGTCGCTTTTAAGCGTGTTTCTAGTTGCTTAACATTTCAGTAAGGAAGCGTACGATTTACCAGATCATGGTGAGTTTATTCTCTCCAGTGCTCTATTTCATGATACCTTCGGGCGTGATGTACTCTTTTCGTCGTTATCAAATGGTGCAACAGTAGTAACATTTACAGATAAAGTGGAAACGTTAGCAAAATGCATTCATGTATATAAGGTTTGCCTAATTGCGTGTTAAAACTCTTTTTCAGTCATCTTAATTACCTCATTAGTAGTTAGTTCTATGCCATAACCATGGAAAACTACAATTCATTCACTAAATCATACCGTAATTTAATGCAGTCAAGAATTACAAGCCAGTACCATTTTACAGGTTAAAATATTATTTATCAGTACCACTACACTCAGGCATCTTTGTGATACAAATATAATTGATCGTTATCCATATTATCACTTGAAAACTGTCGTAGTCGGGACAGAAGCGATTGGAGAAGATACGTTAAAGCGTGCATATCGTTGCTTACCATCTGTCAAGCACTTCAGTGCTGGTTAGATACTTCTTTTTTGTTCCATAAAAATTTCATTCAATTTTCGTTTCCAAGGCATGACAAAGAAATATGAAACACTAGGCAGATTGTTTTGTTTAATTTTTTAAATATGTAATGCAATATTCTCTGATCCAATATTATCATCTGAAAAGTGCCGTAATTGTGAACGGAAGCACTTTAGCTATAACAGTTTTCAGGTGACAATATAGGTGTTGATCAGTTTTGTAGTTACTTAATTATTTCAGTTTACGAAATGACTGAGGCAGGAATTATCTGCAGGACAACCAAATTTTCTCCTTTCATATCTCGCTCATGCGGGACATTATGTGCTGGTTTAAGCATGATGGTCATTTACTTCTCATTTCTTTGAATTTCATTACAAATTGTATTTTTCTTTTCTTTGAAAGTTTTACAATAATACAAGATTTTTGGAAACCGAATATTTTAATCGTTAAAAGGCAAAATTTATCTTTTAATTCTCTTAAGAGATCGAAGAGAGGAAATATTTTTTTTTTGAAACACAGATATTTTGTTTCATTGGAACAAGAAAATTTGTTAAGGTGATAGATATGATTACTGGAGCTGAAGTTGGCTCAAACGAGCAAGGCCTTATTCTGCTCGGAGGACAAAATGTGGTGTCACCTTATTGGAAGAATGACAAGGCTACTTCTGAAGATTTTCAACGAAATGGTTGGAGAAATACTGGTATTTTTTATTTGATATCTTCTAATTAAAAATAATTAAATTAAATAGAAATTTGAATGAATTGTTGCCAACAGAAGCAACATATTCATGAGCTGCTTTTAAACCAATGCATCCTGAAAAGTGTTATTAGATTATAGAGTGTTACATAAAGCTATGGTTGTGACAAAATATGTATGAAATAAGGTCAATTAAATTTTCATGCAGAGTAATGAAAATATCTCAATAAGCAGAATTAAATATCAAAAAAAGAATTGAGTATCGAATGCATCAAGAGTATGAGAAATGATTCAATGAATTTTGTAGGTGATATTGGATTTTATGATAACGATGGTAATGTGTTCCTTGTAGATCGAGAAAAACAAATGATTAAGATTGACGGGCTTCAAGTATGATTTTCAAATTTTGGTACCAAATTTTGAAAAAATTTTGAAACAACTGCTTTTTAAATACAATACGGTCGTCATTTCTTTAGGGTTAATTTATCCCATTTACTTTTTTCGAGTAATAAACCCAAGATGCATTTGAGTTTATAACTTTTCCTTGCAAAATGAAAAATAAAAGAGAGTCAAAATTACTGCCCTCACTTAATTTTACTCAGATAAGTTGAGTTTTCTGTCCTATAAACTATGAAATTTGTGAAATGGAACTTTAATGAAATTTTCGAAAATACTATGTATGTTCAGTGATTCCGTATTTAGGTAACACCACAAGAACTTGAATCAATTCTCTTAACTCATCCATCCATTGCTGAGGCAGCTGTTGTACCAGCAATAAAGATGAATCAACAAGAAGTACCAGTAGCTTTCGTAGTGCTTAAGCCGCGTATGCTTGCCGATGCTGAACAGATTAAGGAGTTTATAAATAGTATGTTGTACTTTTACTTGAAATGCATATTATATGCACTTTTTTTGTTCGCAGTAATTTGTTCAGCTAGAAATGTTCTCTGAAATTAATATTACAAAGGATTTGATGATTCAGCATTAGAGGAAGATTGATGGTCAGGGATTGAAAAATCAAATTTGTTAAGGTCATAACAATAAGCTAAGCAGTAAATAAATTGCCTTTCTAATTTAGTAAAGAGCGATATATGTAAGAAAAAAATGTAAAAAGAGCGGAAATTGTAAGCGGAAATTAATTGCTGTGAACAATAATATGTTGTGAGTTTATATATTGGACAGGCAACGATCATTTCAAAAATAAATAATTTCAATTTCAGATTTGTTACATCTCTCAGTAATCATCAGTTTTATTTTTAGAACGTGTGATGCGTCATAAACAAGTGGATATTGTCGTGATAGCAATGGCATTACCTCGGTCGCCAGGTGGTAAAATACTTTGGCGGTTACTACGTGAGGCTGCTAACAGGTATATATGAATTACTTTCGCAGTTATAATTCTCAGTTATAATTATAAAATTTATCAAATATTCTCTCATTCTGTTTAACTTACAATGTTGATTAATGAATATGAATAACGCTTCACTCTCTTCATCTGAAATAGAAGTAGTACTATTTATCAGAGAAGCTCTATTACATCAAAAAATCTTTACTTACCTTACCTACGAAATTTCCATCGAATAGTAATAACATAAATGATTCCCGTCACAATACTTAGTAAGCAAAAAGTAAAAGTATATCCATTTAACGGCCTAAATATTATGGCTGCTTGGCTTTATTACTACAATCGCAATCATATTTGTAGCTTATTTTCATTACTTCCTGGAAATTTTCAGTTGCAAATATTACTTTATGCAAATATTACTGTATTTTAAACTGACATGATAATTTGTTGAATTTATTTTACTGTTCAACAATCTGTGCTTACTTCTTTTTCAAAATGTTTCGAAATATTATTCGTTTTGATCTGGTAAAATTTTGTTTGTGAAAAATTTCCACTGAACAAATCTTCTCTAACTTTTATATTTGTTATTTCAATAAAGACTGATAATAAATTGTAGCAATAAATGAAAATGATTTCGATTGTACTTTTTAATTTCCATGAATTGTTCCGTATTTCAAATTTGATGGCAATGCAACATTGTTGTCTATGTTTAGTGGTGATAAATGATAAAGCTGATCAGTGGTGCGGTTTGTACAGAATATTCTATGCAAATAGATAATTAAAGGAATATCGATGATAACATAAGGATAAACATATAATGATTTCGATTTAGATCGTCCTCATTTCTAAAATTTATCGGGAGGAAATATTTTATGTCATTTACCGCTCCCACATAGGCAGACTTGTTTTGTTACTTTCGTCATCTATTATCTCCGTCCACTTTAATTTTATCATCCGCCATTCATCTCTTTTGTCTCTTTTCATCGTCCATCAGGGACACAAATACCGATAAATCAAAATTCACGTTTTCATCGATTAGTTTTGAAAAGTTTTTGGGATGCATTTTCTCCCACTGAAATGAGTGATAAAATTTTAGACCATCCAATAATGATCAAAATCGTTTACAGAATTTATAGTACTAACTTCTATTCTTTCCTATGAAATTTACAAAATCCAACATATCCATTAAACCATTTATAACAGTTTGAATATTTCAGAAGGGTTTCATTTAAGTTTTTGAAAATTTTAAATCAATATTTTCCGTTCATTGAACAGAAAAAGTGTAGATTGTTTAAAAATGATGAACAATGATTGTTAAATAGTAAGAAATCAATTCAACACATTAATTTACTGTTTTTTCCTACTCACGTTTATCGTCAGCTATTTCTTCTCCCATAGCAACTTCAATTCTATTTCTTTTCTTTTCAAATGCCTTTTTTGAATGGAATTTTGTAGATGTGTACTTCCAAATAAAAGTGACCACTTTTTTACTCAAAAATCCAAAAACTCAAAAAGGACACATCATTAACAGCAGGAAGCACTTCGAATAGCATTGATGATGAAAGTTTCCAAAAGGCGAATGGTATGTTGATGTTGCGACTATGAAGATAATTACGTCTGATTTGTTTCCTCTCAATTCATTGACATAGATTCATGTCCATAAACTGGTACATTCTACTTTCTTCTTCATTTTTTCAAGAAGAAAAATATTATTGAACTGTTCTATCTAAAACAATTATCTTAATGCTCTCAACAGTAACTATTGCTCAGTTTTTCTCTTCTGCTCTAATTTAATAGTTTGAAAGTTTTCAACATAATTCTTGCTTTAATTCAAGGTCTTCGGAAGCCTTCCATCATATAATCATATATGACATTTTTTATTTGCACAAAATTAAATTTGCATTATGAAGCGTTATCTTACTACATTTTTAATTTAATTTTATTCTCTAGTAGAAGCAATTTCAAAATTTAACTTTTTTAGTACTGAAACCATGTTTAAATAATTTAATTGAAATTGAATAAGATATATAACCGAATTTTTATGAGGTAAAAAATAGATTTCTATAACTTTTACAAGAGGTAATTTTTTTCTCCATGAAAAAAGAAGGTAAGAAGGAATGTATTAGAAAATTACTAATTAGATTTTGATCGGTACATCGAGTGGAGTTGACAGGAACTTTTTACATTGCACTGTATGGAAAATATTTCAAAGAATTATGAGAATTTATTACACTGCTGGGGCATCTAGAAAGTACTGCTAATTAATCAACAGTCCGATTTTTTTTTTGTCCATCAGTACTAACTTAAATCTTAAAAAATGTACTGTACAAAAACTCTTTAATAGCGGAATTTTTTTATTTCTTAGTTAATTCAATAAAAAATTTCGTGTCTTACTTCTTTGATGTATTTCCTTCTCTCAAGATCTGCTACCCGCAGAAAAAAATTTTTACAAAGGCAATTAGTTTTTTATTTTATGATCATGAAAAATTTCTTTGTGAGCTATTTTTTAATTGTAAGGTTAAAAATTATTTGTAAATTAGGGTATTTTGTTCTTGAAAAAGCATTTTGTAAATGTTCATTTTTCTTAACAAAAGAAAATGGAACTTAAAAAAATTAAAAAAAAATAATAAAAATTTAACTCACTAAGATTTATTTTAAGATTGAAAAAGTACTCGGCTTCAATATGTTTTTTTTGAAGCTTCTTTAGCCATAAAGCGAATTGATGAAAAGAAGCGCTTGGAAAACGCAATATCTATTTTTACTGGGATTAATTGATTTGGTCTTAAACTGATGTATAACATCTACAGAACTGTAAAATCAATTCAGTATTAGCTTAAGTAAAACACTTTTGGAGAAGAATAATGAAACATCAATGTGAAAAAAGGAATTAAACTATTCAGCAATAAAAATACCTTCAGTAGTTTTTAATCGTAACAGCAAGAAATTATTAATTAAAAATTTATAATTCAATTTCACGCATACTTATGAATTTTTCATTTTGAACATATATTATTTATATTATCTATAGTATGACTATTAATTATGTGTTCCATTATTTTCAAAATCACTGAGCGACCCATTCTCAATTCTTTAATTTCAATCAATTCAAAAAACTGCACGCTAAATAAAATTAAAGAATTGAAAATTTCTTAAAGAAAATTCTTTTTTCATTGGCAAAAAATTACATTGAAACTTAGCAAAATGAACTGAGTTAGCTTTCCATTTTCTAAAATCTTTCATCACATATAACGTTTTCATCAATTAATCTTGTAAATATGACTTTTATGCATATCATTCTGGCATAGCAATACTTTAAACACAATTGTTATATAATGCTATTTATATTTCCTTAATTTCGAAGCCAACAATTAAATATACGAAATTATTCTCAGCCAAGGATAGATCGCCATTTGCCATGTTTGCTGATCAAGTGTTTTGTTAAAAAATTTTCGTAATTTTTTTAGACAAACTGACTCTTTATTACTTTAATGTGCAAGAAAAAATAACCGAATGTATGCATTAGCTAATTTAGAGATAATAACGAATGATAACGATATTTTTGAATGACGTGTGAAATGATTTGTTTGTAAAAAAATTATCGTCTTGCAGGATATGAATTCGAATTATAAATTTCTAACAATGTTGCTTTCTATGATTGAACCCATTAAAACAGGAAAAACCGCCAATAAATTTTACTCTACATTTGGAAATAGCACATATTATTATCAAAATGATTTTTCCAACCGCAGCAGTTTTTTGTAAGTTTTGTAATAAACGTAAGCGTTGATGATGTTTAAAGTTTCATAATTATAACATTAGGTGAACAATTTGATATTTGCTTCTTAATTTGAGCACAAAGGCATAGTATATTTTTAATTTTCTTAAAACTTCTGAAACGTTCATCTTTTTTTCTTCTTTAAAAAAAGTCGGAATTGAAAAGAATGGTTACCTATGACTCTTATAATCTCTCATTCTTAATTAACACTGAGAATATCAAAAATATCAATGTTATTTTATTCTCATTCGTCATGGAAATAATGGTTCTGTTATAGAAAATTACGCGATTATCTACAATCAACTGGTATTATAAGTAATAACTCATTAAGCGTTATTTTAAATCCTGGCGGTATTCCAGTCGGTCATTATGATCTCAAATATCAATTACATACTTCTGAAAATATTACTGAATTTTCTAAAATGGAAAAATTATGCCATCTAAAAGTTTTCGAAATTGAGGTGACTGTTTTTGCTTATTGTCTTACGTTAAAATTGAACTTTTATTATTTTTCAAGTAGGATGGAATAAAATCAGAAGCAGTTATTTTCTTATATTAATAATACTACAGTAGTCGAGAGTTAAAAATTGTTATTAAAAAAGATACAGTTAGTTTTAACGTAAATATGACCAAAATGAAGTATATATTGAACACCTGTAAATTATTTCTCTAAAGATGACAAATGGAAATACATGATCAATATCGATCTATAATTTAGACAAACATGAGAAAAAAACAACCCTGGGTAGAAGAGGAAATTTTTATAAATTACGGATAAGTGATGCAAATTACGGATAAGCGATGTAAAACTGTGGTTACCTGCAGCAATTTAAAAAAATCAAAAATTATTGAATAGCGTAAACATTTCAATCCTTCCCAAATGATGTCACGCTATGAACACGGGACAATTTTATTGATCTCGAAGGGTTAAAGATCTACTTCTCAATAGTGTACTGGTAATAACTCATTGGAATTAAGAAATGGCAAGTATTGTGTGTAATTCTAAAAAGGCTTCAATAAATAAGTCATCATTGCAGGAATTGAGCAACGTTTTTATCGTAAATTCAGAAAAGCCAGTGAGTCACATTTCTTGGAAATGTCCACCATATGCTTGGTGTTGTGGTGCAGAATGTTGCCAGCATTATTATAAGTAAGTTTTCTTAAGATTTTTTATTAATTCATAGTTTTTCCTTTCGTTTCTAACAAACTCTAGAAAAAAACTGCAGTCGAATGATGATCCTAAAAAACTTGAGAATCTGAAGTGAGATGGTTGCCGGAAAGAAAAAAGAGAAAAGAATACTTCCCATAATATCTTTCTGTATTGTATTTGCACCAATAAAATGGATTTTTTATTTCAAATTTCATTTTTGGATTTCTTATTTAAGTTTTGAATTCCGGTTTCGATTTTGCAAATTATATGAAAATAAGGTGAAAATAATCTGTATGAAAATAATGAAACAACAAACACAATTTACAGAGATCCATGGCCATTACTCGGGCCGGATTTTTACGGACTGATCGTTTCGATAGCAGTTTTTGCTGGTTTGTTGGTCATTCTTGAAATGTACCAACGATGGCAGCAACGCAAAATGGATAATGGATTAGTGCTAGCAGTTTTGCCAGGAACTTCTGGACACATCATGGAGGGTTCAGAAAATGCACACTTCATAGTGTAGCATGTATATATTGCAATGAAGATTACAATATTTAAATAATGGAGAACTTATTTACAAATGGTCGCTAAACAGCTATTTTAATTTTATCCCCAGGATAGGTAAAATATTTCTACAAAATTTCGTTTTTATAGAGTGATCTCGGGAATTTCTTAATCAGGAATTAAGAATTCATTCTACATTTTAGATTTAACCATGCAAAAGCGAAATTCTTCGCCAAATCTTTTTCATTTAATCTTTTGGAGCTTTGAGCTCCTCGTTCCAGGGATTTTATAAATCAGAATTTATTCGGCAACAATTAGATCTGATTTGTCTAATAAACAGATGGTTATTTGTTCGATCCTTATCATAAGGCACTGCCAACTGTCCTAAGACACAGATTAGGCTGTTGCCGATGGGAAGTACGCAGATGAGAAGGCCAAAAAATTGCCACAAAAGCGCCAAACCGTAAGATGCGATTTACCTGCCATAGAAACGCAAACTCTTCTATCTCAACTCGCATTAACTGAGTGAGTTGGAATGGAGGAAGGGAAATAGTTTAGCCTTTGAAGAAATTTGTCAAAGGAGGAAAAAACAGAGTTACCACTATAAGGAAAATGAAACAATCTGCTATAAATGATGTGTAGTAAAACAAAGGAATGAAGTGACACGGTTGGGATGAGAGTGAGGATTGCGACAGAGCTTTGCAGATTAATTAGGAATACAGGTGGAGTGTTGTGAATGATACAGTGAATGTATTATGATTGAAACTTTAAAAATACTTATGGATGCTAACGCATGAACTAACACGGGAGGTTCAGCAAAGTCCACATCCTCGCAAATTAGCTTGAATGACCATGTCAATAACAGTGTCCAGAATTATTTGTACTTGATTTGTATCTGTAGCACATGTTTGATGAGTGTAAATCGTTTTTTCTGGATTCGTATTCAGAGCTTCGAACTTTTCTTCAATAAATCGTACCGAATCATCATAAGTTTGTGGACCTGTAAACAAGTTTGCAATTATTTCCGTTCTATAATATTTTCTAAATTCTCTACAATTTTTTTTTTTATTTGAAATTTTGCTTGGTAGAAGGAGATATTTTGGAAAAGCTTTCCTTAATTGCTTTTAAATGAGCTGACAATGAATTAGTTAGTTTTTTTGGAAATGGATAAACTGCTGGGCTGCTATAAAAAAGTAGAAATTACAATTTAGTATATTTTGAAACTTGAATTTAAAATGAGTTAAACAAACCGTTGTACTCAGGAAAAGCAACTTTAATCGAGACCCGCTTAATCTTCTCAGCAAATAAATCTTTCTTATTCAAGAATAAAATTATTGATGTATTGGTAAACCACCGACTATTACATATCGATTCAAATAATCGTAGACATTCGACCATGCGATTCTATATATAAAAAAAAATATTTGTAACATCGATTTAAAAAAAGATTGGGAAAAAAAATTTTTTTGACCACTTCCCAAATTATGAATATACACTCTTGTATCCTGGCCTTCTGACTGATCTCGAGATTTTGTTATTAAAAAAGAATTAGTTTTTGAACGGCCATATGTAATGCCTTGTTAAACTCCAAATAGTTATTGTTTGATTCAGCAGAAAACAACAGGATTCCTTCATCACACAAGCAAGGGAAAAAGCTTGCTAGGAAGAATTGTTTGAAATATCATACGTCTACAGATGTTTCAAAGTTAGCACTGTTTTCTTCTTAAGCAGATTCAGTGATAAAATAATGATAGTTTAAGTACAAGATATCAGTGTAAGTCTCAAGTTTCGAACTTTGCACCTAACAAAAAACATGTAAAGTTTTATTATGTAACTTTTTATGGTTACAGACACAAGGAAGCAACTTATCTAAACTGAAATGATTATCAGTTAACATTCCTAAAGAATATTTGTTGGGGCAATAAATTAATGCTTGAAATATGAAATAATAAATTTCACTGACTAATTAAAAATACAAAAGTAGTACTTCACAAAAATGACAAAGTGACCAAAATGATCAATCATTGAAGTTACTCATTATGCCCGCTTTCTGACATTCGAGTTAAGCAGTCCAGAATCTTCACACAGGTTGGTTGGATTATCTGGATCCACTTTCTGTTAAGGTCAACAATGGCATAATTAAAAGATGGGTTGCCCTACTTGCATGTTTCACCACCAAGGTTAATGCATTTAGAGTTGCTGGAGGATTTATTCATCGAATGTTTTTTGCATGTTCGGAGATTTATTGCTAGACGCGACCATCTGTAATTGATTTCAAACGATAACACTGGTAGATTCCAATTGGTTTCAAGAGTATTAAGGAATAGAATGACAAGTTAGCAAACTTCTTAGCCAGAAGAGCAATGATTTGGAAAAACATAACATGATAATACCCTGAAGTTGTAGAGTAAATGAAAGATTAATCGAATTAACAAAAAAAACAATGAGACGAACTATCAATAAAATTACTGGAAGAGAGAATTAGTTATATTGATGACTGGGCTAGAAAGCATTCTCAATACGCAACTACTAACCTATGTCAATTTCGACAACTAGCATAATTGTATGTCCCATGGATTTTATATCTCCTCATGCTTTACCAGCTTACCTATCAGTAACGATGAAACCCAAGACAAATTTATTCTACAAAGACTAAATCCTAGAAAAAAACTTATCAAATATTAACATCCTACTTGATATGTTCCTGTAAATTGTGGAAAAAGGAGTATTTAATCAATTTAAGAGAACGAATCAGAAGTAACATATTTCTCAAAAATCTGTGAACAGATCAACGCCAAGTGGAAGCGAAATTGTTTTGGTCGATGAGCCGAGATCCTTGAGAGATCGAATCAGCAGTAAATGAGAAACTGTCACAGGATGAACTCATACCTTAGCCAACTAAAAGCTCAGTAAACCGACAAATCCGAGTGAATTGCATTCACTCTCCACAGAAGTTAATTTGTTCCAGTTGGAGGTGTCGGAAAAAACCGAAGCAAATTTACCTTCCAATATTTTGATTGAATTATTCATATAGCTTTTCTTAAATTGTGTAGCATATTGTGAGTAGTAAGTCCAAATTTTTTCTCATGCCTCAAATCATCATTTTACAATAATGGATAAGACACTATTGTAGTTATAAATCTTCCTCTAATCATCATGTTTACAATATCTTCCTCTTTATTATCTCATTGTCTAAATCGTGATGTTTGTGGTAATAGATGAAGCACTTATTAGAACGATTAAGCTCAAGCTCCTAAGCTAGCAATATGTAATTCTTTTATGTATTCATAAAAACACAATCTTTGCCTTAATAGCCATCGACCGTCTATAAGCATGGACAGATCCTTCGTTGCAACTGCAAAAGTTCAAATCCTCTCTTGTTTATGCACATCAATATTATGGAAGGGATGAAGTCAACCACAGGGCCAAGTTTTGTTTTCAAACGCAGCGGAATCCCGACACTTCACAGTCCCTATACATACCCAGGAACCAATAACCATCAAAGTGGATGACTCCATCCCAACCAGTCACCTGTAATAAAACTTCCAGTTCAACAAAGGTAATTTTAATTTTATCGGAAATTCACTTCCACGAACACATCACAAGAGTGGAAAAATTACTGTAATTGTAGTAAATTGGTATAGAGCAAAAAAAGATGGAAATTTGAAGACAGATAAAAAAGCAAAATTACCGTAGTTTCATCTTCAAAAAGCACTTGATCATATTGACTAATTGCTGCAATGAATATTATTGTATTAACATCTTCGAAGCAATGGATCCATTTCTTACGCTCCGAGCGTTGTCCTCCAACGTCAAAAATTCTAAAAATATTCTAACAAATCAAAAAAATGTTTCAAAATGAATAAAAAAAATTGATATGCATCTTTTCTTTTGACTGAAATTCCAATAATCAATTTTATCTAATTTTTTGAATTTCAAAAATTATTTGCTAAAAAAATTATTTCAGTCGATTTTTTGCAACATCGATATATTATTATTCTCTTTAATCGTAATAATACTAATTTAGCGCTTATTTTTTGCTTTATTACAAATGTCTTACCAAAAATAAAATTGTTATGCAATTTGATGAAAATGAAAGAGACAAACCAGTGATTTGAAAACATGAAAAAATAAAATTCGAAAGACTTTGTTCACAGATCAAATTTTTGAAAAATTACCTAAAATCAACATTTTTCATTTTGAATTTCATTTCCACAATGCCTGTTGTCTTAATTCGGCTGAGCAGAACATCTTGTTCGTTTGGTTTATAGCCAGGAAATGAAATTCGATCTATGGAATCCAAAAAGCTGTAAAATCAATTTTCAAAAGCTAAAGAATCAACTCCAGTTGAAATGGGAAATTTCATTACTGCATTTGCAATGCATGAATTCATTTTCATTTTCATTAGCGGTATATTTTGTTAGTTCTTAAAATACCAACGAAGCTTGGATTTTTGCATGACTTATTGGAATACCAACCTATCTGTACATTACGTGGTCCTGTTAATATTAAAGCCATCAAAATCTTGAGTAATAAAAGTGTGAGTTTTATGTAACTGCTCTACGCTAGGAAAACACAATGGCGATATTAGTTAAAGCGGCTTTTGATTAACTGCGACCAATACTCTACTTGTGCGACATTAATACAGTTTTTACTTATTTTACAAATCCTAAAACATTGCTCATTTTTGGTTTTAGTCCAAATGTACTGAAGAAAAGCTTCTTGCAACTGAAGAAAAATATGATGCATATTAGGTATGGAATAATTACTAAGCGGTAGATTCCACCATTTGAAATTCGTTTCCACGTTCGTATGCATCTTTACACACTCCTTTATCAGCCCATAAATTTTTCAGCGCCGCAGTTAACGCGGGTGTAAAAGGTTCTGATTCAGTGCCTGATTTGACAACATCCATTACAATGCGTGCATCAGCCTGTAAAAAATTTTTGAGAAATGAACTTTTTAAATATCCAAATTTTTGCGATATAAATTGAGTTCTGAATAGCACAAAACATACGCTGACCGATGCTTCATAGAAATTTAAAAAATAATTTATAAAAACATGTGTCTATAAAAGCTTTACAGTTAGGATTTCGCTTATGTGAGTTTCAATGAAAAGACATTAAAAAAATTTTTGTTGTAAACGTACTTCTCGTTCAGAATTCTCAAATGGAATATTAAGCTTTTTCATGCCCCTTAGAATACAAGCCATTCCTTGTATTACATTGTTGTAAACCACTTTTTTCTGCTGATTCATTTCATCATCAGTGAATCCATTAGCATGTAGTAATCTAAATAATATAATTTTGTTTGAAAAAAGCACTTAAATTCGCGGAAAATTTGAACATGATGCCGGTTCGAACATAGAAACAAGTTTAAACTCTGCCTTGGATTTAAGACTAATTAAATCGTCTGCGCGTAGAGAGGCATATCTTTACATTAAAATTTCACCAATAAAAATATAATTAAGAATCCATCTTACCTCATTTGTTTAAGGATTGTACTTTTGCCGCATTCACCAGGTCCTGAAAATTATTCGAATTATTGCTACAGATGTTGAAATTTCAAAACGCATGAACACTTTAATTACTCATTCCTTGACTTCTGAAGAAATTTTCCCTATTGTAAATAAATATAGCGAGATTGAATTGAATTAAATTGCTTCAAAATTTCACAAAGGTCATCAGAGATAGATCTCTAATAATCGAAATAATTCAGCTGCATGAATTGCATTTTTCACATCACTTAGAAAGAAAATTCAATCACAGTAACCAACCTAGAAGAAGTAATTTTACAGTATTTTGCTGGGCAGTGTGACTCTGAATCATTTCCCGGTCAATTGCTTTACTTTTTATGATCATCGTTTTTTCTTCTTGACTTTGGCATATTCCCATTTTCGATTTTTATGACAGAGAGGAAAACAGATGTCGTACAACTAATCAGTAAGCAATAATAATTGGTTTAGCTCGATTATTCGTTGAAAATGAGCAATAAGATTTTGATGCAGGTATGACATATTCGTGACTGCATGATCAAAGATATAATTACTTGTATATTCCTTTCCTAGTTTGAAAAAATTAATTGAAAAAAATAACACATTTCTTGATGAATTGTTCAAGAAATTCTGGTGAAGCATCAATTACGATTTGCTTCCGATGCAGCATGATTCATTTGCAAACACAAAAAAATTCGAGAATTTGACCAAATTCCAACTCAAATTACGATCAGAGACTGCTTGCATCTAAAGTTTGAAATGACTTCAATTCATTTCATATTTCATTTACTCGTCGTTTTCTAGCGCACAGAATAAATATTCTTGCTGATAAAACGCAGTTCGAAATGACTAGACGAATCGATAAGGGAAGAAATTTGGTGTCATGTTTCTTGGTGCTACAGTAGAATATTTTAGTTTTTCAAATACAATGAAAATTATAACTATTTTTAGTTTTTTTAGTTTTTTATTTTAGTTTTTCAAAAAGAAAAATGTACTGATGAGATACTAGATAAATGATACAATTAAAGAAATGACAATAATTAACAAGACTAGATACATTTGCAATTTGTCCTTTTCATTAATTATTATGATGCTTGATTTTCAAATTTGCTAGACAAAAAATCGGAGAAAAAAGATAATTTTTACTTATTGTTAGCAGCAATGAGCATTTCAAAATAGTTAATTAAGCATATGTTATTCTGTATGCTGATATTCATTTTCTCAAAATTTGTCACAGTTATATCAACAAGTTTGGAAATTTAGATCTTTACAATACTAAAACAGATGTTTAACTTTCAGTTCGAAATCTATAATTTGAATAAAGGTGATATTTAAATAGTTTTTCAGCGCAATTTTGTAAAAGCTCCTTAACTTTCTATCAAATTCATGACACATATCGGAAGGAAAAAAACGGAATTGTAAAAATAAGTGATTTCACATAATGGAACAGTTTATTTCATTTTAATTCGGAATTTATCATATCCAAATACAATAGTATTATGTCTTCAAATATGAATGTCATTAAAAAAGTGTAGACTGTGGCTTATTTCTTTCAAATAACTATCAAATTTTACTTCCACGCAAGAAAGGAAATTCAGCACTGTTTGATTTATAGATTATCAGTGGTACTATTAATTCAAACAAGAAAGCGATTTTTTGGGGTAAACATTCCAAAATTTGAAAAAAGTAACAAATTACTAGTAACCAATACATCTTCAGCAATACTTAATACTGCGTTGTAAATTCGATAATCGTTTTCAATCAAGCTCAAATTTGAAATTATTTTTTATACTATTTTCACTTAGAAAGGAAGTACAAAGACAGCAATTAAAGAGACAACCATTTAATTTTGCAGTTGTCAAGTTTAAAAATTGAAGAACCTTAATGATAATCTTCATTGAAGAGTTATATAATATAAAGTAAGAGGAAATATTACGATGAATGGATAAAGTAGAAAACATTCAAAGGGTGCAATTAAAAATTTTATGGGAAACTGTGAATCATTAAACAGAAAATAAATTCAAAAAATGTTTTTCAATTTTTTTATGAATGAGTTTAAGATCTTTTTTAATGAGCAAAAATTTTTATGAGTAAGATTTTACATCTCAGTTATATTACTACAAGTTATGTACCAGAAAAAAAAAGAACTTTTCTGAAATGATTTCTCATTTAACATCACAAAAATTTCAAGTAAAAAACCGACTTATATGTGATCAGAAAATCCGACAAAATTTTTTTTTTTGAAAACAAGAACTCTGATATTAAAAGAAAAAAAAGAAGGAAATAATTTTACTTGTTGTCTAAGCATGAGTGTATATTTTTACATCCTTACATTGGTAAGTGTTGATTATTTCTTATTGAATGAAAACAAATTCCATATTAAACATTATTCTAGTAATTCCAGTATTTTCTGTTCCCAAAGCTCTAATTCAATCCTAGGCCTGGTGAATAAAATGAAATGAATTGAGAATACTTTTATTATCGAGAAATCTGGTATCATTCAGAAAACTAATATTTAATAATTGCATACTTCATTCAGATTTTCGTGTTCAAATAGCAAAGCTTTTTGTTTTTGATGAATTGATTCCTCATTCAAAACATATCACAAATAAGCCGTTAAAAATTATTGCTATAGAAATAAGAAAAAAAGAAAGTGAAAAATTTTGAGCAACATAAATAATCTAGCTTACTGCAACATGTGTGCAGTAGAGCTACCTTTTAATTATATGATACCTTGATAAAAAGAGCAGGTAACATATCCATTTTAAATCTATCGTTCTCTATTATTTCATCTGATACTCAAGCAGATTTCAGAGCAGTAATATCCATTATCAAGTAAATACATTTGTTTCTCTCAGTTCCATCACCGTGACAACCTAATAAGTATGCTTGTCGTTATTAACGGACATGTTGAGATCATATTATTATCCTTGTCCGTTATTAACAGACATACTAAGATCATTTATTATTATCCTTATCCACTGTTAACGTCATGCTATGATCATTTATTATTATTACGTAGCTGCAAGCTCCAAAACTTTGCTATATTCTTGCAAACTGAAATGTATGCAAAGATTAATCCTTAATAAAGGTGCATTTCAGAAAACATGAAAATAGTAATCATTATATTCGAGTACAAATTTCATATTTTAATCTGAATGCTATATCCGAATTTGAAAGATAATAATTTATTATCGAAAGTATACCCAACTCATTTCTATCAATTGATCAAAATTTTATATTGAAAGACCAAAATGGCGGTGATTATACAGTACATTGGCAATGTTTTTTCACAGTAGAATTCACCGACTTCCCTAACTTGAGATGAGGAAATTTAGACGTTAAAATGTCAGCTTTTTTTTGTATTCCTCCAATGCCCCAAAACAGCAAGTGAAAAAAGACACAATTTTTGTCTTCCAATGCAGCGATGAGAAATACAACGAAAATGAATAATATTACTTCAAAATTAATCAAACCGGCTGAATGCATGAAAAGTAATGATCTGACAGATTATAAGATTGGTGAAAGCAGCAACTCACTAAAACAATTAAGAGTATTAAGACAGTGTTGACAATACACCCAAGGTCTTTAATTACATAAATTTCTCTAACCACAAAATCCTAAAATAATGTCACAATTTTAAATTACAATATCAATCATCAATGCAGCTACTGTGCTGTCTTGTCAAATTGCAATGATATACAAAGTGCTTCTAGCTTACTTGCTCTCAAATCTCAGCCTAATCCATCTTCCAAACATGAATGCTTTCCCAGTTTCGAGGGATAATCAAACACCCTTATATTTTTCCATATAAACAATATGATATCCATTACTAATGAAACGAAGTAGCGAAAAAAAAAATAGAATTCCTCAAAAAAAGACAATCAGTCATCGACTCTATCACAATCGTCAACATCAGAAACAGCATCTTTCATAAATGAGGGGTTCTGTTGATCACCTGAATACCGTTTCCCTGAATACCGCTTCGCGATTACTTTCTGAGAATTAACATCACCGGCAGTTATTGAAGAAGATGCCTCAAGAAGTGACTTTTCAGTCGCAGGTGTAACTTCTACGTTCTCCCTTCTTAGCGGACTACTCTAAAACAGAATCATATTAAAGCGCAGGAAGACTGAAACGATTCAAAACCCAATCAAAAAAATGACTAATATCATCAGCAGCATCAATATAATTCCAAACAAAAAGCTATCAAATTTATTCTCAGTGTAATAACCTTGGATACTTCATCTGAACTATCTGCTTCCGCAGCCTGTAAGGAATTGGTCGGACTGAAAGTGACGCGAGCAGAACCAAAAATACGTGACATCAGACTTTTAGAATGCCCTACAACACTCTTTAATATTTAAAAACAAAATCTAACTTCGTCAGCATAACTTATAAGTACTTTAGCAGAACTGAACAAGGTCATAATTTATACATAATTTAGGTCAAAATAATATAAGGTAATGAATGAAAGAATCATATGCACAATATACGAATGCAGTTTATTAGTTACCTTTTAAACAGCTGAAAGTGAAAAATCCTAAAGAGCTAGGTGTGATTATGTTTAGATTACTCGATGGATTACACTTTATTTAATCGTCCTTATTAGTCTCAAATCAAAGAAAAAAAAAATATTGCAGCAAAAACTTAGCAAAGCAAACCTGGTAGCTGACTTGTTGAGCAGCCTGCTGCACCGTCGCTTGCATTACCTGAAATTTTGACGTTTGCTAAAAAATCTTCTGAGAATGCCTCAGCAAACAGGCCACTTTTCCTAAAACTAAGAAATTTATTGAAGAATTTGAATTCTTCCAACTGCTAAAATAAAATGAACAAAAAGTTCATGTTCAGACATATTTTCAACGTCTGACATAACATATGAAATGATCTCAAACACTGAAAAAAGCATATATATCTGCTGACCAGCACATATTTTACGCTCTGACAATTCATCGGTTGCAGAAGATCCCTGAAGAGGACGGCGTCTATTTCGTGCGCCATTTTCTGTTTGTCCAACTATTATTTGTGCTTGATGAAGGGCAGCTCGTAGTAAGATATCCAGAATGTTTCGATGCATTGTATCACTAACTTCTAGAAGCCTTAAAAATGACCAAATCAGAATCGTTTAAACAAAAGTGATAAATTTCACTTTTTCGAAGTTATCCGCAGAGGTTTTAAACAATGTAAAGTTAAATATTTTGCTAACATGGAGCTAAAACATACTCATTGTAGGTAGTCGTAACTTGGTTTTCGGTTTTCGCATACAGCTTTTTAAAAGATGAATCGATTCTTGCAGATATTTCGTCTTTTGCAATTAATTTAACAAGTTCATTTTCTAACTGCAATATTGGATTGAATTTTATCTAGAAATTATATAAATATTTCTAAATTTTATCTAGGAATTGCATCAGAATCTCTCCGGAAATGACTTTTCATGTTATTTTTAATGGTTGATAACGACATGATTTCTTCAAATGATTGCTATAAAATTAAAGAAAGATTAAACCCAAAAATAATTTGGAAATATATGTAATATCTGAAGTAAATTTCCGATAGAAAATAATGAAATGTCTACCTCGCTAACATGAACACGAAATGTAACAGCCATTTTGTCCATATCAGCAACTGCATACGGTGTAAAATACTGTACAATGGCTCGTCGCCGAATCAAATAATAAAGTTCCTTTACATGCGACCAAAGATGCATATTTAAAAGAAGCTGATCACGAATCTGAAGAAGCTTCTTTGAAAGAGAAATAAACCGAGAAATTGAAAGAATATGCAAATATTTGCCAAAGAATATTCGTTTACATTTACAGTGAAGAGCTTCTAATAATCTAAGATAACAAAGTCGCGGAAAAAGAAACAATAAACCTTTTTAAAAATGAAATTTTTAATGAGTATAGAAATCAAATTCTTATAAAGTAAATGATTTAGTATGAACCATATTCAATTTCTTATGACTTTTTTCTAAAAAAATCTCTAATGATGGATGCTTAATAGTTCAAAATGTTGGAAAAAATTTTTTTCCTTTGCACTTTCAATGATTGAAAAAACGGAATTTTTATTTATCAATTTATTAAAATCGATCGCTTTTCTAGTATAAATACTTCCACAGAAATCATGCCACGAATATACCTATACATTTAAACTCATCTGTTCCGATCTATTTTTAGCTAGCCATTTCTACCAATGTGGGTAGATGCCTCTTAATTTCGGTAAAGAAAAACAGAAGTAAACGTAACAGCTGACAGATAATTAATGAAGAACATACCTCTTCCAAAATATCAAAACAAACTCCAAATTGACTTTTTACAAATTTTTGAAGTAATTCAATCAGTTTTGGCTCCGCTTCAAGAAATTTCCAAAACATTAAGTTCCCTAGGACCTTTTCTTTCAGTTCCGACCGACTGAAAGTTGCTAACGCACAAATAGTACCGAATATAACAATATCCTTAGCGGCCAACAAAACTGGATAATCAAAATAATCAAATTCAATCTGAAAGGATAATTCTTAAATAGTTCTCCAATGATTTCAATACAGAACTGCTTCTAAGCAATAAGGAAATCGCTCAGTAATTCTACTGGTTTTTCTCTTAAACAAGATATATTCCAATATATTACAATGAAGTATACAAACACAACTATTACTATTTCAAAATTAGATTCTTAGCTCACAATTATTTATATCTAGATATTCATACTTCAACATAATGTAGATTTAATAATAGATACCTTTAAACATTTCTCGGCAACTAGCCTATAATTTCTCATATTAAGGTGATTCAAAGCAGCAACCGCTCCAACTTTGGCTTTTGCAGTGTCAATTATTTCCTTCATATTTCTGGTGGCTGCATAAGTTGAATTTGCTGCCAGACGACCAGGCCGACTCGTCGATGTTGCCGCCACATTTTCCACCTCCATTGCTTCAACTGCAAAAATAACTAGGTGAATCAGCTAATTTTTAAATAATTTTGAAAAAGTAACTGTATGAGCGGTTTTATTTTATTTCGTAAACTATATAAAAATAAAATATAAGGGAACTCTGCAACACGAACGAGAGCTAGTAATAAACAAAGGTTTGGTCCTTGTTATTAACAACTGCGTCCCTAAATTGAAATAATTTTTCCGATATAAAACAATGAAAACTTCTACTAAACAAATGCATCATTCAAAAAAGTCTTTTTACAGCTCAGTTATCCAAAGTTTTAAATGAAATGGCCACATGTAATAAAATTATGAAGACGGGAACGTGTAATGAAACACAAATTTGACAAGTCGGGCAAATAGTTAAAATTTTAAAGTTTTCTAACAAACAAATTTCAAAGAAAATCATCTCGAAACAAAATACATCTTCAGATAAATTTGATCGTACAAAAATCTTTGTTTGAAAATAATAAACCAGTGTTTGAAATACATACTTAAAGCCCTCTCGACCTGTGTAAGAAGAGGCTCCACTCGATGCCAGTGATTAAGATATATTGTAACCTCTATCCAACTCAACAGCATCTGTAATGATAGAAAATTAAAAAATTTTTAACTAAGAGATCCAAAAAAACCCGCGAAAATAGTCCTATTATACTGATCCATTCACTTATTATTTAATCATGGTGTCCAGAGGATTTTTTTGTGCTTAAAATTTGAAACAAATTTGTCATTAATCAAGAACATTAAAACATAAATACTTCTGAAAAAGCTTTAATGCACTAAGTGTAGGTAAGCAAATGCTTCGAAAGTGAATTCATAATGAACAGCTACAGAACACCAAAAAGAAATCAGTTAGCAATACCAAATACCCAACAGATTGTGCACTTTATTAGCCTGCGAAAATGAAATAAATCTTCAGGACGACCTCAATGATATGTTTTGGTGTAGTACAATATTCTCGTATTCCCCGACCATATAACTTAGCAGCTTCTTGAAGTTGTCCCATGGCGATTTGCTGCTCAAAAAGATCATGCATAGTGCGTCTTGCAGACTCCTAAATTTTTTAATGTGAAATGACGATCTTTGATTAAAGTCGCATAGATCATAACAAACTAAATAACATATTAACCATTAAATCTAAACTTTTGTTGAAACCAAAAAATCTCCACTTCAGTAACGCACCTTAACACCTTCCTCCTTCTGCCTTTTGAATTCATTTGCAAGCATGTCAAAACGAGCTTGTGATTTTGCTGTGGTTGCATCCATCCACTGTGAATTCATGCGAGGCAAATCATCGGCATTATTCATATCCCCGGAAATGCCAGTTGAATGCAATTCAAGAGGTGCTGTACGCATTGCATTTAAACGATGATGGGCTGCTAGATATACTTGTACATTTGAAGTATGCTGCAAAACTAAAATAATAGACCCTTGTAATTTTACAATTCCCACAGCAATGTAACAAGCATTCTATTCTTAAAAACTGAATAAGCAGCATTAATGATACTAAATCTACATCTTGTAGCCTTATTTTCTCTCATAGAAGGATAAATTTAGATTAACAAAGATGAACTTAAAGTAACAGTTACCTCAACAATATAATTGATAAGCATAATTAATGAATCTTTTTGCAATGGAGGACAAGTATCAGCTATGAACAGCAAACGATTAATCAACGCATAACCTAGAATGATTTGTTGCTTTTTTTTTTTTTTTTTTTTTTTTGATTTTTCGAATATGCACAATTAATACTTCGAATTCTCCTATAATAATCATCTTTATTATAGCACATATGTCCTCACTATAGACGATGAGTACTCAGAGTTAAAATGCTGTCAGATGCATTTTCAATCTTATTGCGATGTATGTAATCGTAGGTAGGCATTTGATTATGATAAGTAGTATCATTTAAATCCCTATTAAATTAACTGAAAAGAATAACACTTTACAGATCAAAACACCTTTGAATCTTCCAGGCTTCACTGCATTAGCACAAAATTAAAAAACAGGCAAATTATTCAATATGCAAATACATTTCTTGTACTTTGTTTTACAACAGTAAATATGCATTTAAGAACTTGAAATTACGTTGGTAAAATATTTAAGATTAAAATGACTAGCTGGGATCACCTGTATAACTAGTTCGAATGACTTCTAGATCAAACGGTACAGAATTAACAATATTCTGCATAAGAGTAGGTACAACAGGAGTTTTCTGGATAGAACTACCTGAAATGCATTAAAATAATTAATTATTAAATAAGTAACTAACTTTTTAACAACAAAGCAATTAAATGCTAATAGGTAATAACAAACTTAAATTCACCATTTTCTCCAGGAAGTGCGGGTGAAACTATGGGTTGCCCAACAAATTCATCATCAACTTCATTTGCATTGTTCAAGTCAAAATCAGTATCATCGATAGGTTCTTCCATATGGGCATCCATTGCCTCGTCCGGATCTGGTACTGACATTCCTTCAACCTTCCTACTTGCACAAATTTATTATATGAATTATAAAAGAATTGCTTAAAACTTTAGAAATTTCCAAAACAAATGCGTTGATATTGATGGAAGAAAATGCTCTATATTAGCAAGAAAAATAAAAATTCATTCGTATTAAAGTTATAATTTGAAAAATTAAAAATTAAATCGAAAGAAAAGTTGATGTTGAATGATTGAAAACTAATTGAAATTTCAAATATTTCTTTACATTACATCAGTTTTCAGAGTTAAAAAATGTAATGTTGTAGAAATTTCAAATGACCCGCGGGAACTGACAATCCCAAATATTAGTCCAGTTACAATAAGGTCATCGGTCAGATGAACACAAGTAGTTAAAGACCACAGTTAAAGATCAGTTAGAGATCATAGAACAAGCGTGAACCCCAAATTGTAATGGAGCTGTCGGTACCGACCACACCATTTTATCAAAACCAAGTCGTGCTGTATCCCCAGTAGCATATATATGCTGTGCCCTGAATGAAATATTTGACGTACTTAATTTGTAATACTTCTTTCTCAATTTCTTATGTTTTCGAGACGAAAGAGATTGAAACTAGGAAAGTAATTCATTGAACGGAGTTTATGATTGATATCACGTGAGAGTAGGAAGGAATTTGAAACTTTGAAAAGATTAGAATGAAAACAAAAAAGAAAATCTTACTAACATTTTAGAAATGAAGGAAGTGATTAGTGAAGAACAAGAAGCAGACGTGATGAGTAAAGTAAGAAAAGAAGCAAACGTGATGAGTGAAGTAAGAACAGAAGCAAACGTGATGAGTGAAGTAAGAACAGAAGCAAACGTGATGAGTAAAGTAAGAACAGAAGCAAACGTGATGAGTGAAGTAAGAAAAGAAGCAAACGTGATGAGTGAAGTAAGAACAGAAGCAAACGTGATGAGTGAAGTAAGAACAGAAGCAAACGTGATGAGTGAAGTAAGAACAGAAGCAAACGTGATGAGTGAAGTAAGAAAAGAAGCAAACGTGATGAGTGAAGTAAGAACAGAAGCAAACGTGATGAGTGAAGTAAGAACAGAAGCAAAATTAAGTAATGATGCATAGGGTATGTAGTTTACTATACTGTGACGAGATTTTTTAAATAACTTCAAATCTTTTTTGCTTTAATTGATTTCCCTGCGTCATTTATCAAATATTCATTGAGTTGGAACGAATGAGCGATAATTGAGAATTGTTCCTTTTTTTTTGAAAGTTAAAATTGAAATTTATGATACTACGATGACTTAAGGAGAAGTAATTCACAATAAGAATCAATTTAATACTATCAGTGTCTTTTACAAGTACTCGTGGAAAATTGGTCAAACAAGAATCAACATAATCAAAAAAGATTGCATGGATTTTTCAGTGACAAATGTGATATGGATACGCTCAACAGTAATCGTAGTAGTATTGGCAAAAGGGGTATCAAAAATGATGGACAAGTAAGCCGTGGAGCAAAACGACGTTGCTTTAAAAAGGATCAACTAAAGGAAGATGTTCGTCATGAATTTTTTTTTTTTTTTAATTCATTCACTGAGACAAACAATCTTAGCAGATCAATCAATGCTTCGTTAATGATGGAATTATTGGTTAAAAGAAGAAATTGTTTACAACCATTTCGTAAAAATTTATCTTTTTTGTATGGACAGAATGTGATGTATCGAAATTAGATTCTTCATAGGATTAGTTTTTCAGTGACAGTTTCTTTGATGTCAAAATGATATACCTGAGAATTTTGCTCTGCATTTCTTTTATATTGCAGATTGGACATGAAGATTCTGCCGAGGAAAAGTCATCCAGAGAGTGGAAGGAAGATGAGGATGCGCCGATTCCAAAGTATTTGTGTGATGATGTGGCTCGAATTTATGAAGATGTTATGGGTCGATACAGAAATATGATTGATGCAGAAGGCCTTGTTTGTATTGCTATTTCTACAATTCATGTTTACTGAGCATTATTTTTGCTGTGCGTTTAAAAATTTCCGAAATCTTGGAAGCATTTCTTATCGGTGTAGATTGAAATACACTTCTCAAATTATAATTTTAGAAGCTGTATCACAAAATGCTGCATGAAGAACCACATAAGAAATATGTGGTAAGTTTTAATCAATAAAATCTATTAATCTAGTATGAGACATTCAAGTTTTTTTTAATGTGTTCTTAACGTTATAATTATATAAATGTGAATATTTTCGTGAATTAGTTAATTGCAGTAGATAAGATTTTTAAAAAAATAATTAGCAAAAAGTGAAGAGTAATGAAGACTGTGAAAGATGATGACAGATAGCTTGTAATTAACGGTTTATTTACAAAAAAATGACATCATGTTATTATAATTAAATGGCAATTTAATGAGTTTTGATAAAACTCTTCATTATCTTATTTGCATTTTCATTTTCATTGTAGAATTGCAGTGATCAGAAGTATGAAGTATTACTTTTTCCGATCGTATTTTCTGATAGCTCGTAACATGCCAAGAAGCTGCACTGCAATTGATTGCAAACTCTGATAGTGTTGAAATGGGTGAAGCCAAATTAAATCTCTTTATACTTGTAAAAATTTTTTGCAGACATCAAGCAGAGTGAAACCTTTAAATCTGAAACCAATGCCAGAACAGCCAACATATTTCACTTTGCGGTCAGCAATGAATGCAGTCCTGCAGAAATGCCCTTCAAAATGTATAGAAGCTGTTATGAGCACGCCACGAATGCAGTACTGGACACTTACTGAATGCAACATTCTGGTTCCTTTTCCTTCTATAAATTTTCTCTTTCGTTCTGTGGAGGTTAAATCTTAGATTGGTCTTAGTTCAAACTTATTTCAATTGGTCTGAATTTTTTAGAATATAAACACTGTAAGTTTTCCTGTTTTGAATATTAGAATAAAAATCGAATAAAATTTGGTTTTTAACGTAATAATTCGTATGCTTAAGTGTGAGGACGAACGTACGCTTTCACACATTCCTTTTTTGGGCGACCACGAAGATGATGATGTTGGTTTTGGCGAAGAACTATTGAAAACTTTCCAGGAAGTGGGTATATCAAAATTATGAGTATTTCTGTTGAAATTTCTTTTTAGAAAGCTGTTTTTGGCAATGTTTTTCTGTGGATATGTTATTAAAGGGTATACATGGCACCAAAGTTGGTTGTGGATCATTTATCAACGATCACATACTCTATCAAGTTTTAAAAAAACTGTTCGAAAAGTATTCAGATACTGGTACGTTTGAGAGATTTATTTTTAAATAGATTCTTTTCACTAAATTTTCGTTATTCTTTACTAGTAGTATTATTGTTTGATGTAAGATTTTATAGTTTGCAATTTGAATCCACCACCATGTAAGTCTTTGATTTTTATTGTTTTTTGTGCGCCCGAAATAGGGAAACCCTTTATAAAAAGGATAAAAATCTAACCTTGTTTAGTTTTATAATACATTCACAAAGTATTACGGACTTATATATGATATGAAATTTTAGCCGATCAGATGGTGTATAGAGCGGTTTACGAGCAGTTTCCGAATAAAGCTTCAGTTCAACAACTCCCGTTTCTGTATATTTTTAATAAATTTTCACTACATCTGATTTATTTTTGGTTTTTAATGTTTCAGACTAATTGCTTTATTATGAATTTCTTGGCTCCTACAATTATAGTTATATTTCGTTTTTTCTTAGGTTTGAAGATCTAAAGCGTCGCTTTGGTCCATTAGATTTGTTTACCGAAGATAACAATCAATCAGAATTTCTGGATACAAGAGCACTTCATTCATTCCAACTTCTCCTGTGTAATCGTTGCCTCACTTACGATTGCCTTATTCATGGTTCGTTTTGTAATTCGTTAGTAATAGCAAAAAAAAAAAATTGAACAAATTAGATTTATGTGCCTTACTAAGATTAATGGCATCTATACTATCCTTTTTACAGTTAAAAATCTTCGGTAAAATTGTTTTTGTTCTCATGATTTTTTAAAATCCATATTTTGTTTCTGATTTCTGATTTTAATAAAACAATACTGAAACAGTTTTACAAAATTTTCAAATGTTTTGTGATTCTGATTTCGAATGTGTTATTAGAAAAATGTACTTTAGGCGTCAATGCAGCAGAGTCGGAAGTTCGGCGACGTCGTGGAGTAACAAGTGTTGAACCTTGTGGACCACAATGCTTCAGGCATTTGACGAAAGAAATGGTGGAGCTTTATTTTGTTTGGAATACATAAGCATGACTTTTGAATTCGCGATCAGTTTATGCCGAATCCTTTCCATTTTTTGCATCTTGTGTAGAACTTTCATACTAGCTGAATGATTCGATTCAGATTGAGAAACAGATTCCATGTGAAGGTGATTTGGACCAAGGATTTGTAGCGTAGTTATTTTCATTCATGCTTCTTGGTGAATCGTTTGAAATTTCGTTTTAAGAGTTTAAAACTTTATAAGAGAATAGGATGAATAAGATTCGCTGGACTTTTAATGTGGTGATGTACTTTAGTTTTCGTATTTGCGTTAAGGTTTTGATTTAACGTTTGATTTAAGTTTTGATTTTCATGAACGTTTTATAAAAATTTGTGCTTTTAGGAGGAAGCAAAACGCCGTTGTGCTTCTCCACCAGATGCGAAAACGATAAATGCCATATTAAATATAAAAACAGAAGACATCAGCTGGACAGCACAACAGGAATCAATGTTTATTGCTTTACGGCGTACTTACAAAAATGATTTCTGTAAATTGGCCGAAGTTCTAAATTTGGTTGTAAAAAATGCGCCACCGAAATCTTGTCGAGAGGTACTTTTGGTCTATTAACTACGGAAAATATATTTGAAGCTAATTTATCTTGCAGTGCAGATTGTTTCATATTGCAGTTGTATGCATATTCTTTTCGCACAGCGCCAATATCACCGAGAGCTGATGTTTCACCAAATTCACCACCGAAAAAGAAGAAGTAATTTTTTATTTGAACTGCTTGCATTGGAAAATAATGTTTTTCTCTTAATCATCCCATCTTTTATGTTTTTTGTCAAGCCATTTAGTTTTCTGGCAAGCGATTGATCTTTTTTCCATCCAGCGTCTTTCGGCATTATATGTCAGATGAAGCAACATTGACAAGGAGTACGAGAATGCCAAATAAAAATTAAAATTAGGTGCTAGAAACGTAAATATATGGATACATCTCTTATACAAAGAATAATTCGACATGACGCAGTATAACAATGATAAATTTACAGCGTAGGAGATTATTACCTGTATTTTATCAACAGTTATTAGTTTAATAACTATAATCAGGAAGTTCCATGGAATGATTCTGATTAATTCTTTTAGCGCTACTCTAAAATTTTTTCTGTTATAACTTTTGATGTGCTAATCTTGAAAATATTAATATTTTGAACGCATTTTACGTTTCTATGCATAGTCAACCTTCATTTATTAATTCAGTGCTACATTTTTTTTTCGTCTTATATTCAACCATTGTTTTTTCATCAAACTTTATGTGGAACGTCAAAATGTTCCGGATATAGAGATTTGGTTTTACTATAAGAATGAATCCATCATCGACTACTTTGCTTTTGGTCCAATATTTGATTGCGAAAGCATATGCTTAAAATGTGATAACTGCTGCGAATTTTCTTATAAAAAGATTTTTAGAAATATGAAGGATCAACATCGTACGTTCCGTGCTGTTAAATGGGCAAAAACGGAAGGTAAAGTTGGTAATACCCATGTTTATGAGCCGTGTTCTCACAATGGGCCCTGTTCGGTAGAAAACAATTGTTCATGTGTTAGCGTGGATAATCTATGTACAAAGTTAGTATATCATTACTTTGTTAGTGGAAATTTACAAATATCTTACTGTAATTCAATTAGTCGAATTATTCTTGCTTTCTCTATTTCATAATTGTCTGAAGTTGTGATGATTTTAGATTTTGTCGTTGCGGTGAACAGTGTAAATATAGATTTCCTGGTTGCCGTTGTGCACCGGGCTTATGCCGAACAAAACAGTGCCAGTGCTTTTATGCTAATTGGGAATGTGATCCGGACGTTTGTAAATCATGCAAATGCGGTAAATTATTAGAATTTTTTCTTATTCCATTAGAAATGCCGATGGTGAGTAATTCAAGCTGTATAAGGTTCTCAACTTGCTTCAAAGTTCTGAACCTTGTCTTTAGGTTTTTAAACATACTGATGTTATCTTCAATTTTGCTTGACTTTTGCAGACGTTTTGGATGATCCGAATGTTGCAACATGTAAAAATGTAGCCATGCAGCGTGGTCTTCAAAAGAAATTAGTTATTGCTCCTTCACAGGTACGTGACTCAATATTTTTTCTTTCATACCTTTGCATTTATAAGTACGACTTTTCTGTGGTTCTGTGTAAAAATTTGTTGTGCTTCAGGTTGCTGGTTGGGGTTGCTTTGCGGAAGAAGATATTGAAAAAAACGATTTCATATCAGAATATTGCGGTGAAGTTATAAGTCATGATGAGAGCGAAAGGCGAGGCAAAATATATGATAAATTGAAATGCAGCTATCTCTTTGGTATATTTTGATGATATATGTAAGAAGTGATCAAAATGCAGTTGTATTTTGCATTATTTGGAAAGCAGGGATTGTTCTCTAACCTGGTTTTTGATAAAATTATGTACATCTAAAAGAACTGCAAAAATGCGTGAAATTTTAATTATATCATTTAGTTTTATTAGGTTTAAATGATGAAATGGTAGTAGATGCCACGAGAAAGGGCAACGTTATTCGTTTTGCAAATCATTCAAAGGATCCAAATTGCATGGCAAAGGTAAGCTTTTTTTGTATTTGAGGGAATTGTCTTTCAAGTATATTGTTGCAAGAAAATGAAAAGTATTGTTGTGGTTTTGAACTTACCATTAATTTTCAGGTGTTCATGGTTAATGGAGACCATCGTATAGGTATTTTTGCACGAAGGTCAATTGTAGCTGGCGAGGAGCTCTTTTTTGATTATTCCTACAACTCTTATCAGCAGGTTAAATCTTGATATTCAAGTAAAGAGTTAATTAAGAATTCTTGCATAATTTTTTTTATGCCACTGAAATTAATGATTTATTCCAAAATATACGATAGCTATATTTTTTTTATGAATTGGCTGTGCTAGTAAAATTGCTCACTTTACAATATTTGGTTGTAATAAGTGTGCTTGTTCCTAGAGGTCTACTGTTAATCAATAGAATCATGTCATTTTTTTGAATTATACATCAAGAAACTTCATTGGTCAATAGCTCATGTTTTTACTTGAAAAAGTTTCTGTTTTTGTTTATACCATACCATTTTTATGACAAAAGTGAATAGTTTTTGATTTTTGTTGTTTCATGCATGCTCACAATAGCTAATCAGTTAAATTAAAAAAAGATAAGAAGACTTGATATATTTATTTGCAGGTGAAATTTGTCTCGAAAGAACGTCCGAAACCGTGAAAATATATCGCATATGATTTTTATATGTTAAGATATTTCCTTTTGTTTGGTAAAAGCACCATTGCTATTCATTTAATAAATATTTTAAGATCAAAATTTCATAACAAGGTGAAGTTTTTTGTTGTTTTATGCATGATTTGTGATAATAAGTGTGAAACAAATTCAAAAAATTGTATAGCGAGTATGAAATTAATCTTGTGATTGTGCTAATGTGATCAGCTCATGCAATAATGATCTATTTTATCCGGTTTTTGTTTTTATCTATTTCGTAACTGCTACTCATTCACACTTTTTAGCTCCATTTTCAGTGTAATGAATTCCATTTGCTTTCATTTTATATGAATACACGTATTGAAGTTGGAGAAATTAATTGTAAAATGAATTCAAGAGTTTTTCAAATTGCATTCTAAATGTACACTGTGAAGGATAGATGAATGTTTAAGAGTTTGAGAGTTTCGGAACTATTTGCAGTGATTGATAATGACAGACACTATGAATGATAATATTTTAAAATAGTATCCTTACTGGAATGTACTCTTAGAAAATGATAGCTGTATAGCAATGAGGTTATGGAAGTAATTCTAGTCAAATAATTCAGTAAGGTATGGATAGCTATTTACCATGTCGCATTGATCCTGTGATAACCTTATTCCGTATTATCTTGGCACAAATCTTTCAACAGTTTGACAGCCACTGGAAGGGTGCCTCTATTTCGCTCACAAAATTTTATGGGTACTATGACAGTATAAAAGGAAGTATGTCACGCTTACCCAGCATCTACCTTGACAAATTCTTATAATCTGCAACCTGTAATTTAATTTCCAGATATTTGAACCATTCGAGCTTGTTTATCAATTCCATCCGTGTAGCTTCAGCAATCGCGATTGCTATGCTCACACGCAAATTATTCTTTGAATAGAGAAACCCCGAAACTTCTGAATCTTTATCCGCACCACCAAATTTAGCACTTGATAGTTAAATTTGGAAATGAAATCAAATAAGAGTGTCTCATATCACTATCAAACTGATTTCCGATTTTTGATTCCGCACATTTAAAAATGCGTTTCAAATTCTTTATCAATTAATTTCCACATTTTCAGTCAATCCATTAACAAACCACATTTGAATCATGAATTCACAAACACGCAATTTTAAAAAAAGTAAAATTAAAATCAAATTTATGGACATGAGAAACTGATGAGAGCAACAATAATGAAAAGAAATGATGAAAAACCACTTAAGAATATGTTTGTATTATGTACAAAGGTATAAGAAAACATTACAATTTACCCGAAAGACATATATTTTCAAGTTCTATTAAAGCAAAATGCGAAACAAATACGATAAATCTGGAAAAAGAATAATTTCACAATTTGGAGTTAGCTCGAAAACCAAAACTAAACTGTTCTCTTATTTTAAAAAGATATCTTGGATAAAAAAAATCGTTTTGTTCTCATATCTAAAAAAAAATAAAATAGCCCCTAATTTACAGGAAAGTTATTCGCATTCACAATAAAAAAATAAACAAAACGAAAGAACTATGAGAACAAATATTAAAAATATAAAATTGTAATGAAAATTACGATGATTTCTTCACTGAACCAAAATAACTCTAAAACTCCTAACAATATAATTTATCCGTTTTTTGTTTCAGTTTTTAAGTGAGACTTATTCCGTGTATATAACGCAATATCATTCCCGTAATTATGCGCATTCATTGCCCTAACGCCGTACTTTAACGGGCGATGGACTTTCACTACTTCGTCTCCTTTTGCCTAAAGCCAAATAAACATCTTTTTCTCGTTCACGCTGATTGCTCACTCTGTCCTGAAAAATGGAACATTCGAAATGTCATTTACAAGACAAAAAAACTAGAAAAAAAGCAATTACAATTACAGCTTATCTTTCAAGAATTAGTATCATCTCAAATTAACAATATTTCATATTTTTTGAAATTAATTCCATTAAAGTTTTTAATATCTCACAATCATAATGATTTACTGTAATTCAAAAAAATTATTAGTCCTTGGGTTCCTTTTTCTTCTACCCACGTTACCTTCGTAAAATTAGACCATAACAGTGCAGATTATTCGCACGAAAAATGATTAACCTAAGTATATGTTAGCGATTAAAATTTCCATTCAAAGCTATTTGTTTGTAGAGTTTTTTCAGAAAAAAGTATCTCCTATAAGTTACACCAAGAATAACATCAACTAACCTTCTCAACAACTTTGCGTCGACCATCTCGACTTCTGGTCCGATGACGTCGACCTTTTTCTGCTCGCCGCTCTTCTCTCGCTCGTCGCCTTTCATCTCTCTGATGCCTTGAATGATGATGGTTACGCTTTGTTGGTCGATCACGTTCCGTTGATTCAGCTCGATGGTAATAGACAGGTGAGGAGCGAAATCTGAAAATAAAAAATAACAGTGAGTATAATTATTTCTTTTCATATGTTAAATTTTCCAATAATTTTCTCAAAACAAATAGCTCACTTCTTGGGTTCGACTGGTGATCTTGAGAGTGAACGAGAGGCGGAAGATGATGTTTGCTTAGCATTGCAGTGGTCATTTTCTTTTTCCCTGTCACGCTGAATTTCTTTTTCCTTTCCACTTCCTAAAATATGAATCAGGAATATCAGAAACTGCAATTAAACTAAACATCGATGGTAAGACAAAAGACAGTTCTCAAAAGAAGATTCGAACATTAATGATATTACAATTTTCAAAAAATGTGAAATACAATAAGCTTTATAATATACCACTTACCTTCCCTAGTTTTACTTCTAACACCATTCTGCCGCTCCATTTCAGCAGCTTTGCTAGCAATTTCTCGACGTCTTTTTTCCAAGACGGCTTTCGCTCGTTCGACTTCTTTATTTGCTGTGCTTTCCGCTTGCTGAGCTTTTGCAAACGCATTGCTGAGACCAATTCGTAGTTTGTTTAATATATCATTCAACCGTGTCCAATTTGGGGCCTAAAACCGAGGAAAAAGCTAAACTTCAATACATTTAAAAAGAATGAGAAACCAGTTGAAAGAATTTCGAAAAAGCATAAGTAAACTCATTAATTACCCGTATTCGAGCGTAAACTTGCAGAAGCAAAATTGAGATCGTCTGTACATCCCTATCACTTGCATCAAATGCTTCAAACCAAGGAAAGGGATCGCGCGGAAGTGGTAAAGGTTCCTAGAAATATCAAATTTTGACGCTGGAATTAAAAAGATATATCGTATTGAAAGATACGAATTTAAAACTTACTGTTATAGTCCTTGCTGCAAGATGAATGCAAGCACTTGCAATTGTTTCCGGTCGATACCTAAGAAATATATCTGTACGCAACCCATCATTCATATAACTCCTAAAATTAACAAGTTAACGCAGGATCAGTACAAAAATTGAATTAGAATGTTGGGAATGCATAACAAAATTAGTCTGGAGGAAAAGCTCTCTTAGAAGAGATGGAAATATTCCTAGTTCATATAAACCAAATATTTTTCATAATGAAACGAGTCGATCTTTAAAAACTGCAATTTTTAACTAGATGGAAATTGTTCAAGTATAATACAACAAGCTTGATTTTCTATTCATCGTAAATCTATGACACACCTTAACCAGATCCACAGTTGACCGTATCGTAAAATAGTTCATAAAAGCACAGTACCTATTTTTTAAACGTTATACAAACAACTGTAATATAATACTTACCATGCTTTTTGCATGAGTTCATGATTGCTAGTGGCGCCCAGTGCATGAAGATATGCATATATAAGTTTATGTGGATGATTGACATGCACTACAAAACCAAGTGCATTTAACAGCTTTCGTTCTGCTTTTATTACCTGATTCTTCAAATCTACGTAGTTTCGATCCAAAAGCATTGGAACATACCTACAATTAATCAGTTATCCAAATTTTGGCTCCAACGCCTAGTGCATCCCTAGTAACGGCAATTATATGCTGAACAACCTCACTGCACTTATGAACTAGTCCGATTTGAGCGTCTGCAAGCATCGCCAATATTGCCTATCCATCTCAAATAAGAAAATAATTAAAAGACACCACACATCATCTCGGCACAATTCTGCAAACTGAACAACAAAAACAAGCAACTGATCTCCGCCTTCCTCTCAAATAATCTTCAGTAAACCACTGCTTTCTATGTAATTATATCAAATTAGCTCATATTTGCAAGCTAGGAGCGCAATTAGAGCAGGCATCTGGTCTGCTTTCTGTACTTTGTCAAGAGCTGGCAGACTTTGAGAAATGCACAAATAACAATATAACCAAACTAAAAATGGTTTGAACAAGCAAAAGCGATTTAGAAACAGATATATTAAAAAGTGAATTATGGCCATCATCATATCGTTGCAAAGTGTAAAGGAAAAGTTATAATAAGCTATATATCAACTCATCATTAGTGATGTTAAATGTCATACAGAATCCATGCACATCCAATTCTTGAACATGCCATGGAAAAAAAATTGAATAACAGTAATCAACAAATATTTTGAAAACAATCATGCAAAGTGACTTTGAAAAAGTGTGATTTGATTGCGGTTTACACAACACGTCGATCTTAGTAGGAAGCAATAACAGGACAACAATAGCAGGATGAAAAAAATAGAAAAACCGCTGTACAAGTAAAATTTCGTCATCTAAAAATCATGTCTACTCCAAATAAAACTTGTATTAATGGCCCTAAACAAATGACAGGAAGGATGAAAAAAAAATTCACGAATACTCCTTACTCTTCCACAAAGTGAAAATCCAACGAACTCAAATTCCTAGAAAGTTTTAGAATGTATAATACTCATTTATGATTATAAAAGCTGGCAAGCAATTGACAAAAATGCTATGAAACCCGCTATCAAAACGTTTAATCAGTAAATTATGTCATGTCTCATTTCTTTTTCTGAAGATGGAAGTTCGCAACAACGAATTATAATAACCATAGATTTTTATATGACACAAAAAATTTTTTTTCAAAATTTTAACAGAGGTATTCTATAGCTTTAAAAAATAATATTCCATATAATTTCTTCAGACCGCCAAACATTAAGGATTAGTATATCAAAAAACTTTTAAAAAAAATAGCACAAGATAAGATGCTGCAAGTCAATGAACTAAAGTATACGCTAAATTGTACTTTTATCCTTACCTTTATTATTCACTAATCAGCAGTAACAAAAGCGGTACAATAAATCCACAAAATAAACGACCAAATCTTTAAAGTGCTAAAATATGAGAGTACTTCAATCAGAAATAAAAAAAATACAACCACAAGCTACAGACATGCTACTTAATAGATTCCCAAATGAAAATCGGAAATCTTCGAGGTAACATAAAAGCATGACAAAAAGAATTATCAAATCATAAAAATATCCTTTCTCGCTGACCTTAAAAGAGTAGATTTGTTTGTCTATTCCCTTACAGTCTTTCGCGCTAAGTTATATTTGGATACGTTTGACGTCCAACTACTAATAATGGCTTGATTACTATTACTATAGATGATGATGTACAACTGGCTTCATTCGCAACTGACATTTAACAAATTTCCACGAATCTTCCTTCCAAATGCAACCGAGCAATTGGTGTTAAATTAACTTACCTGTGTGTATACGAGAAAAGTTCAACCAATCCAGCTCAGTAACGTTGCAATAAATGAACCAATATGCAAAAAAAAAAAAAAATTTTTTCATCACCAAATGAACATCACTACAATCTACAGTAAACCGGAGTTTTCTCATATTTGACTTTAATGCTTGATTAAAAGTAACGCATGCGTAAGTTAAGTAAGAGAAATAAAGGAGATGTAATAAATATATTACCAGCACTTTCTGCCAACTCCTGACATATGTAGAATACAGAAAAGCAAACCTCTCTTTCCAAAAGAAGGAATAAACACTGTGATCTGCGGCAATCGGATACCCATTATCAATTATTTTTTGGTGAGAATGTATAAACCATAATCTACAGAGGGATTATATAGACTTTCACCAAATTTCCCGCAGAGAAGAAATGAAAATAATAAAATAAAAGAGGTTTTTAAAAAAAACTAAAAGAAATACCTCCTACCTTCTCGGGAATGTACGGAAGATTTCATGCTGCCACCCTAATCAAGCAAAAAATATAGGCGAAGCAAAGATGGCAAACAGTTTCCCATTTACAGGATTCTACAATAACAACGAAACCATCACCAATTCACGCCTACGACTTTTAGAAGTCAGTGCTTAATGTTAATTTACAGTAGATCATGTTCAAAAACCTTTGAATAACAATGAAAAAACTGAAATACTTCGCGACTGCAAATAAAAACTAGTTGTTACCATGGTTTACTGAAAATAATTTGATTAGGAAGGTAGCAGTTGCGTGCAGATCGTCCACTCCGTGTGACACCAATGTGCACCAGAACAGCAACGTGCAGTGAGCTGCACTGTATGTGTAACGACAGTATCGATAGAGTGTGCATATATGCCAACTCCATATTGACATATAGTCTTTGATAACACACACAGAGAATCAGTAAAAGACGAAATCCAACTTGAAGAGAGCTCCAAATGTGCTTCATTCATCTCTGTAGAATGGATGGATGTGGTGACCGTACAAGAGAGTGGGGGCACACGCATTTTTTACTGCCATACGTGTATCCGCTCTGCCAGCTCTGTGTCACCTGGAGTGATTAAAAATATGATCAAATATATTTCATAGTTTGACAGTAACCCACCCTCAATTTTGGCTTTTTCATTAGAAAATGCAAAAAAATGGGCATGATTAATCAACAAATCCCTCCTCTTCCATTATTTAGGGTTAATGGGTGATATGAATATAGGAATATACAGTATTTGTTTAAGATACGATTAAGACACTATTTGAACTATTGAAACCATTAGTTCAAATTTAATCACTTATTTTACTGCACAAAAAAACGCGCAGTAAGCAAAACTGGGCAGTGATTCCCAGTATAGCAATAATGAAGAAGAAGCTACTTTCCTGTTAACTGACAACTGATGTCAACAATTTCTGTTATTTCGGAACAAGTTTTTTTTGAAAATTTTTGGCCTAATAAGTAATCAATACATCATATTAAAGTCATAAACTCATACGTTGTTATTAAGATGGGCCTAAAAATGTGATAAAAGATGTCTCAATTGCACAGCTGATCTGTGTTACAACTCAAGAAGTCTCAACGTTAAAACACAAATATCTAAAGACATAAGTTTCAGAACGACGAAAAAACCGCCGCCTGAAATGAGAGTCAAAAACGAAATTTTGCATAAGCATGCAAAAGAACATCCAAATCGATAAAAAATTAGTTTGTACTTGTTTTTCTTTTTTGCAAAAACAGTGAGAAAACAAACAAAGTAACATGAAAACAAAGATCTGAATGCGCAAACATGACGATGCCTACAGAACAGCAAAAATACGAACTTGCTGTCGACTAATCGCATAACTGACATATTTCAAAAATAATGCTGATGGAATTTTAAATAACCTCAAAGGTACCATTCTTTGTACCAATAACATCCACTCCATATCCTATCGCTCCCTCTCTCAGACGCGCAAATCCTGTATGACCGTGCATATTTTATAGGCAATATATTATATTTAAACTTACTTTTTAGATTCATTTCGTTTGCCATGTAAATGTTCCAAACGATGGAACACATTGATGACATCACGTGGTCGACGTGGAGCCTCCTCAATCTTGCTCGCTAATAAAAGACATGCCATTACCGTATACTAAACTTTTTATCATTACTACGACTGAAACAGCGCAGATCGCAAAGAAGCTAATGAAGAAAATCTATGAAGTTACAAGCAGCTCATATCTAATTTTAACAAGATAATGTTCTGCTCTTTACAATTTTGTTGAAAAAAGGAAATATACTGCTACAATCTGCAACTTAACCTTTTATTATTTTCCTAAAACCTTACACAATATTATGCATGTACAATCTTGTTAAAAATCAAAAATTCCGACGATAGGTGTCTATGCTAGTTGCTAGCAATACTAAGATTAAATAGCTTCAGTAGCTAGAAGTGAACTGGTGCAAACAGACTTGACAAGGCTAAAACCTGCAGGCAAAAAACTATGCCATTTATCGCATCACAATGATCCCACTCATGGAGAAAATTAGAGGACACACATATCGCCTGATTAGTTAAACTTCTATTTAGCGATATGCAAAAAAATTTGTTTCTGATTACAAAAATCGATGATTTCCAGAAAGTGATGCCAGTCTTTTAAAGAGATAACAGAATTATTCTTTAAACGAAAATTTTAATTTACTTTACAATCCAATAATTTAAAATAACTGACAGGAAGGAATTTCTAAACATACTTCGAAATGATGTCGAACAAACGATCTTTGGTAATAAAATCGTTGGTAAAGAATCTGTGCTGTTGCTGCTGCAACTTGAGGTATACGAAGCAGTATCGCACCTGATTGAATTATTTCACACCCAAGATATCGCAGATCCTAGAAAACAAGACAACAATAAGCGATTAAATTCGTTACAAAGTCGTACAATAGTTAAAGTTATTAGCAGTAATAGCCTACATACCAATTCGGTTTTCCGATCTAATCCATCAGCCAAAGATGGAGGATTTCCCAATTTGGTCGCCGAATTCTCATCTAATGTGAGAAGCCATTTATCTGCTGATATATTGATTGATGAAAATAATCTGAAATAGAAAGATAACCTTCACACTAATTGGGATTTCAACATGAACTTGAAAAAATTGAAGGATGTATAAGGGCTGTTAATTTTACCTTTTTTGTCCAAAACTACTAAGTTTTATTTTTGATCCGACATCATTCACTGCTAACTGTTCATCCTTGACATCTTTTATACTGTCTGTAGCTGAGTTCACGTTGATTTTCCGCTGTGAATGCTCATCAGAGTTTTTTGAAGACGGTTTTGCAACCAATGTTATCATACTGTTTTTCATGATGTATCTAAAATAGCAAGAAACTGATAATAATTACTTATAGCATAATAATAAGATTATATAAGATTTGTGCAGCATAGCATATGATATATGATAAAATTTGTGCATGAAGCAAACATAAGTATCGACTAACATGAAAAATGATGGAAACTAAATCTAATCTTTTATACGTATATACGTGTATCCTATAAATATCTATTACATATGGTATTGTATTTGTCCGTATAAGTAAATACGTGACAACAAAGAGTAAAAAATAAGCAAATCCATCACTTCAAATAGCAACAATATAAATGCATAAAGTAAAATTTTTGTCAAAAATATCTATTAGCAAAGGATTTTAAGAATAGTGTATTTAAAATGCTCATTTAGCAATTAGCAACTATATTATGTCAAAATTGCAATTTATAATTGCATAATTTCAAGTAATTCTTAATTAGAATATAATAGAATTAATAGAATACCGAAAGGAATATAAATTTACAAAACTTTTACTACTAATTCATTAAAACAATTCAAAAAATAAATTAAAACGAATAGTAGACAATAGAATGATATTATATATGTAGTAAGAGCTATTCCAGCTAGGTAAACATCTTTTACGATCTAAATTTTTCAGATCAAAATTGAAAATAATTCAAATAAATAGACTGATTTACATCCATTAGAGGAACACTGTATGTTTGGCTTATTCAGATGAACTGATTTATATTCACATATTTAGGAAAAAACCTTATAAGTTAATCAATCAATAGTCTAGACCCGCAAATTAAAATTCTAGGAAATCTCGATGACAAACCAATAATTGCTAAAATTGTAGGGAAAAAGACCGCACGAAAACCAACGATCGGTCAATCGATTGATGCATGCGCGTCGAGCATACTGCGTATCGTAATCGTTGTCGTAAGAAGTTTGTCGCAGGAATTGGCGCGACTTTAAAACGAGGGAATCGTTAATATTTTTTTAGTTGCTATGGATACGAAAACTACTGTACTGAATTTTAAATGATAATAATTGATTAGTTTGTCGATAATTAATTATTTCATTCTTTTAATTTATATTTAAAAATTCAAATTCAGTACTATTTTCAATGCTTTTCTTCAATTTTGAGGAAAATTAAGGCTTGTTTTAATCTTATCTTATCTTTCCCTTTTTGAATTATCTTTATATATTTTTTAATTATATTTATGATTTTTCATTAATTATGTTTATATTTATAATGTTTATAATTTATGATAAGTATGCATTTTAATCTTAAAGTCAAAACTAAAATTGGTTAAAAAAAATTTCAGTAATGTTTGAAGATAAATCTCACAGAAGTACCGCTAACGAATGGTATCAAAAAGTTCAATCGTGTCGGCGTGTACCACCACGACGTTCAACGATTGATTCATACAATAAACCAAAATGCTATGCGTTATCAATAGGAAATGCACAGTTGCCTAATGTAACTATTCCTCTTGCAAATTACTCAGCAATATTACTGGAAATACCGGGAAAGATAAAAGAAATATACCGGTGAAAATATCATTAAAATTTTCCGCTTATCATTTACAGAAATCCCTTGTTGTTTTATAGTTAAAAATGGACATATCATATCGCATTTATGCCTATTTCTACGATAAACAGCAAAAATATTACTTTGGGAAACCATTTTGCGGATGTTGGTGCCATCCTGGCTCAAATTCCGTATCTTTTGCTGAGGTAATTAATATATCCTCTTCAATTTGTATGTCTATATATGTGTGTATGTATGTCCATGTTTGGGTGCATGTAAAAAATTTTTTTTCTAATTTAATGTAATCAAATTAGCTAACTTTAATTCTCAGTTTAAATATAAAATTTAATTCAAATTCTCAATTTAAATATAAAATTTAATTTAAATTCCTGCAAATTCTGAGGATATGGCATGTTAAAAAGCTACAGGTAATCTTCTTCTGGTGCCCATTTATCGATAACATTGAAATTGTCGTAGAAGTGGTTGAGGGAGAGCAGAGCGTAAACAAGTGGAACAATCTGTACACAGTAGGATGGACTTCATTATCGTTGGAAATTGCAGGGAATCATACTGCCTTCTACAGGTGCTATGATTATTTCATTCACAAATCAAATCATTCCTGACTCATTTCCTCTTCATCACAATGTTATTTTGATTGCTGCAGTGGAACTCTGTATCAATTAACTAGTGCAAAAAAAAGCCATTTTCCAGAATGCCACTGTATCCGGGATCTCCAAAGGTGTTGTTTTTCATGCGTTCTGAAATGGAATTGACAAATGTTCTTCGACAAGCAAATACTGATTTAGAAGTTTGCTTACAAACATATCAAGAAATGTACAGTGTAATGGACTTTATTCCTGATTGGTACATGTTTGGCCAATGGAAAGATATTCCTGGATTACGAACATCTTATGATGGTTAGGTTGCACTTATGAAACTTGGAGTTTCAATTGAATTTAAGTTTGTTGGGAAAAGAGTTGCAATTATGAACATCTTTAGGTGAATCTCAAAACGTTCTTCCAGAACCGCAGAAAAGTCGAACATCCCTTTTGAGTAAGATAAATCTATCATTTGGTATGGATGTTTGTAAATTTGAGCAAATTTTACTTCATTTGATGAACAATGATAGACTTTATCGAGCAAACAGATCACCTGCAGACATTAATGTTAAGATGATGGAGGTTGTGGAGCGAAGACTCACCGTACGTTTCGCGTTTTATTCTTTCGGAAATTTCCTGATGCTATTTTGGAGCTAGAAATGCCGATTTTTTTCAATTACTTTTAGGTCATCATCTTGGAGAAGTGAAAAAAAACAATTTAAAATTTTACGATTTTTGAAAATTTGAAATATATTTAGATTGGAGTGCATAACGGTCTATGCTATGTCGAGAAACCGCAATGCCTGCGTCTTAGTTTATCGGAAAATCAAATTTACAGCACTTCGAAGATGATGCAGGATAAAATAACGATCAAATCAAACTCCACGTGTGAATTTCTGTAGAATTTTAAGATTACTATGTGCAATAATTTTAATTGCTCTAAAAAATTGGCAACGTTTCAGATCGCAATCGCGAAGTCTGAGCATGAATGGAAGTGTCATCTTAAATAAATTGATTACAGATCCTCATTTTGCTATTGTCTTTTCACTGGACTACCTTGTTGGAGTTTATTCCTGTGATGTCAGTATTTGTTATTAAAATTGAAATTGTAAATTTTTAGTAATTCGTTCCGCTGTCAGTAAACAATGATACCTTGCAAGTTTGCTTATTGGTCACTTTCAGATCAATCTCATTTCCAGGGTACAGTACATTCATCGCAGTCTGTAATGGTTTGCTGGGGTGCTTGGTGTCCCTTCACCGTAGATAACGTGGAAAATGGTGAAGTCACCGTCTCTTTATTCGGAGGTATTATTTGTTCATTTTTATTTCCCTGCATTTCCATTTTTTAAATAAATTCATTACATTTTTGCACAAATCAGGATGTGAGTAAAGCTTCGCATTTCTCACTTCCACAAATTTTTTCCCTTTAAAATAGCAGTTCTCGGGATTGTTTTTCCTGTCCTGCTATTGAATTCTCCTATCTTAAAAAATTTTTAAAATGTGTCTTTAGGACCAAGCATCAATCCAGATGAACGTATGGCATTCAAAAACTTACTTCCTTACTGTTCTGATTTACCCTTTTGCGATCAATCACCAAGGATTAAGATTACATTTGTATGTTCAGGACTTGGAGAGGTGGAATTTATGCTAATTTTATCTCGCTTTTCTTCTGATTATTTTACTGAACTGATGGGCGTGGCATTTCATTGTTGACATTTGTTGACATTTCAATGTAATGAAGTCTCATAGAAGTCCATACAATTGTATTTTGGGGCTTACCCTTGTTAATCTCGAATGATGGTGTGTAGTTGATTATTTGGTTCATTATTTCATTAGATTTATGCTTATCAGGTAAGTGCTAATAATTTGAATATTGTGATTTTTTGAAATGTGGAATGAATTCAGTTTTTCAGAAAGAAGTCATTTCTTGGTTCCCTCAATTGAAATAAATTTTCCAGATTGAGCGTTTATCAGATACTTCAACGCTTATCAATAACGAGTCACAGCCACAAAAAATTATAAAAACTGTTAGGCATCAAGCTAACTCTACTATAGCTGCTCAAAATTTTGAAAGAATGCGCGAAAATAGGTTTGCAGTATGTTCTTTTCGAAATAAAGAAGATAGAATAATTGAGATTAACTTGAAAAGTTGATCACTGGATGACTTCTTGTAAAGTGATCAAACACTCATTTCAGGCACGAAATCAAGTTATTGCCGTCCTCTCCACTGGTAATCTTTTAATAATCTTAGAATAGCACGCGTATTCAATATAAAAACTATCGCGCATGTAAGCAAATGCAAAGTGCTGTGTTCATTGATATATAAAAAACTATTGGCATGTGAAACAGTGTTGACGGAATAGTACTTCAGGACGAAGAAAAACTTGGTGAAAAAATTTCTTCTGATGATGAACGAAAATATGACGCTTGTATGAGCGTGAAGATTTATAGTTCACCATTAGTAAAGTAAGATATATTTGGCTTTTTTGCTTACGTCTTTTGAAAATTTTACGAAAGCTTTGGAACTGTTACTTTGATGTCTTTTAGGACGTCAAACATATCAAGTGCGTATCTTGCCGTACTTGCTGATATGTCATTTACTCCTATCAAAGATCGCAACGGAAATAAACCGAAACTTGTGGATGTTGAAAATTTTCCAGTAGATTTATTGAATTTATGCCACTTAAAAGTCCAAAAAAACATTTAAATCTAGCTTTTTAAAAGTTCTAGAATTTACTTTTTGCAAGAGATAATAATAGTATCGGACAAATTCAATTACTTTTATTATAGGCTCCGGACATCAACGTTGAACTGAATGATAAATTAAATACGGATGAAATCAATATACAGTTTATGGGCATTGAAACTAGGTTTTTTCTCATTAATACCAAACATCAGAAATCTTCCTTTCTTTCATTCATTTACATTCAGTTATTGGCAGTGTGCTGATAAAATATTAAATCAACCAATTCAGTTCCTGTATATGGCTCTATTAAACTTCCTGAACATTTCAGCTGTGAAGATGATTGTATCAAAATACCAACTGCAGTATTCTTCACGATTGAATTTTATCGCTTCCATACAGTTACAACGGAAAGGTTTGTCATTTAATTTTTCAAAATACTCCTCCAGATTTATAAATTAATTCCTTACAATAAATATTGTTGATATAATTTAATTCTTACGGAACATGGATCAATGAGTACTGGAATTAAGAAAGATATGATAAACTATAACTTATAGATTATGGCTGGATGCTGTTCATGCAAAAACAAGTCTCCGTCAACAGTTATTTGTTTTGAAGCGTGGTGGAAACAACGAACAGCTTGCTAAAAAAGACTGCAATGGCTTCACTGTGAATAATTATTTTTGCTAAAAAAATTTTGATGGGATGAGCCGCAAAAAAATGTTGATATTTGGAATTTCAGGTAAGATATATGATCGATAGGAGTTCATTTCTTGATGAAGATGAGGAGGATTACATTAGTTATCTTTCAAATGGCTATGCGATTATTGATGTATGGGATGCCGACTCTCTGTTACCTCTTGGCAAGTCGTATATTCCACTAAAGGTTAGTTTATTTATAGTATCTCAGATATTTGTTTAAGTTGCTATTAAAATGCTGAATGGACAAAAAAAAAAAATACCAGTTTTTGCATTCGATTTGAGATTTTTCTTTTTTCAGGTTAAAAAAATTTTTCGGTAAGTTTACATTTTCAAAAAATACAGCTCCTCATAAAACTGTCGTACGAGACAATTTTTAGTAGTTGAAGTATTTTTTATGATAAGAATTTTAGGATGTTTTTTACAGTGTTTGATAAGACATGGATCTGAAGCAGTGCAATCTGATATACAATGTGGAGTAGTTCTCAGCAGTTTTTCTGATCCTTTCATCATGACGTGTCAAGTCTTACTTCGATTAGCCAATATTGGCCATCCACGCTTTAAACAGATAGGTACAACAATTTTTTTGAGAAAATAAATAGGTAACTCAATATTTATGGCTCAGAATTGTGAATTATATAAAAAGAAAACTTTATTGAACGTAGGCAGGCTTCCTTTCATTTTCTACAGCTTTACGAAAGGTGATATGCGGTGAATGAGATTACAAACATTCGCGGTATTTTAAAGCAATCTTTAAAGGCCCTCACTTCTAGTACATCAGTTTATGCATCTTTCAACCTATCTTCGGCTTTTTTCTAGCATATTTGATAGGCAAAGGGCTTTTGATATCAAAGTAAACTTCGCTTTGCTTAGTAAGAAAATATCGCGAAATATTGATTTATAAGGAAAACCTATTTCTTTGGCTCTCTGATTTCACGGTCTAACTTTAGATATGCGAAGTGGAACGAGTGCAGTTGTATGTCGACAGTTAACTCGACCTGGTCAAAATGAAAGTGGATCATACAAAATTAGAGCTAAACCGTTGAATCCAATTCATGAAAATTCGCTTCAACGTTTCCTGGCTGCTCAAAGGTAGGCAGTTATGACAATACTTGAGCCAGCAATAAGCTTCATATTTTGCATTTTATAATATGCAAATATCAAATGTAGTAACTTTGAATTCTCGGAACCGCTTATTAGCTTTCCAAACTTATTCAACACTTTTTTGGAAGTGGATTCGTGTGTTTCTAATCTAAATGATTTTTTCGATCAAAGTTTTTAAGATTGGACATAGATCAGCGTTGTAATGAAATTATGAACGGTGCATTGCTAGAAGCAAAAAATCGGAATTCAGGAATGAAACAGGTCACGACAAAAGTATGAATTATCCATTTTTTAGGAAATCAAACAAGCGTGTTATAAAATTTATTGAGAATATTTTTGTTTCTTTAACTCCTTTATGAAATATTTTCTGTTAGAAATTCGAGGTGACGGCGCATGATTGTCAGAAAATTGAAAAATCGAAAAATAACGATGTTTATAAAAAAAATAGGATTTTAAAATTCACTTTTTCAGCAATATGTCTATATTATATTGTTCAGTGTTGTCTTGTACAACAATATATATTTCAGGGATCAATGAAGCGATATCTGTTTCAGCAGGAATTAGAAGCATACAAAAAACTGCGTGACGAAGATAAAGCATCGAAACTGCTAAAAGTTGTTTTCAAAGCAATAACTACGGAATACTGGTATTAATTGGCAGACATGTAAAGAACTACCGCAGTTTTAGCTTAAATATGGGATAGCTAATACAGTTATAATTGCTTGAGTATTATATTTTTCCGCAAAATGAAATTAAATTATTTGAATATGTTAAATTTTATTCTGCTGCAGTGCACTCTGTTTTTGTAGTATTTATCCAAAATATGGTCAACTCATATTTTTCGAATATATGCTTCAAAATACTGAACCAGATTCAGCTATCATTATTGTGGACACTTCTCAGAGCACACTGAAGTAAGTTTAATAGTTTCACTTGGAATTTTCAATTGAAACTGATTTCTTGAAATTTTGCAAGTATATTCCGACTTATTTGATTAAGAAAGCTTGAACAATGCTCCAAAATCTAAATCTATGTTCCGTTTCATCGAAGAAGGACTAGTAATTGTTAGTAAGTGTTTGAAAATCATGTAAGGTAGATTTGAAACACATTTATAATTATAAATTTGTGCATGGTAATTTGTCACAATGTTGTAGACCACTTTTTGATGTGGAATTATGGCAATATTACAAAAATATGTATCGGATTGAAACTCCACTTGCAAAGGATCTTTATCAAGTATCAAGGGAAAATAAACAAATTACCGAAGTGTATATTTTCTTGAAACCTATGGAAACCGTGTACGCACCATTTATTTACGATGGATTTACACTGCCTCAGGAACAAATCAGAAATCAAGTTAAAGTAATGTGAAATATTATATGCAAAAATTAAGGATATCTGTGTACAAGAATTTGTTAAGAAATTACCCTTTAATAAGATTTTTATACTTTTCAGGATTTACTGCTGCTGCTACTTAGCGATTTTTCCATGCAATACTGGAGGAATTCCAGTACTTGTTGTGTCAAATTGTAGCAATCTTGAATCGTTTTGAAACATTCATGAATTTATCTGTTTCAGATAATATTCAAAAAGAAAAATACTGGTGAACCAATAGCAATCTTAGATTTGGTGATTGTAAATCGTCATAACATTATTTTTAATACATTTCGTTTCTATCACGAAGCAGAAACAACACTGTCGAGAATTGTTCATATTACGGGATATAAAAGTACTTTTCGAAGCAGTTTGCAAATTTATTTTGTCTTAATTTTAAAAAAAAGCGAAAAAAAAAAACTCGTATAATTTGGATATAGCCTTCAAAATCTATGTTTCAGGTCGTGTGTTTTCCATTCGTTGTACGGATCCCCTCGTACTGATCTCATTTAAGAATAACAGCGATGGTTCTCAGGATTTACATTTTACGGTATATTCAATTTGTTGTTTAGAACGACAAAATCCAGTTTATTTATTTTATTCATGAAGTTGATTTAAAACTTCTTATAGTGTCAAACTGGTAAAGTACCAATGTTGCGAACATTCACGGTGATTTTTTTTGCTGACCAATATTATGGCAATGTTCTGGGAGCATGGTTGATACACATTCATGCGGTGAATCAAATTAGTTTGAATGCCGTTCGGGCACAGCTCATCAAAATTCCCATTGTTTTCAAGTAAGTTAAGACTTTTGATATCCGAAAACTCAATTCCATTTGGTATTTATTTCCTTGAATGATATTTTTTCTGTTAAAAAAGTGGGAATTCATATGTTTTATTGTGACTATGATTAGATTAATCATTAGATTAATTATGGGCTTCGTGTGCATCAGATTAATTAATGGCTTCGCAGACATCTTTTTCTCTTTTTGTCAATGTTTGATTGAAATTTTTTCTCCTTATTTTAAAGTTTTTTTCACCATATATCCAGTCAACCCATGTTTATCATGGATTAGAAAGTGAATTTTCATTTTATTCTGAGTTCATAGGTAAAATTCGATTTATAATTTATTTTCAGAACTGATGAAAATTGCGATGATTTGGTTCATTTTGAAAGCTCTTCAACAAATTTTGAGTTTCATCCTTCAGACGCAGATGTAGCGCAACGTGATGGAATTTTGAATGCTGTAGTTCATTTCTTACCAAATTTTACAGGTTTGCTTGGATATGTCCCTATTAAAAGGATGTAAATTGCTGTGTTTTTAATGGAATAACTTTTATACTGAATACCTTTTACATCCCTGTGCTTTGCCGAGTGTCTCTTGTCCAAGGTCAGTCAGTGCTGATTTTGTTATGATAATCTTATCAGTACTTGAATCCGCAGATGATATCTGTTCTCCTGATCGAAAAACGTCTTATGTTTGAAAAGGTTAATGATACGACATCTACTTATCAAGAAAAGCCTTTTATTTATTTAATGGATCAGAAAAGTGGCATTTGTTCTTCTCATTACCTTTTATATGGATTCTTATCAAGAAATACTTTACACATGTAAAAGATCAAAGATAAGACGTTTGTTCTCATTAAGAAACGCTTTTTATGTCAATCCTTATCGAGAAATACCTTCTAATATAAAAAGATCAAAGATTCCTCTATTTTATGGAATTAACACTTGCTTTTATAGTGATGTTTTATTTTGAAAACTAGACATTCTAGAAAATCCTTGAAATTTTGAATGTTTATTGTGAACTGAACAGAAAGAAATTTCATGTTGCAGTGATTTTAATAACACACACAATAATAGCCTTTAGTGATCGGGCTGTTGTACTCCAATTTAAATTTCACGTTCATTTCTATCTTGCTTGACATAAGTTTGATTATTCTGTCAAATTATTTTATCTTGGGACATGTGCTTTGGGATTTCGCTGTATGGTTCCACTGCATTCGATGTTTCTCACTTCTTATGTATATTTATTCTTTTTACTTCTACTATGTTTACTTTTAACTGAAAACATTACTATGAAATATATCATGTGAGAAGGATTGAAATACGAAAAAAAAGTTTATGAATTCCACATTTCTTGAAGGTTCTCGTATGATGCTCATTTCGGCAGTTAATCAACGAACAAATCATTTATTGTATCAGTGGATGATTGCAATAAATGCGCAAGAAGCCAACATCACTAAAATATTCGAAGTTTATTTGCAAAATAGCAGTAATCAAACAATTGTAAGTCATATTATCATGCATTTTTAACACACATTTCATATTAGCACCAAAAATGAGACATTTCAAAGAATCTTTATTTGATTTTAATTTTTAGCATGATATCACTCGATGAAGTGACCAATGATAATTTCTTGTTTCCAGACATTAGCCATAAGAAATCGATATAGCGTGGAACGCACATTTCGGATTTCTTGTTCGCATCCAAAATATGTCCGGATTGAAAATAACACTATTGTGTTTTTTGGCTATGAAACAGTTGACATTCCTATCACATTTTTGCTAAACGTTGGACTGAAATTGCCTGAAGTATTCGTTTTGTTTCTTCAGTTTTTTTTTCCACTTAAAATCTTTAATCGGAATAAAACAATTTTTAAACTTTATATAGATTTTTAAATCTTAATTTTCAAACTTTCTCCAAGAATTTCCGGTATTAATCGTTTGAAATTCAATAGCTTTCACCATTTTTCAATAATTCCTTCCACTTCTAGGTACTTATATTTGTTACAAATGCGGAAAATAATGTTCTGGAAGAAGCCTATTCTATGAAATTGATTTATCATGACTAGAGGGAGACGAGCTTGTACCAAGAATACTTCATTATAAAGCAAAACAACTTTCATTACCAATATTTTATCAACTGGTGATGTTCTATCAACTGGTGTAGTGTTGAAAAATGTTCAGAAATTTCGCTGCGGCTATTCACTATCGTTTTACTTTAATGCTTAGCAATTTTGTTGCTCTAATAGTTGCAACCTCGCTGTGAGACAATACGTTCATAGGTTTTTCCTGAAATGACGTGAATAGCTTCTGTATTATTCAGTCTTCTGTAAGTATGCAGCTTCACAGTCTTTCTTTCTTCGTTCAGATATCTTTGCATCACCTTACTTTTATTAATTGATAAGCTGCATGAAGATGTCTGTCAAATAAATATAATTTGAAAGTGGTCTTTTGCTTTATGTTCATTAGACGTAAAGTTTAGCTTTTTATTGGCAAATATTAATCTCAGAAATGGTAAAGATTAGCTTGAAAGAGATTATGGAGGCGGCAAAAGCTACAGACTGAAACACGAAATCTTTTGGGAATGTGAAATATCAGTTCACATAATTTGATATTCCAGTTTTTAAATAATCTTGTCTAGGTAATGAGAAATCTCTCATCAAGCAACTTTTTTCATACAATTTTTTTTACTTTCCACACTCTTGAACGATAGCTTAATAGTGAAGTGTGATCAATCTGTCTGGAAGTCAAGAAGTTATGCAAAAAAATTCAGGGAGATAAGAGTAGCATTATTAACTGTATTCATTTTTTCGGTTCCCAAATTTCTTGAGTATATAAAGATTGAAATTAAATTCGAATACGATTTTCGAGCATTATTTTTCAAAATGAAACTTATAAAGAGTCAATTTCGTCCCCATTTTGAGAATACTTTTGCAATCAGAACTTTTTCAAAATTCTTTTAAAGGACTACCCATTAGTATTGAGATTTAGTTTTATCGACTTTCAGACATAGATATTATTGCATTGTTAGGCATTTTTTTTTGATGCTTTTAGATAATCTTCACAAGTCAGTGGTGCAAGACACAACTTACTGTGTTTATTTTTTCGGTGATTAAAACTTCAGCCGCTGGTTAAATACCAGTAACGAAATATTTTGTTGGAAAGCAACTTGTTATTAAATCAGAACTCCAAGAGTACATAAAAGATTTTGCTTGGAATTTGAGAACTGGAACAATTTTTCTATTCATCTTAATTCTATTATGCAGACATTCACTCCAAAAGTTTCTGCAGTTCTACGATGCATATAATAGTGGTTATGTTTGAAACCGAATAATAATATCTGAACAGCAGTACAATCTTGCATCTTTAAAATTCAGCAATCTTACTAACTCGCCTAATAAATCTTACTTAACAAGTCTAACTTTGCTATCTAGGTCTTCCCTCTCTTTTTTTAATATATTTTAGTTCCATTCAAGAATCGGAGTTCCCAACATCGTGGTTTTTTGGTAGGAACGGATATGTTGAAATTATTTCAGTGCTTTATGTCTTTTAATTGCTGTAAATAAACTGACTAATTATTCCAAATTATCAACAAAATGTAGCAATGATTTGTTGAATTGGCAATCCTTTTAGCGAGAAAGTTACTATTAAAGTTGATATTTCATTCGCAGTAGTTCATCTAATTTCGTCAATGAGTGCAATATTACTTTTCTTCATTGGCCATATTTGTTTCTGCACATTTTCAAATTATTTAGAATAAGCTTGTCAAAATACGAATAGCCATTTCGCAGTAACTTGAAGTAAATTTTATTGCCGATTTTTCCGGAAAATATCCATGCGCTGTGCTATTTAAATGGTCTCTCATAATTTTCAAAATTCTAAAATTGAAATTATAGATTATAGAATTTAGTGATAGCAGATCAATACTCGCTTCGTTGGATGGGAATTTTTGAATGAGTTTTAATTGCAATAATTCAAATATACTGGGAAAAGATGAATGTGAAAGTTTTTAAACTGGGGAAACGCGAGTATTTTGTAACCTTAAAACATGGAGTTTTAATTAAAGGTTTCATTTTGATGCTGATTGTTGAACTGAGATTTATAGGATACATTAAAACCAAGTGAGGGATTTTAACACCATTGTTTCATAGATATAGATAGACAAATGAATTTTTTTTTTTATGGACAAATGTTTGGAAAGCATCTCACTCAAATTCAGGATAAAGATTGCTTACAGATCTCAATTTTTTTTTTTTTTTTCTACTTGGCGCTTCATTGGTGATGATTTATCTTTTATTGGCATTAGAACTGGCGACATAGTCAATCAAGCTTTTCAGGTCACACAAATAGCTCCAAGTTCAAAACATCTCGGCTACTTGATATAATTTGTTTTATGTAGTGGAAACTATCAATATCGGTTTTAATATTATCTCAAAATTTTTCATTCAAACCAAAATTTATTTAAAATAGAAATGAAGGATTTTTTTTAATTTAAATGAAATTTAAAATTAAAAATGATAACAAAGATGGTTTCTGTCCTTTTTTCTTTCATCTTCATTGAATATATTCTATTAATGTACTGACGTACAGCTGTTGTTTAAATGCATTCAGCAGAATTTTAAACACCCCACCGTACACTCATATTGCATCATTTTTCATCATCCAACCATCAGAAAAAAAAAGAACAAAATTTCAACTGTGCCCTGTTGATTGTGTTTGTGTTGATCAATTATTCATCCAGTTAGTCGATCAATCATTTTTTCGATCAGTCACTTCACTGATAATTATACCAAAATTTAGAAGAATAATGCCCACATAAAAAAAAAAGTTTTTTTTTGTATTATGATACTCTCGCTAGGCACCTAATCTATTATGTCTATTATGCCTTCTGCTGCACCTACAAATTCAAAGTTTCCCTTCTTTTCCTTACGAAGTTTTGTGCTTCTTATTGTCTTCTTGTTTATGCATGCATATAAAAGTATTGCTCTCTCTGTTTCAAATATAAATCTTCAAACATATGCACTGTCTAGGCTATTCTTGAAAAAAGTGCCCGGTAATCCTCAATGTCTATGAGCGATAATGATCTCCCATGGGCGAAACCGCAGTTATGAATGTAATGAGCAAACAAATGTTCTCGTTCATCGAGAACCATATCGATTGACTATTTTTAAGTCATCGAAATGTTAAAAAAACGAAAAAAAAATTAGTGAAAAATTTACATTTTATATTTTCAATGTCAGTTTCGAAACTTTTTCAGATCATAAAACAAAGAGTGACAGATACAAAAATAAACCAATTTACCGGGACAATGTTTTTCTGAATTTCGAATTATAAAAAAAAATAATTATCAGTGAGATGACTGAATAAGCAAATGATTGATTGGCTGACTGAATGACCAATTAATTGGATGCGAAAAGTTTACACATAATACAATTAGTCGGGCATTGAAATTCTAGCCTTTTTTTCTGATGATTGGATGATGAAAAGTGATGCAATACGAGTGTACGGTGGGTGCTCAAAACTCTGCCTGAATGTTTTTACACAGAGTACGTCGGAGCATTAACAGAATATATTCAATACAAATGAAAGAAAAAAGAAAAAATTTATTATATTTTTAATTAGAAATGAAAAGTTTAAAGACTCAATGAAGGATGTAATGTCGGAACTCACGTGACGCATCAAAGCGTTGAAATTGATATGATTATAATACTTCAAAGAGTTCATCAACTTTCATCCACAATTTCGTGAAATTTCGCCAGACTGAAAATTTTATAAACATATCATCGCAACCTGAAAAGAGTTTACCGAAGCAGCAATTTTTCTGGTAATCATTTCTATGCCCTAATAACCTGATCCTGTAGCCTGCAATGCAAATTTAAATGAATTAACAATTGCAGTAAAATGTCATTTGCAACACATATTATGTCCGTAACCATAGAGCTTAGACATTCAAGTTAGCGCTCAACTAGCCTTAACATATGCTTTGATTATACAATGCATGTGTACAATCTTTTGAATCTTTTGAAGAACTACGAGCACTTTTTGATATTTCTCAAACAATTCTCTATCAAAGCCTGCTCTTTTTCAACCTAAAGAACAGGCTTTGATAACTTCTAACAGTAACATTATTTTTATCGGATTGATTTCTTCAATAATAAGTTATCCAATTAATCAATTAACAATTTTTTGATTCCTTATTTGTCGATAACTCTGAATGTGTGGTATGTATGTGCATGTCTGTGAGTGGGTATGTGTGTGTATGAGTGGGTAATTGTGTGTGTCATGTGTGTGTATCCATTTGTACTCGCATGTTTGCTTCCGTCTGAAAGTTCTCTAAGTAAAAAAATTCATTATTTATTGGCAGAATTCCCAGTTGGCAACCACGTGATTCGTAAAGTTTGTCTAAAAGTGCTAAAACAGGATATCGTTCAATCTGATGAAATATTTCATTGAACCGGCTTTTTGTCAGATTGATTTCTTCAATAGTAAGCTTCAAAGAAACAGCACCGATGAATTTGACGTAATATTTACAAGATTTTACGTTTTAACATGTCATTAATATAAATCATTAAATATATGATACAATGATATCGCAATGATACACTGGAACCATTTGCTAATAATAACATGACAAATGAATGGATCAATGGAATAAGAACAAAACAAGTGAGAACAGAGGTGTTCTGGAAAATTGAGCGAACTTTCTCATTATTACCGTTCTCGTTATTCTCATTAGTACCCAAGGTTAAACGGTTTAGAATGATATGACTATCATGATCATTCGCCACTGATGACACTGGTACCATTTTTATAACACTGCTTCCACATCTCATAACAATGATAGAAATTTCCTCTTTCGAAGTCAATCTATCCTCATCAAGTGAATTACAAATTAATTTGACATATGATTCATACATATTAAAAGAATATCAATGCATCCAATGAACGTCAGTGAACTTTAACTTTGACACGAGTTTCTTCTCACAGAAATGACAACGCAAACAACTGATTAATTACGTATGTAATAATGCAGTTGCTGGAATTCTAAGTGCTACTATATTTGTCAATTATTTCTCGTGTTCAGTCATTTTCTTATCATTAATTATATCACAACTGAGGAATGATATTCTCAATGAAAGATTGCAATGACGGGACTTTAAATTATTCAGTCGAAGATTTTAATGAGTTATAATATAAAAATTGTCAAAATGAAAGATAAGGACAAGGTGAAGAAAAAAAACAAATGAATGAAAAATAAAGCATTTATTTTTATCTTTTATGTAATTTGATCTGTTGTGTAACTACTAATAACTGTAAATACTCGTTTGCATAATCGATTAGATGTTTTTAGCTTTGATTTCAGATTGACCTTCATTCCTTCAGTCTTATCTTCAAACAATTGTTGAAGTGATCCAAAAATTTTCTGCACTTATTTTTTTTTCAATTCCCTCACTGTCGCTATATCATACTACGAACATTGGCCAATATCATTTGTTTGCTGATAGTGGTTCTGAACGCTATCGTTCACATGAGAGGTGGTTTTATTGACCAGTGAGGAAGGTGATAATGGAACAATCCAGAATTCAATTGTGTTTTGAGCTGAGGTACATACGCAATCATAGCGGTTGACATAGTTTTCTCGAACTGGTTTTCGATAGAATTCCTGCTTATTTCATAAGACACTTTTCTTTAATTCTGATAAACATCACTATTTGCAATAGTGATAATATTTTAAGTTATTAGTAATAATGACTGTAATATTAAAGTAACGAGATAGCTAAACAGAATAATTGCGATCCGCTGTAACATCTCTGGTCATCTTTACCAGTATTGTTATGTGATCCTGAAAATTTATCTCAATCCGTATTTATCTCGTAAGATATTTCGGTTAAAAAAATGATAAAAATCAGCCGGAAACACTATTTTCAGTTCACTACATGTAGTTGTCAAATTTTTGCATTTTAACATTTCTTTGACATATATTTTAGCGTTTTCTTTCAAATCACATGGCTGCCAAGTTTTTTGTCCATTATCTTCACTTTTGTCAGATTCATAGAGTATCGCTGATATTGGTGATAAAGGCACGGAATAGCTGAGATGTTAGTGCAATTTTCGCTTATGAAATGTTCCTTATTAAATCATCATGAATTCTTTTTCGTCAGATAAATGATTGGAATGGTTGATATCTCCGTGATGTTCGCAATGTTCATGATGAATAAAATACATTATTAAAAACGCGCTAAAGTAGAAAAGCAGCCTTGAAACATGATGAGCTAGAATTAAGTATTTGAACTATTTGTGATCCAAACACAAATAAAACAAAGTGGTTGATCGCTGGTTATGTTTGTCATAAATTATGATTGCTAATTCTTAATAATGACAAGAACTCTTCACTACCTTTTGTTGAAACTACTTAAGCCGGTTATTACTTTCATCAATTGATATATGCTTAATTGCTGATATCACATCATAAGTCTGATGTAATGTGGCAAAATTTGGTTGATGATGAGTCAACTGATGCTTACAACTAAAATTTTAATGCAACTTCTTGAAACAGCCAAGTTTTTAAAAAACAATTATTTGATGTAATTAAATTAATTTCTCGAAATTACTAAAATAAACATGTCATTAAAACTTTGATCACTTGTGACACTCTCCCCTTGCTCTGTCTTTGCTTGTTTATTGAAGTTTCAATCAAGAAAAAATTTCCCAACAACCATCACAGTTGTTAGCGTGGGAGTAAAATCAAGTAGCGGGCACATGGTGGTTGAATGATTAGAAGTTCCTCCCGATGGGCGGCGTTATCGGACGTTTGTTTGTGAGCGGCACACATTCCTGGGACAGCATCTGGGGTTTTCGTCTCCACCAAACATATTTAAAGGACATGCAATCCGGTACTATTCAACAGAAAACTTTAACTAACAAGTTTATATCAGTATTAATAATTTCGTCATTATCATCGCTAATACTACTACTCTAATATTTACCAGTGCATTACTACTACTCCTCGGTTCCATTAGCGCATCTGAAAAAGTAAGAATTTCCTCACCGTAAAATGGCCCCAGCAAGAATACATAAACGTAAGTTGAAAATCGAAGGTATTGACTTACCCACAGTCAAAAACATACCAACTTCTGCATCCTGTAGTCTGGAAGCTGACAACAGTACATTCATTTTCCAATTGGAAAATCAACCTAAGCAATTCTGTATTGATAACGAAATTTGGCCACCGATATTCAAACCGGAGTTTCTAAGGTATAATTTAAAAAAAAAGAACACTTATTTTCGGCAACTGCTAAATACTTCAAATCTGTATCTCTAGTCCATATACTCTTTAAGTCTAACTGAAAATTTTGAAGACTCTTTTAGCTTTTTTTTTTGTAGAAGTGCAAAGACTATGACACCACGTGATAGTGACATATTCGTATGTACATATCCTAAATGTGGCACCACGTGGGTACAACATATTTGCTCACAACTGTTAACTGACAATTACGGACCACAAGTGGGACGAGGTAAGTGTATTACTTCATTCATATCTCTTTCATTCATTGCAGTGTGAACCTAAGTTTGATAATTTTAGAACTGTGCATGACGAGTCCAATGATAGAACGACTGGGTGCAAAATTTGCTGATAATTTGGCCTCGCCACGATTATTGAAAACACATTTCACATGGAAAAATGTGCCGAAAAATAGCAATGCCAAATATATTTTTGCAGTTCGGAATCCGAAAGATTGCCTTACAAGGTTAATTTCTCGTTTAATAATTTCCATTGTTTCATAAAATTATGGTTGGAAAAATTTTTTTCTGCCAAATTTCAGACTAATCAGTTGATGAAGTTTCAGCTACTTTTTTCATAATCGCAACTTCAAAATCTACAATTACGAACATGGTGACTTTTCCGCCTTTTTCGAGCTTTTTCTGACGAAGAACATCGCATTCGGAAATTATTTCGACTACCTGCTCAGCTGGCTTCCACATATTAAAGATGAAAATGTGCTGTTTTTGAAATACGAGGACATGTGTGTCGATTTGCGGCAAGCTGTTGTGAAAATTGGTGAATTTTTGGGCGATAAAGCTGCAAAGAATGTCCGGGATGAGGCTGTACTAAGTCAAATTGTAGAAAACAGTACGATCAAATCTATGAAGAAAGATCAGTGGCGATGGTTCCCAGAAAATGATTTGTATGTTTTGATTTTTCAATTAAACTTCATGTAAATTCAAGAGTCTCTGAAGACCGTCATGATTGTATGTACTAAGTTTAATAAAAATCGGATGATACCGCACATGTAACATAGATTTCCGTTTTTTGATTGATGGTCATCAACTCGATAAAAACGAAATGAAAGATTTCCTATAGTTCAACGGCCGTTTTTAAATCACGTCATTTTTTAAAAAAAGGCACCTAAAAAAGAGTTGAAAGATTAATCATTTAGAATTGAATTGATTAATGATAATAAAAAAGTACCATGTGCAATTTGATTGATCACTTCTTTTTGGCGATATATCGATACTGTGAAAGAAGTACAAACTTGTGAGACATGACATCAATTAATCAAAATGAGAAAAATAATTTGGTGATTTGTTGCACTATCTAAAAAAGTAAAGCAATCACTTGCTCCGTTACTATTTACTGTTCCGCATCCGATTGCTGAAGTAATTTCGATATTTTCAGACGGCAGAGTATTTTCATTCGGAAGGGTGGAAGTGGAGATTGGAAAAACTATTTCACACATGATCAGTCGGATAGATTAGATGCGATGTTCCGAAAATATCTAGCCGGAACAGTTGCGGAACATTGGTGGAAGAATGAAATGACTTGGGATAATATAGAAGAGGATGCCGGGATTGAAGCTGATTTATCACCTTTATCCATTAATGATAGATGCAGCAATAGCAGTTCAGACAATTCAAGGTGGAATTCTCTGGAAGATTTCTCCAGAGATTTCACTGAATCCACTGATCTGAATCTCCTAAAGACAACTGTTCAAAAATACATCCCGTGGCGTGAGCGCCTATCATCGCAATCATCATCAGGATACAACTCATTGTCCTCATCATTATATTGAAATAGTTTTGTTGTAGAAAAATTGTAATTTTTATCCTTTTTCTAGATTCAATTTGAAATTTAGTTTTTAATAGCCTTGTTGTATTTGAATCACTATTCACTATTGTTGAAATAAAATTAGTCTCTTTGCACAATTTATTTACACTTGACGACGGCTCTTGTGAGTCTAATCTTTGCAGTTTTAATTATCGCCTTTCGTCTAATAATAGCACCGTGCCTCATTTATAATTGTAAAATTCATAAACCAATTTAAAGTTTCTTTGTTGTATAATCAAAACTTATTTACTGTTTTCTGGATTATCTATAAAAGAGTGATTTTAAATTGTCACCTTAATTTTGAGGTTGAACTTATACTTATTCGGAATTATTGTTGTTTAAAGATTTGTTAAACTGACATTGTTTATATGTTGAATCAGAGAATTTGTTAAATATATGTATATATTTGTTCAAAAGAGTTTTTTTTCGGTATTTGAAAATTAATAAAAAGATTTAATTTAATTGAATAATTAACATCAAGCGGTCAATCCTTGCATTATGAGCAGAAAATTCGATGTTTTGAAATTTATTCTGGAAAATTATGAAAAATTTAGAATATGGAAGTACCAAAGTGAAGCAAAAACATAAAATATTGCAAGAGATAAACTTACAGAAAGATGAACTTTCGACAATTTCTTAATAAATATTTAATCAATTTTTTAATTACACAAATCAGGCTCCCGAGTTGGAATATTCGAATATTTGATCCTGTAATGATTTTGTAGGATTATACCTATATTTATTTGTATGGTAGCTCCATACAGAATGGTGTTCAATCTGCCACCAAATATTTAGGAAATGGTATATGATGACTTGAATGAAGAAATATTGGAGAAATGATGTAAAATTATGCTGAGATATGATTGAGCACCATGAAAATCTTCATTTCTTCAAAAATTTTATAAACCTCATTCAAATACTTGAAATTTATTCGACCAAAATGTTCACTTTTTCAAATGATTAAATTATGGCAATGCATGACTGTATTATTAGCAGTTAGACTGAAATGAAGATAATGTTTTGATCAAAATCGATCTATCATAACTGCTTTGAGCTATCAAAGCAATTTACATGAGTTTACTGCGAAAATAAGACTGTAGGAAAGAAGTGGAGTAATTGATCGATAAAATTGGATCTATTTGATGTACTGAAAGTACGTCATCAGTACCTGTTAATTTTGTTTTAATGCGGCACAGTTGAGATCCTTACTAACACGCTGATAACTTGTGATCAAGGAATGGAAAATATAAAATTTGGGGGTAAATACGTGCTGGACCAGTAATTTACAGTATGCCAGCTAGTTCCGAGAACACGGGTATGCGAAAACACCAGTTCTGCCATATTTTGGCAAATCAATCAAAGCTTTATCAATAGTGATTTTTCTCTTGCTCATACCCAGAAAAACCCCCAGCACACATTTCTTCTTTATTGCCATTTGTCACCATTATTAATTGTTGAAATAACTAAAAAACGCTGCGTGATGCCATGCCGCATAACGACTTTCAACGTCCGATATTTTTAAATTGAATCACATGTAAACTCAGTTCTTTAAATAATTCAAAATTTTACGCATTGTATTTTTATCAACAAAATCTTAGCTCGAATTTGCAAAATTAGTATGAGACAAAATGGAAGATCGAAATCTTTTTACAATAAAGTCATTTATACGGAAAATGAAAGAAGAAATATGAAGTATTCGTGATAAGACAAATGTATGGCTAGCAATGCTTGACTGACATACAACTGACATTGTATACTTTCATTGCAGTTTACCAGTCCGATTTATAATTAAATAAGTAAGGAGTAAAGAAAGCATAAATTTAAAATTGTTTAAATTCCTCAGATGTTATATATCACATGAGGAATGCCTTTCTAAGATTGGTTCTAGAAGTTATCGATCAAAATTTCTTTTTTTATCAAGTAAATTCAACATTTTCCTGAAATATCAATTTCCATATATCATGCATGTAAATTTTGGGCATTGAGAAAGATAGAAATATTTTTATTGACAGTATTGTTAATTTTTAAGGTTATTTGGCGGTCCAGGCGTGCAATTTTAGAAAGAATCATAATTGCAATATTCACAAAGCAAATAATGCTTGCTTGAGAACAAGCAAGAGCTAAACAATCGGTCGACATATCATCCAATCCAAAAGTTCGATTTCCGTAACACTCAGACAAATGGGACTTAAAGTTCCTTAATTCATCAAAAATATGATTTCTGAGCATTTAGTTCCTTATCTTCAACAATCACTGAATTCTTACTTTAACACTTATCACTTTTACCCAAGAAATAAGCAATTTTATAACTATTTATTAGTTGTTACGTTTGTAAATTTTTAATATGAAGTATACGGCACATTTTCTACCTTTTATTTTTATGATACTTTGTCAAATTACTTGTACATTCCTTAAACTTTTATCAACCTTCTACCATGACAGATTTTAGCAGCAATTATTTCAAGCACTTCAATTCACAAGCTGCTGACATCTGTCAACTATAATTTCAAACAGAAATTGAAGCATTCTAGTTCTGAACCAAACTTATTATTGTCTTGCGCACTGTTTCAACCCAGCAGCAATAACCAATAAATTTGCAGTGGTTGAAACCAGTCAGTTTACTTCTTTAATTCTCAAAATTTTAATCCAAGAATACTCCATCAAAATGTAACTGGTTGTAGCACAGGAAATAAAAAGTAGCAAACATGTGTCTGCTTGTTCATTAAGAAGAATTAATTACAATATTTTTAATGTTATTGCAGTATAAATATAACAGATAGCGAAATAAATTTGCTGCTTTGAGCTGCTCAAATTTAATTTAAGACTGCTCAAATTTCTTTACGTGTGCACAGATATCTGATATGGAATATCATCGATAAATATTGCTTTCTCGTTTTTCGCTTTTAATGTTACGTGACGTAAAATTTTCGTATATCTAAATATAAGATGACAAATTGATAAGCTACTAGAATCTTAATCAGGTGATATGGAAATCAAAATCCTTCAAAATCGCTAGTCATCTCTAACCACCGTCATACGGATATTATCAGCAATAGAAGTGATGTTCCTACAATGTCTGCTGTAATTGGCATAGAAGAAACTTATAGGATACTTTATAAGGGAGTACGTCACGTTAATATTTCATTAACGAATCGTGAAAAGTAGTGAGAAGGAAATTGAAGGAAATTTGTTTTTGAGTTTCCTCAGCTCGTGTTTCTCGTGTCAGGAAGCTTCCAAGTAATTCCAGCAGTTTACTTTGTTGATTTGATATAAACCATTGTGGATGTTTATCTATATTATCTTAAGAAGTGAAATGTTCTTTGTTATCTTTTGTAAACAAAACTAGCCGCATGGAGTTTTTAAATCCGAACTGGCATTTATTTCAAGTTTCTCTCCATGCTTTTTCAAGCTGATTCGGCTGTTATTGATGACTTTTTCATTTTGTTTTGAATAATTGTGACGAACTAAAATTTGCATTCTATTTGCCTTTAAGCAATTTCTTCGCCATTGTCTTTTTTATTAAGTGAGACAAATTTCTTTATGGAAACGATGGTGAAAGACTTTAAACAACTACAACATTCTATGATTAAGAATTTAAATTTAAAAATTCTAATACATACCAAGTTTAAATATATAATTTATATATCAAATATTTTGATATCACATATTAATATTAAAAATATTAACACAACATTCCCGTCTAAAATCTTGAAATGAAAGAATACAAGACAAATTGCTAAATTAGCAACGATTGTTCTTTCATTTTCTTTCAATTGAATTGTTCACTTCAATTCTTTCCTTATTACTGTATGTGATCGCAATTATTTCAAATTATTTTTTCATCCATTTCATCTCCTTGAACTTCAGCGGTGTTTAAAGCTTGTTTATGGTTCGCTATGTAAATGCATCTGCAAACAAATACAGGAATATACTGAGATTGGAACTTGCTGCATAATGAAGAGTTTTTACAGAATTTAAATTATCTTTTTTTCTGTTTCGTGTTACATTTTCTTTTTTTGTTCTTCGAGAATTCATTTTCGTTCATCTTGTTTATTCTTTCCTCACTTCTACACTGTAATTACTCCATAAATAATAATTATTTATATTTATGATACAACACAAAGTCATTTTATAGCTCTTGTCTAATTGTAAAATGATATTAACAGAAGTTCAATTCAATGACAACCTTGTCATTATGAAGCACTTTAACTAGGACCGTCGATTTGCCATGATTAATTATTTTCCTGGCGGCGTTAATAATTCTCTGTCCTGAAAAGCCGATTCTAATGTAAGTTAATTTTTGGTTTGACAAATCAGAATTCGATCTGAAGCATTTCTACTAGTCAGAGACACTTTTAACCTAATGACTAATCCAGTAAGAATAAACACTCACATTGTTTATGAAATTCATGCAAAAACTATCTTAATTCAATTAGTAATTAGATCGGTTTCTGCAAGAACAAACTTATTGTCTCTTTGAGAAAAAACTTTTTTCTCTGTGAATAAATTATTTAGTTTTTTTATGTAGAATCAATTTGAAAGAAAAAAGTCAATGTACAAATAAATATTTTGCAGAAAAACGGGAAGAAAACCTCGCAATAATTGCAAATAAAGAAATTTTGTTATAATACAATTTAACACTCATTAATAGCAAAAAAAGAAATTTTATTGAATTAAAGATAAGAAGATAAGAATTACTCACAAGTTCAAGACGCATTGCTGGATAAGATTGATTATCAACTTATTTAGGCGATTCTGTATATATTTTGTTGAGTAGTTCAGCAATATTGTAGGCGAAACTTCATTGTCTACTGTTCAGACAAAGAAATTCAATGAAAAAATGTATGAGAAATTTGATGTGGAGAGTATTTTGATAACATCGGGACATATATGTTTTCAAATAAGTACCGCAGTTAAAATGAGAGAAACTTTATGAAAAAATATAATGACAGGTTACCAATCATAAAATTGATTTGAAATGATTAAGAAAACAGAATACAAGAGTTTCACTTTTGGAAACATATGAATAAACAATATTTGTCACATTAGAAACAAAATTGCCTTCCCAAAAATCCCAGCGCATTTCTCTCGAAACTGGTATCTCACATGCGGTAATTCTAAATTTAAAAAAAAAAATTGCTAGGATCAATCTTCAACTTGTTTAATCTTAACATTGGTGACCATCAAATATTGTCACTACAACAACTTCTACTCATTGGAAATGGAAAATCATAGGCTTCCTATTTTAGCGAATATAATTTGGAAATTTGCATCATAAACTTTTCACAGTGAGCATAATTTCTCATAAATAGAACAGCTTCAATTATTCTATACCAGTTTCAGCAAATCATATGTTCCATTTCAATTCTCGTTTGGCGATATAAATGAATATAATGGTTGGTCCAATAGTAGAATATTGACGAATGGCAGAAAAGCTGCTAGGAAGGAAGGAAAAAATTGAGTTAATGAAGCTGATAAATTAATCTTTCTTCACCTTCTATCGTTGCATTTCACCACTACTCGATTACCGTGGCACTGCCTTCTCTTTCCTCATCCCTATGGTTACCGAATCCCTTACAAATCTTTTCTACAATCCACTGCACATTATTTGTTGAAAAATCCCACTTGCTTCTCACGATTATACTCTTCAATGACAGCAATTATAGGCTTCCTATATTAGCTAATACAATTTAGAAATTTGCGTCATAAATTTTTCTCAGTGAGCATAATTTTTCATAAATAGAATAGCTTCAATTATTCTATACCAATTTCTAACAAAAGGCTTATTGTCCTGGAAGATATCTAAATGAGTTTAATATATAACGCTCATCGCGTAAAGCAATTGACAGTTTATACTAAAAAAGTTAATTAATCTAAATAGTAAAAATTTCGTCTGTCAAGTGAAAATGAGTTTAGAAATCTAAAGTTGCTTTTCTGCTGCATTTTTGTTTATTCATAAATTATTTTTAATCTTAAGCGAAGGCAATTATTTTCGTAGGCAAAATCATTAATAAAATATTTCCAATTTCCATTTTGAAAAGCTAATATGTCAAGTTAGTATTAACGTTTGTGCTGATTCATAAATTTCCGTATCAGAAACACTAGTAAAATTTGTTTTTTGCCATAAATTGGAAAAAAGTGTGCAAATGCTTCTACTAATAATTAACAGTAATAACTGGCAAATGAATATTTCTGCCAATATCAATGATTTAATGCTTTTAAGAAAATACAATTTTTGAGAATTTTAGTCCAAATGTTACAAAACTATTTTTGACGGAATTTTCCAAATTACATTTTAGGGAATAGAGAAACATGCTATGTGGCTCAAAGTATGTTAGTTACACTGAGATTCCTTTATTTTTTTAACCTTTTGATCACAACTGCGAACTAAAATGGATTAAAGCTATTGTTCTACCATCAAACTATCTCCCACTGATTACGGGTTGATTCTAAACTCAAAATGGCGTTTATATTGTTTTAAATTATTCTGTGTTAAAAAAATTATCTTCCACATCAGCACCAGCATTGATTTTTCATTATCAATGTGATATACAGGCTGATTTCAACTCTTAATAACTTATTATCAGCTGCCATTTCTTGTCTTGAAACAAATGATTGTTCATATCATGATCTAAAACTAAACATCTTGCGGGAATTGTTGCACTTCTGTTTATTGATATTGAAACGAGTTTGAGTTTGATTTAACTGTTTTCCTTATTGAAATTCTCTATAATTTAATCAAGAAAAAGCCGGTCTTGTTTTTGATAAATGTTAAAAATATAACAACTGAGACAACTGGAATTTTGTATTTCTTTGTAACATAGCAAAAAGAAACAATTGAACAAATATATAAGTCGATGCCGTCACCAATTTGCTTTAGTCCAAAATGTGAATTCCAGTTCTGTGAAAAACCATTCAATTATATGAAAGATCTCAGTGTACCGCAAATATTTCGAATTTTATTGGCTAATTGTAAAATATCTCTAGAAAAATAATTCAGGAAAGATTTTGTGTCTGCAGTGAAGATTAGGGTAGTTAGCAAAGAACTATTGTTCGGAAAAAATCTCTGTTATCAAAATTTATTTGCATAATTCCGATATATACCATCGATCATCACTGAAACTTCGAACAGTAAAAGAAGTATTTTCAACTTTTCTATGCTATCAGAATTAACGCCGCCATTGTGACAATTTCAGTGCAGATTCGGATAACATGCTAAATAGTTTATAGATTTCCAATTAATGTGGATTTTCAATCTATTTTCCGAATTTTTTATATGATTTTAACAATTTTTAAATGTCTAACACTTCCTAGAATTTGTAACTTTTGGTACCAATTTACACTGAAACCCCATGAATTTTAGGATCAATGAAATAGCAAAAGAAAAAAAATATTAGAATTCAAAAAAGGATCAATCGCTAAAACTGACATGTTTAGAGGTCTTAAGATTATGTCGTTTCCGATGACGAAAGATTCATATTGCAATGACTGGCTGCTGTAGAAAATGACTGTTGTAGAACCAACAAATCAATCCAACTAATAATTACTAGAACATTTTTTGAGAATTATGTTTCTAGTTTTTTTGTAAGAGATAATGAACTGGTCTTGCTATATGATTTCAAGTGTCATTTTAAGTGCCATTTTTAGTGCTATAATTTTAAGTGACATTTCCAATTCTTGAATTTAAATTCATGCACGAGAAATAAAAAGCTAACCGTGAAGCTCATATCAGCCTCATTTTTAAAAGAAAAGCAATTTTTTTAAGAATTTTATTTGATCAGTTAAAAAACTTACTACCTCTAGTGTTAAAATATTCTTTGCTTAAAAGTTACGATTGGACATTCAGATGTTTTGCTTTAATTTCAGGAATCTTTGATTGCTTATTGTGCCTGGTCTGTTGTTTGTTCTTCATGACTGTTATCGTAATCTGTTCAGGATATCGGATGACATAAACTGTAGCATTCTCATATCAGCTTGATTCAGTTCATAATTTTAATTTACCATCAAGATCTGCTTTTGTTCTTCTGCCGAATGTTTTTTTCACAGTTGGCTTAACTAAATTTTTCGAGCAATCCACAAATTGTCCGAATAAAATTTTGACTATTTTTTTAGTCTTGAACTTATTCCTTGATATAAATTTTACTTTTCAAAGATTTACCTATCTTTTACGAATTTCTCTTATTCGTTAACCTCCAGTAGCAGTCATCTTTTTCTCAAAAACTTCTATATTTCTATGTCTATCTGCTTGTTTGTTTTCACTCTAAGTTTCTGCAAAATGAGCAATGCAAATAAGCCTTTAATTCGGTTACTAAGGTACTGCACCATCTAGTAGCAGCATACTTGTGACAGCAATATTTAACAAATACATTTTCCTACCTTTGCAAGTATTTATTTTCAATAGATTTGTGTTTATTCATTTCTGTTTCTAGAAATCTTTTTACTTCTTTTAGAATGAAACTTAATCTATTTCGTTTGTGAAGCACGAAATTCTAATTAATTTCAATGTGATTTACTCATAAAACTATTTATATAATTCACAGCTATATGAGGCAGCTATATAATTTTGTTAAGAGTAATAATATTAAATTCACAGCTATATAATTTTGTTAAGAGTAATAATATTAAAAATTTAATTACTCTTAACAAAATATTTTGTCTTTGGCTTGAATTAATTGCTTTAAACAACAATTATTCTTTATGACGATTTATATTAACACTTAAAGTGATGAAAAATTTGATAAAATGCAGCTATTCTAGGTTATGTGAAATACATTAACAGCTTGTAAGTCGAATCGGAAGTGATAGTCAATTATTTCTTAAAAGGGCCTTTCTAATCTAATTGGGCCATAATTTTGTGTGTAAATGCGAAACGATGGGCTCTTGCCAGAGCCAAGAAACTCAGGAGCAACTTGCTCGGAACAAGGCCATCGAAAAACAACTCAATCAGGATAAACGTACTGGCTCATCAATCGTCAAATTACTCCTGCTAGGTTAATATTCTATTTTTTTTCGAATTTTTTCACTGCTTAATTCTCAGAGAAATCTAGTCATCTTTGTTAATATTTTACAATCTTTAATTTAATAATTAATTTAACAATAAACCTTATGTAAATGTGGTCAAATTATTATCTTCAAATTTAAATTTATTATTTTGCTCCAATATTATTATTGAAGTGTTGGTGGAAAAAACTTTTAGAAAGAAACTAAATTCATTTTGTTTGTCAAGTATAAAATTTTAATTAATTCCGTTGCAATTCACTCATAAAATTGTACTTTCATAATTTTTAACTCATTATATGACGTGAAAAATTTGATTACTCATCACTTAATGAACATGCAGAAAGTGACTTGAATAAACATATCCGAAAGTATCCTTTAAATTAATTATGTACAAATAAAGCTATCACCTCGCCGAAAACAACTATCGAAACCGTTAAGGATAGAAAAAAATTGAAATGGAAAAAACATTGTTTTTTTTTGTATTTAAATTTTAGAAAATAGTTAATTTTTGTCATATAGAAAATTAATTGCCCCCTACTTTACTAGGAAAGGTTAATGGCGAATTAGACTTATATCTATTCTGAATTTTTTAATATACTTCATAATATCCTAATATTATAAAAAAATGAAAGACTCTTGCAAAACTGTGTTGGAAACAAGTGAGAGCTAAGTAATAAAGTTTTGTATTTTTAAGAACATAAGTCAATAAAGAAGGATTTGAACATCTTTGAAGGTTAATTGTCAACCCCAATAGTTGCTAAAGAAATCGATATTTTTTCTTTAAATCTTTAACAGTTTTATCATTTGAAAAAATGTCAAAATTAGAGTATTGAGCATGAAAATTATTGATGGTACAATGACAACCACTTAGTATCGCAGTGTATCAACAATTTTTTTCTTTTTATTTATCTTTTATTAGAAATAAAAAATAATTGAATATTTTCTAACTTTATCTGATATATTATTACTTAACTATTTTTCAGGAGCCGGCGAATGTGGCAAGTCAACCGTACTGAAACAAATGCAGTATGTTTTTAATTTCTTTTTTCAGACTTTATGCTTGAAGTACTATTTTTCTTTAGCTTGAGATTTTGTTAATGAAGCATTTTAATTATTGATGCACTTATTAATGACAAGTGCTGATTTTCTTCTGTGCTCAGTTGTGCATAAAATTCTGATCGATGATAACAAATAGTTTAAAAATAGCGTGCTTGTTCAGGAATATTCCAAAATCTGTCAAACGTTTCAATATGCTTTTAAAACAATTACTAAAGTTTTATTTGATATATAATAGCAAAAATTAGAGTTATGTTTGGGGAAAAAAGCGAAACTAAGTGATTAAGGTGTACATAATAATATAATTCGATCTTAAAATTGTATGAAATTCATATTTTTACTTTTTTTGATGATTAATTATTTTCGAAACGTTTCAAGTTTTTACATTTTAAATTTCAAATAATTAAAAATTACTGTTAGTCTGGTAAATAGCTAGTCATTAAAACAAATTACGACCAAAAATTTCTTAGGATTCTTCATAGTAACGGTTTCACGGAGGATGAAATTAATGAACGTAAAGCAGTGGTTTATAATAATACGGTGGTATCGATGTATACAATATTAAAAGCGATGGATAACATTGTCCACCTTTCACTCGATGACCCTTCCAAAGAGGTACTGTTTGAAAATATCGATTTCCCTTAACTTGCGATTATGCTGATGATGATGCTGATGGTCCTTTGTAGCACATTTTTTTTCAGTAAAATAATATAAATTGAAGTACAATCAAATTTCACAGTCAATTCAATTTCTTTCAATTCAATATCGGTCACTGAATTTATTGAATAAGTGAAAGATCAAAAGTGCAGAAATATCGTTATGATCACAAAAAAAAAAAAATGTTGTAGCCCGAAAAACAAATAGTGTTTCGGGTGGTGGAGGCTGGTGAAGAATCTGAACCGTTTACCGATGAACTTGCTAAGGCTCTTATTTCATTATGGAGTGATAAAAATGTTCAAAGTGCTGCCGATATGCGAAGCAAATATCAGCTCAATGATTCTGCAAAATAGTAAATTAATAAATGCAATTTTTAATTTAAAATTCTAAAATACAAAAAATATTTTAAAAGAAAATAAAATTCTAAAATATTTTTAACAAGTCTAATTAGTTGGCACAAGTAAATTCTAAAAAAGATCTAAATTGTAGTGATGAAAGCTCAGAATATCTTAACAGCAAGCAATTTATGTACTTGTAAATTTCCATTTTGTGAATAAATTTGCATTCCATTTCAGTTTTCTGAATTCAGTGATGAGGATACATGAACCCGGTTACCGGCCCACTGAACAAGACATTCTGTACAGTCGAGTAGCAACAACTGGTGTCGTAGAAGTTAAATTCAAAATAAAGGAACTCGATTTCAGGTATTTCTTTTTGAAAAGAAGCATAAATATAAATTACTTCTTTTCTGTTTCTTCTTCCTCTTTTTCCCTATCTTGGTCATTTCCCTTCTTAATTTTCAAGAGCATAACATTAATGTTCAATACTGAAACAAAGAATTGAGAAAAGTAATTGTTTATGAACAGAGTATTTGATGTTGGTGGACAACGGTCAGAACGTCGTAAATGGATCCACTGCTTTGATAATGTAGAATCAATTATTTTCATTACTGCTGTTAGTGAATATGACCAAGTGCTTTTCGAAGATGAAACTACGGTCAGTTCATAGTATAATTAATTTCTTTTTTTATAAAATTGAAATGATGAAAGATTATATTCTTTACGATGCTGTGAATTTTACTCCTGTCTAAATCTCTTATTGAAGCTAATAGAACTTTACAATTCAATCGCTATAAATTAACAGATCAAAAAAGTTAGATGTCATTATTTCCTCCAAAAGGGGAATCATATCTACTGTTATCTTGTAATTAAATCAATTAAATGTGTTGCAGAATCGTATGATCGAATCGATGCAGCTATTTTCATCAATTTGTAATAGCATGTGGTTTCAATCAACAGCAATAATTCTATTTTTGAATAAAAAAGATTTATTTGCTGAAAAGATTCAATGTGTCAATATTACCACTGCCTTCCCGGATTATGAAGGTAAGTTCCTATTCGTTTAACTTTTTGGAATAAATAATTGAAAAGCAAAACAATAAAATTAGCTTCATAATTCTTCATAAAAAAAAGCTGAACAGAGATTTCTGTAAGAAAAATTCTTCGCTTTCATATAATACTATTTTTGATCGTAATGAATTGAAAATCAGTGTCCCATTTTTCCAGCTAAATCTTTTCAAATTTATTTGCAATATAAATTTCTCTTCTAATGAGTGGAAGAAATTTTTGAAAGCAAAAAGGCTTTGAAGTTTTTCTTACTTCTAAAATTTATTGATTAAATAGAATACATAACATATAAATTGTTGTGACAATGGTTTTGTTGGAAACGATGCGAGTTTTATGTTTCGGGAAAATACATTAAGCAATTTTCTTCCTTAGCAAACTTCTTTTTTTTAACCTGATTTATATCAGCTATATCGTAATTATTAGTCTTAGCTAAACTTTAACAGCTGTACAGTCTTCCTGCTGTGGTACTTATGCAACTCATAAAATTTACTTGAAGTAGAATTACCTTACCTATTCTTCAATTGCGTGCATGAATCACTATTTATTATTTAGACGAGGATAATATTCTTTTTTCTTTAACATAGCACATGAAATCTTATCTTTTCGCACTATTTTCTAAAATTAAAAGCTTTTCATGTGGAATCTATTTCATAGATCATAGATATCATATAGAATCTATCTCATTTTGAAGAGCATAATTCCTGAACTCGAAAAAATTTAACCTACAAATTCATAAAAAGTTTGAGAATCTCAAGCAAACAAATAATTTTGTGACATCAGAATTTCGCTCGTCCATGTAAAGTCCGAAGATTTATTTCATTTTAGAAAAAATCAATTATTAAGATTAGTTATTGAAAAGAAATTTCGAGATAATGAAGAGTACCAGAAAAGGTGAAATGAATATGATACTGTAGCTAAATAACTCCGAGTTATTTTAATAGTAAAGTATCTTCCTTCACAGTGACTATCAAAAGTAACAATAATACTCAAAGTCCAAACTATCAATGATGATGGGAAATAGATATTCACGTGAACTTAAGCTGCTCAAAACTTGAGTATTGAAAATTCCAAATTATACTCTCAGACATTATGTAAAACCGTAAATGTCAGTAATCCTCACCTTTCTTGTATGTTTTTGCATTGTTTTTCTTTCAACGTTCATCATCGAAGAAAATTACCTCCCTAAGTGGTAATTAATAACAATAAAACTATTTCACATCCAAAATCACTGAACATTAATTTTTCCAACTTCTAGCACGAGACCTACCGGAGGAGAAATATAGATGTTGTACTAGATGCTTCAATTATAATAATTTTGAATTCAAAACCACGTTTAAATTGCCAAAATATCTTTCTGATGAATAAGAACTATTCAAATATAAAATAAAATCGAAAAAATTGAACGAAAGGAATATGAAGGAAATCATATTTTCAGGAGGTCAGAATTATGAGGAAGCAATGAGTTTTATAAAAATGAAATTCAGTGAATTAAACTTAAACCCGGATAAAAAGACAATTTATATGCATGAGACATGTGCAACAGATACCAATCAAGTACAGTTGGTTATCACGAGTGTCATTGATACTATCATACAGAAAAATCTCCAAAAAGCTGGGATGATGTGATTGAAATATTGCTGAAACTTGATTTTCCTTCATTTTTGCTGATATTATGATGATATATTTTGTAAATGAATAATGTATAATCATCCATAAAGATACATCAACTTTATAGTCTTTTTACCAGAACTATTAATGATCGGAGATCTACAATTTTATATTTTCTAATAAATGAATTTCAAGGATTATACGAAATGTTCTATAACTAAAAGTACCAACTAGCAACTAAGGGATGACTAAAAAGTACCAATTACTTCAATTACTGATTGTTAATATCCACAAAAAACTTCAAGAAATTATGCTTTTAGCTTTTAAAAGCTGAGAAATGTGCAAGTCTTGCGGTTCGACATAGTTTTTCCATTGTATTGTTTCAAATCAAAGTTTTTATCACTGGTATCAAATTAATCAATTTAATTCATAAAAAAGGCAAACAAAACGGCATCTGAAAACGAGTATTACTCCACAAAGCATTTCATATCACCTTCAGTCGATACAAATTTCAAAATCCTTTTTGTTTTGTTTTGCTGTCCACTTTAACATTCCGATTCAATTTAGATTTATTGCTAATCACCCCTTGACTCCTTGACTCTTTTGACTTTTGTTTTGTGTCCTTAGTTCCATCAGTTTTATTTCGTTTAATATTCTTTTTCTTCACCAATTCTTTTATTTTCGAAACCTCGTCTTTGGGCGGCAACAAAAGTTGTTTCTTAGCCTCCCGTATTTTCCTCCTTTTTTCCTTCAATTTGCGGCGTCTTTCCAACAATTTTTCCTGCTGAAACGCAGCAGTGAATAATTTTCTAACATTATTTTCGTTCGGCAAGTAAAAAATTAAAAAAGCTAACCTTGATGGGGTCTATCAGTGGTTTCAGCTCATCTCCCGCTTCCCACTCATCATTAATTGTCGGATAGAGCACAGGCTTTTTAGCTGCAAGAAAATTATCAGAGTTATAAACATGTGCAAAATTTTTATCAAGCACTATATAAATGTTTTGAGGAGGATTCTTTAATAAATGGATTTGATTTTTCGATAAAAAAGATGACAAATTGAAAGCTAATCTGAATATGATTAAGTAACGATCTTTCATGATCTCTTACTTTCCCACTCTTCTAAAATCGACAAACTAACTTTCTGAATCCAACACTTTCACTTCACCATCTCCATGTACCAAAACTTCTAAGCCTTCTGGCAATGTCGATAACTCATCAGCAATTGCTTTCTTCTCTCTTTTCGCTTTGAGATTTTTACTTTTCATAGGTAGGCTGATTGCATTTCTAGACCCTGTAATACTGAATTCATGATGAAACTCTTCCTCTTCAAATCAATAGGACAAACAAAACAAATCGATAAGAGTTATTCTAATGTAACTCACGTACGCATAAAAATGGAAACGTTAAAAAAATTGCAAAAACCACAGGATTTTACATTTTTGGATGTCAGATTGACTGTATTCCATAATTCAAATCTATTTTCTGGAGCTGATCAAAACAAAATGCAAAGATAAAATCATTCAAGAACAAACCAGCATCAATATAGAGAGGTAATGACGGACCGCCTGTCACCATCTGTAGACTTATTGAATGAATATTGCATAAACCACCGGGGCAATATTGAAATACATTTCCAACAGCTGCGCGTACATTTTTTACAATATGATCGATGGGATTACTAAGATTTCCAATGCGAAGACTGCTGGAATAATTAAGGATTCCCAGCCGAGCTTTTAATCGTTAAGACATAGCTTTAAGAACAGTAGTATTGATAAAACACTCCCAACTTTAGAATGTCTCACCATCCAAATATTTTAGACTTGCAGAATCTAGAGCCTAGATCTGTAGACTTAATTTTTAGCAACTCTACACAATATATATAAATTTAGTAACTCTATGCAATATATTGATATTTATATATATATATATATATATATATATATCCAAACAAACTTGAAAAGGATAAACAGATCTAATTTAGAAAACAATAGTAGGAATTAAGACATACGTTCGCGTACGGCATGGAGAAAGCGGGAATGTAATGGTATAATATGCGTTTTCGATCTGTTTTGTCAAAGATCTGGGTCGATGCATTGAGATTCTTAAAGGAATCCTGCAAACAAACAATTTTATTTCTGCATATAGGAAAAACTTTACGGAATTTGTCTTTTACATTACGAACTGTTAAAATTTACATAAAAATTTTTAGATATGAAAGACTGATGGTCTATCAACTGTTACAATATAAGGACTAAAAATGAATCCAAACATTGTCTACTATTAAGTAAATGAGCGTATGTTGAAAGTTTTTTCTTGTGCTTTCCTTTTTCCTGAAATTTCCTATACACAAAACAAATTTGCATAATAGAAAGGATCGCTTGAAAACCTTATTTTTGAGTAATGCTGATGTCTTACTTTTTTGCTTTGTGAAACTCCTTGCCACAAAAACGTATAACACTTTTCTCGACTACAACATCTACCAAAAAGATATCATACGCTGATGCTAACTGACGTCTATCATAGTAAGAATGATACTCTCTCTCCAACTGCCGCTTTGTCAGAACCTGCAAATACTATTTTTTTCTCTCCCCAAGTATTAAAGATTGTTTTCATACGAAAGATATTAGAAATAGAGGCTGCACCTAATTTTTACTTGGACACAGACTAACTCTATGTTCAAAACTGCATTCCCTGCAACAATTTGCATTTTTGAAAATTAAAAATTCCAGTGAAAAATTCGTATCTTCAAAACTCATAAAATACCTTCTGAACGTGCTCTTTGGTAACTCCAAATTCATGCTCCAATCTTTCGGTCCACAATCTCGCCTGCTTATCAACATCAGGGTCAAATTTCGCTTTTACGGATTGGTCCAAGTCTCGCATAATCAAGCACACAGTTGTATTGCCTTTTTCATATAAGGGATGAGGTAGAATGCTGGAGAAAAAAATGAATGTTGGAACTTGTACTCTCTTGTACAATCAGAAAACAAGCAAGACTATGTCACACATTTTAATTTTGAAAAATAAGGAACTGTAAAAGTTGTTTGATAAATATCTTTTTATAAAGAATGGAAGTGATTCTACTAATCAACTTTCGCAATGCTATGCTCAATATCATGCTTACATCAAGCTATATCATATGGTTTGTAGTTTTAGCAGTTTAATGTCAAGCAATTTTCGGCCTAATAAGAAGAAGCAAACTTACGAACTATGAAAAAAATGAATTACTATTAGCTCGTAGCACAAATGAGTATAATTTAGTTATTTCTCACTTCTATTACAGGCATGGAAGTTCATGAAAAAAATAATTATGTTTGTTCTCTATGAGGCAAGTCTTCTACAGCTGCACATCGACTAACTAAAAAAGTTTTACCAAAACACAAACATTTTATTCTTTTAACATAAAATAGTCTCACAGACGTCATAGATTCACAAAATAACTCACAAACGTTTGATACGGTGTCCAGTGTGTGTGGTAGCCGGTTTCTTATAAACAAACTGGACATGAAGCAACTGGTCGGTTTCAGGAAACAATATTTTTCCATTCTTTTCACTAACTTTTACTAAAACATTCACAGCTTCTCTGGCCTGTAACTTCATTTTATGTATTATTAACGGCTGAATACTTTTTACTATATAAGAACCTAAAATCAAAGACTCAATGAAAGAAAATGGATTCAACTCAGAATCGTACGTTAAAAATTCTTTCCATTTAAAAGTGCACTTTTAAAAACTGTTTCAAATATGCAGTAAATTTTTCGAGTTTTAAAAGTCTCCAAAAAACCTTGAAGAGCTAAATATACCTTTTGTTCGACCTGAGCTAAGACTGCTGACACTTCAGCTTCATCATTTTTATTAACTGCAATGTCTTCCTTGCAATCATCGCATGAATTATTCGTTTCCAAATCCTAAATTAGACCCATTCAAGTCCAAAACTGTTAAGGAATGCTTAAACTTCATATTTATAAAAAAAGTAGAGCGATTCATAAAAAAAAACTTGCGCACCTGATCAGATAAATCTTCACTGGCAGGCAGATCCTTCATCCTGAAATCAAATCATAAACTAACGGCGGGAATTGCTAGAAGTAGGAACCGTTTCTGGACGTAGAACGTGGATTGTAGAAAATCACTACACGTTTTTTTTTTTTTTTTTTTTTTAAATGCACAAATAAGCAAATACTTAACCTTAAAAGTCTTCATCATGCAAAAAATGAAGAACAAAAACTTATAAAGAACTGCGACAAAAAAATCTAGGAAAAACAAGTGGCGCACATTACGCAAATTATTGCAAGAAAACTTATATAAATTTGAAAATTTTATTGAAGTCATATATTTCATAATCATCATCAAATATATTAGGAGCATGCATTTTTTCTGATATCGGAAGAAACACGTTAATAAATCGAAATCACAAAATCTTTTCCCAAATTTATCTAGAGAACCAACCATCTAAGTTGAAATTTTGAATTTCAGAGTTAAAACAGAAATTTTGAATTTCAGAGTTAAAAAACGATAAGGAATAGAAGTCCAGAAATTACAAAATCTGATGTTTCTTGAACAAAAGTTTACTTAAAAGCTCTATAAATAAAAGCCTAAACCACATAAAGTAAGCGTTATGCATTAAATAATTAGAAGTACTACAACAATATATTTATCATTTGTCAAAGTTTGGAATGAATACTGACAGCTATTGTACAGTGCATATAGAAAAGCAATGCAAACAATATGTACACAATTTATTCTTTTTTACCACGTGCACGGATATTCTTCGGGTACTGTTCTGGTTTTAAGTTTTTGACCGAATAAAGTCGAACTGCTCGCTCAGCTAATGAACCACCACATTTCAAACCACGCACTGAATGAAAACTGTTGAATATGATGACACAATAATATTTTCATTTAAAAAACAATTACATTCCAATGGAAATTTGAAAATACCTTCAAGAGCATGCTTCAAACAATCCAATCCCAAAGATTCCAGTTTTTCTGCACTGTCGTAATCATCCAGATTGATATCAAAATTCGTCATTTTGTTGAATGCCTTCTCCGAGGTAGCATTTGGCTTCTCAGCAATAAACACAGCTGCAAACCAATCCTCTGACTAACTTTTCAAATCCAAAATTGAAACAACATTTGCAGATCACATGCACTAGCGCAATCAAGAATTATAATAATTTGGATACCTGTTGTTCCCAAAAGCGTTTTTTCGATCCCACTTACAGCACATTTTTTGCCTTCATCATTGATGGCGACTTTATCCCTAAATTTTATGCTATTTTATTTGAACAGAAAATTTTGCTGAATAACTTTCAACAGTCACTGTCAGATAGGTAATAAAATAAGTTTATTTAAGCCTAAGCTTATAATAATCTAACTTATTCTTTTAGATTTCACATGAATAAAGTTTGTCGAACACATGTCGAACTAGGCGATATCGTTTGCTGTGGTGTCAATCAGTTCTTCAATTAATGGGAAAAACACAATGACTTTAAAAAATAATGGATGCAATAACAAGCCTACTTTTCGCTATTTAAAGGCACAACACATTCAGGTGTTTCATTTGTTGACATTCTTGGGCGTTTTGACGGTACAGTTGAATCATCACTTTGAACTATCTGCGATTCTTCTTTCGACTTCACTAAGCTTTCTTCATTAGTTCGCTTAATTTTAGCAACAGCAATGCCTAAACTTGTGTTTTTAAAGAGAATTTTTATTTTAATTAAAATAAACTTGTAACAAATACAATTTAGATAAAACTTTAAGGAAATATCTACAAACTCCTAGTTTGAAAATCCATTTGGAAGACTGTGATAAGAGAATGAAACCTTGTTCAAATGCTTCATCTGTTTCTTCTATGATTTTTTCCCGTGTCTGGATAAAATCAGGATCGTTGAAGTCATGTTTTTGAGGACCTGCTTTCAATTTCTCGTATTTTTCTTGCCTGAATGTATTTGCAATAAAGGAAACGAGAAACATAAACCTCATGCCAGAAAGTTTGAAGAAAAATGTAAAACAATCAAAATGGGAGACTAATTTGTCCACAATTGGAAAAAACGTACTTTTGCCGACGTTTTTCTTCTTCTCTCTCGGCTGCTTTTTCGATCCATTTGCGAAGTTTCTCTTCTTCCTTAATGTCGGCAAGCCGTCGTCCAGATAAATCGCGACACATCAACTGATTGGTGGAACGATGAATACGAAATGAACGAAGCAGTGAACCAAAGCCTGAAAAATTCGAAATCACTGAAAGTAGAAAATAATCCGGCATAAAAATAGTACAAAGTACAAAAGTTCTACAACAATAATAGAGGATGATAATTTAAAGTAGTGCATCCTCTTCACAAAAAAAGAAAGGAAAAATTACACGTATTCGTATATGTAAGGTTTGATTGACTATCTAAACCTGATATATGATAGACACTACAAATCAAGAACTGGAAAAATTAAAGTAAATAAATACACTACAGAAATTTTTAACTGTAGCAAATACTACAATATAAAAAGAACCTCCTTTGCCTCCGCGAAGTCTGAAGTGTACTTGAAAATGAGCATCATTATCCAAACTTTTCCAGTCCACAATTTTTCCATTAACAGTGACATAGAACAAATCTTCTGGTATCAATTCAAGCTCAGTGATTGTTCGAATAGCAGAGGTAAGCATTTTTTTTTAAATTAATTGAGCTAAAAAAACGAAACAAAATAGAATGAAAAAAATCGAAGGATAGAATCGAAAGCAAATCAAGTGAACTGTACCAAACACGAACTATACCAAATCAAAAATGAAATGTTTGCGGAACGCAAATATAAGCTAACATTCTCCCTTGACCTTACGCCGACCCGTCCCTTCTCTTCTCCCATCTTGGCCAAGCCTCACGTCCTTGGCGCACACATCTCAGTAAACTTCACCATACTAATTACAGTCAACGTGATACACTCGATCATGTATTAGGAAATACCGAGTAGCAGACTCGTCCACTGTGAAATACACTGAAGCTGAAATTGGCGTCAAAACCAACGTTTGAAAATGGTAGGATAAATTATTGAAAACATTCTGATACTACGTGATAGTTTGCTTACGTGTCCCTTCATGGTGTGATAAAAGATAAAAGTGATACGTGACATGATGTAATATCTTTGATTAAGCATTCAATTGGAGGAGTACGTTTTGATAGAGTGAATTTTTTATGATGGAAGATAGTTAAGCAAAAGAGCATTGCTTGTATATGAAACAGAAAATACTTTGTTACGTGATATCTGAAATGCTTTTTCATCTAATTTTTTTATACTACCAATACCTTTCTTTTTTTATTTGATTTTATATTAATTTAAAATTTGATAATATCAGTTTTAAATTAATTATTTTAGATAATTTAAGCTGGGAATGAATCACTCTTTCAACTGCAATTATTTGTAAATATAACGGTTAATTTGTGGTTATGGCTAATTTCAATTCCTTACAATGATATTTATGGTTCCAATATTCAAGCTTTTTCTTTTAACGCATAGAAATGCAAATATGAATAATGATGCAGTTGCAATGCAGTTTACTTACTGTTAAAGCCTTTCAAAAAACTTTATTTTAATTCGATTTAACAAGAAAGTTTGCATGATTAGCTTCTTCTTTTGTATTTTTGTTACTTCTTGAATTCTATCAACTTAGAATCCTATTTATTAATGAACAAATTTTTGCATCCTTAATAGTAACAATTAACTTGATCTAATTTCTAACCATTCCTTCAATGATTTTATTATACCAATGAGGAGGCCATACCTAAATATTCAATAAATTTGAGAAAGTTGTCGATATTTATTTGAAATTTACATAGGGAGTAGAGAATAGAAATTGCTATCAAAGTAGGAAAAGGTAAGAATCGCTACCTTTCCCGTAATCCTTCTTACAACAGCAATCCTTTAATTGCGTTTTAATAAAATAGTACTGTATAGAAAGAATGTTAGTAAACACTTGTAGTTTTGGAATAGTATTAGCTTATCTTTGTCTTTTATTTTATTTAAGATTAAACTAAAATAATTTAGGATAGTATCCTTACATTATTGTCTTAGCTTATATATGAACAGATGATACAATTGATTATCGAAATATCGGTAGATAAGAGATCTTGTTGATCAAAAATACATAGGCGCACTTATTATGAATTGACCAATCATTAATATACTTCATTAGTTGCTTAGGCAATATTGCTATGAGAATAGTATTTTCTTGAAGTTTTATGTACGCTTGAAGAAAAAATTTAATTTGTTTAAATGCGAACTATCATCGTTCTACTCTTCAGCGTTATCTTTTGATTTCACAGTTTCAGGTTATATAATTGCATTGATGGCAACGGTATTCCCACATCCAGGACTTGGCGATTCTATATTAGGCTATCATCTGTCGGAAATTCCATCACTACCACCGCAACCTATACCTCTTTTACCATTACCTGTAATACAACCACCTCAAGGAACTGTATATTTTCAACCGCCGTACGTCTTTCCTGGTGGTTTACCGCAGCCGATACTTTGCGAGCAACCACATGTTTCACCGTCGCTCGAAAACACTTCAAGGGAAGGTCTAACGAATGACAGTACTGGTACGGTACAAGGTATGGTTTATTTCTTTAGTGACTTCATTTTTGAGTGAATGGTAGCATAATTTGTGATATATTGTAAGATTTTGTTTTACATAGATTGTTTAAATTTTTTTAAATCTATCATTTAATTTTATTTACACAAAATTATATCTCTATTGTGAGAGTAAATTGTGGTTCATTCCTCGGATTTCTAGTAGTTATATATATTTTCAGCTATTTATTTCTATTCCGATATATTATAGAAGCGGCACCGGAATTGTCACCGAATGCGGTTTTCTACCCACCACCACCGATTCCTATCCCTTTTCCTCCTCCAATGCATCCTTTCCCATTCTTTAGTCCTTATGTACGTCCTAGTGCTGTTTTTTTTGTCTTACCACCATTCTCAGATACTTCCGTATCCGCCGGTAATCCACCGCCATCATTACCACCTCTACCCACTGCCTGTCCAAAATCATCATTCCCACAGTCATTATCATCTTCATTTGCTTCTGCACCATACCAAAATTGGCCAACTAATGCTACATCGCAAAATCCAGTTGTAAGAATAACACCAAAAAAGGATAACATTTTATCAGCGGGTAATAACAGTTTAACTTTTTAATAAAAAGTGATAGCCGTTAATTATAAAAGTGCAATGGAGTTAGATAAGGAAGCTTCATTCAATAAGGCTAACAGGATAAAAGTATTTTCCGACAATACAGTCGATGAATTCTTTTAAGGAATGCGAGAAAAAATCCATTTTTTGAATTGTGTTTGGATACTACTGCGATAAAAATATTTCGTGGGCTATCATGATTTTGAAAACTATTGATTAATAATCCTGAAGTTATTTTTTTAATATTATACGAATTACCAGAAATTGTGTTTCACTGGGGGAAAGTGAGTTATTTCTGTCACATTTTAATGTAACATACTCAAACAAGTAGTTTGATTTTTTAACTATGCATTGCAGGTACTTACCAACCATCACTCAGAATTTCCGGAAATGGTGACAGCAGGAATTTTCATCGAGACAGCGCCGTGAGTTAACAATGTATTTTTAAAATTTGCTCCAGTTTATTTCAAAAACTTTACATTTATGCAGTTTCTTCGTTTTTTTTTTTCAATTTTCCTTTCATACTCATTAGCAGATGTTTGAGTTTATAGAGCATTTGTCAGTCTGCGATTATTTTTTTCATTGATTATTAAACTGGCATTTATTAAATCACAAGCTGGTATATAAGAGTACATTTTGAACTCATGACCGTTTTAACGATTGCAGAATCGGAGTGAATTGACGTGGCGGAATAGATCGGGTCCATCGTTGAATAACTATCGCACTAAACTTTGCATCAACTTCAAAAATGGTCACTGTCCTTACGGTGATAACTGTCGATTCAGTCATCATCAAAGTTATTTTTCATTTTACTAGAAATTTGTTTTCGTTTTTATTTTACTCAAAGTTCACTTTCATTTTGCTGTAGACAGTAATTGGTGATAAATAAAAAGTGTGCAGAGAGATTTTTATAATTGCTAATTATGTTTTTATGTTAGTAAATTGATTTGCTATAACTGTTTCCAAAATTTCAGCATCGGATGGTATAATCAAAACAAAATTTTCCACAAATGCTCCTGCATTCGTGCCAAGAACTAATGCGTAAGTTTAGGAGAAGACTGATTCCACCTTTCATTATGAGTGATCTGGATTTCTCATTTCATTTGAAAAGCATTATGTGCAATAGAGAAAAAAATTAAGGATTTTCTATGATTAAAAATACAGAAAATTTAATTGTTTGGTATTATAAATGGAATTTAGAATGCACACTAAACCAGACAGCCCTTCTGCTTCATTGGATATAATTCCATCGAGTCGTTTGTACAGTTCAACGCCTGTATCTTTACTGGCGAAAGGTCAGGACAGTGGTTTGAATGTGAAGGAGAGACCAATTACACCAACAGGGCGACGAGTATCGTATCGGCAAGATTTCAGTGCTGGTTATCGACGACCATCTGTGGCTGATGGACCTCATCCTTTGCCTTCATGTTGATTTCAAATCTGTAACTGCGTCTAATCCTCTAATTTGATCTCATCGTCTAACTCCATTTTCTTTCTGTTCTAGGAAACACGTCTTCATTTTTGTAGATATGTCAGTTGGAAGCTGTCAGCATCGTATAAGTTCACTTTTATGTATAAAGCTAAAGATTCAGTTGTCATCGCTCATGTAAAAGTTGAAGTGCATTAGAAAAAGTGAGTCTATCGTACTTTTTTATGGGGAGGATACTTGAAATTATGTGTAGAGAGAATACCTGAAATTATGTGTAGGGAGAATACTTGAAATTATGTGTAGGGAGAATACCTGAAATTATGTGTAGGGAGAATACCTGAATTTCAAGAATTTCATTTTAATGAGCTGTTGCATTGGTGTATATTTGGTGCTAGAATATTTTTTATTAGGTAAAACAGCACATTAATTGTTTCAACTCCAAAACAATTTCAACTCCGGTGTTAATTTCTCAAGCTTCAATGCTAATTTGAAATACTTTCAAGGTGCAAAATTTTATCTCGTCTGTTTTTTTATCTAATTTTTGCACATAGGAGTACTAGATATAGGCCGCACTGTATCGTTTGTTTTTTTCCTGATGCAGCGCCTTAATCTTTCAAATCTTATCTTCCTTGGATCAGATGAATGAAATCTTCGGATTCTATTTTTGAACATTTTTCATCATTCACTTTATGCAATTTAGATTTTTGATGCACAATAATGAGTGTAATTCATAGTTGTATGGATGTATCTCATTTATCAGGCAGTAATGCAATGCATAAAGATTGAAAGAATGGAACATTTGAACATTGAAATTGAAAGAACATTGAAGTCAATAATAGATGCATCTGTAAACAGTAATTGCTATACGTGCTAAATTGTATGTTTCGTGAGTACTGAATCATCAAAGACAACAAGGCGTTTAAAAGTATGCACGTTGCGGATTTTGGGACTTGTGGATGCGAGCAAAGTGATCAACAATAGTGGTATACGTGGTCCGGCATTGTTGCATATTATGTTTAAGATGGGGAGTGTAATGTTTTTAATTGGGGCTTATTTTGGAAGTAATGAGGCTTAAGAAAGAAATGTTGGTTGAAGGAGAAATTTCCTGGATAGTTAACTTTTAAGGTTGCACGAAGAGATGATGGCGTACTGATTCAGTAGCATTGCTAAACAAAGCTAAATAGTATTTTACCGAAGACAAGTTAACGTGCACTTTGTTTGTAGAAATTTTTTAGAATTTCAATTTGGTGTCACTACAACGATCTGCGTGATTGAGGAGTCATTAAGTGATAAAGCGGTAATTACGGGGAAGAGGACGGTGAAAAAGTTAAAGGAAGATGTCATTATCAATGGATCAAGCACTTAATTTTTGTATTCGTGTTGCCGTTGGTACAGTTGCATCAATCGTTATTATGAAGCTTGCGGTTAAATACATTGATCCAAATCATGCCATCAATAAGAATGCTAAAAAGAAGGTTAGCTTATTTGACTAAAGATTTCATGCACAAAAATCCTGATGAACTTGTAAATTATCTATTTTTTCAGGCTGCGCAAGTTATCAAGACATTAGGCCTAGATCCATCAATAGAGCTTAACGAGTATGAGCTACGTATAGCTACACAATTCGTCCATTGTGGTCAGGTTAGTTGTGTTCAGTTTCCCACTTGAAATTACAATTTTCAGTTTTCATTTAAAATTATTCGAAGTAGATAAAATTGCACTCGTCAAATGTTCAGATCTCACGAGTCATTGGAATAAGTTTCATGAAAGTGGAATTTGTTCCCTTTTGCAAAAATCGTAGGAAAATAAATCTGAAAAGATACGATCTGTATCCTATCTGCATCTGGATAACACTGTAAATCGAATGTTACCTCCTGATCTATGTACAAATTAGATTTTAGGGTGCAGATTGGTGTGATATTGGTGGCTGTGGCGCAGTTATCGAGGAAATCAATGACCGCATAATTATCCCACTAAAAATTTGCAATACCTACAAGAAATTCGCCTTATCATCGAATCTTCTTTCTCCGCCTAAAGGTAATTTCATTTTCAGACAACATGTCAAACATTATTAGAAGAACGAAAAGGAAGCGATTCAGTCTTTTTTTTCAATGTTATTATTAGTTAGAATGAGTCAGTTACAGGAAAGATGGAATCAGACTGATGGAGTAATCAAATGTTGTCATCAAGTAATCCCGTAGTTTTTCAGTTTTTAGGATTTTGTATATAAATTTTTGCGAATTCTAGCATAGTAAGTCAAGCAGTATTTCAGGAGTGCTTTTATATGGTCCACCAGGCTGTGGCAAAACTTTACTTGCAAAAATTATCGCACGTGCAGCGAATGCCCGTTTTATTAATTTACAAGTGTCATCGCTGTGCGACAAATGGTACGGTGAATCTCAGAAGCTTGCTGATGCAGTTTTCTCTGTGGTACATGTTTTAAATTTTGTATAGGCCATATATGATAGATCACTCGAGATTTTATTGAAACTGTTTTGGAAATGTTTTTTAATTTGGATTGGAAAGATGCTGGAAGTATTAGCTGTGTTTAGCATTTTTTATTTATGAATATAAATATCTATAATGTTTCATAGAAAACCTATTGATCTTTTCAGGCACAAAAGTTCCAGCCCACGATCATATTTATTGATGAAATAGGTGAGCATGATGACAATAATTCTTTCATCATTTTGAAATTTGTAGCTTTGTTTCTTTGATGCTTGGCTATTTTCACATTTTCAATAGCTTCAGATTCATTTTTGAGAGATCGGAATACTCAAGACCACGAAGCTACTGCTATGATGAAGGCGCAGTTCATGTGCTTGTGGGATGGTTTTGCTTCATCAGGTGAGCAAATAATTGGATCACTACATTGGGACACATGTTTGCCTTTTATATCATATGTGCGCATTACATTACTAACGCATTTTACTGAAGTTCAAAAGATATGTTTTAATCTACTTCACATTTTTTTAGACGATGCAATCATTGTGCTCGGAGCAACCAATAGACCGAACGATGTTGACAGTGCCATCTTACGACGAATGCCTGCACGGTTCTATGTCCCTTTACCAGTAAGCTTTGATTGCGATTTTGGTATTATACTTAAATCAGAATTTCCCGTGTTATTATGCTTTCCCATTTAAGAGAAAGTTGAGTATTGAACATAATCGGCATGGTTTTTACAGTAGTTTTCAGTAATTTCAGAGTTTAGAATCTCGTGCAGACATCTTAAAAGTTTTGCTGAGGGACCAACCGATAATGCCAGAAATCAATTTTGAAAGAATAGCGGAATACGCCACCGAACTAAGCGGATCCGACTTGAAGGAAGTATGTCGGTTGGCTGTTCTATCACGAGTCAAGGATGCATTTATCAAAGGGAAGGACTTGTATGTTTCTTTTTTTAATTTTGGAAACTAAAATGAATTTCAAAATGTTGTGATTATCACTATTTAGGACATGCTTGCTTGACTTTCCTATGCTGGATCATCATGAGATTTAATTTGAGCTGTTTTCATTTCAGAAATAACGAAACTACGCGAATGATTCGTGAAAGTGATATAATACAGTCAGTAATGAAACATAAGCAGGCGATACAGGTTCCTGGCTCTATACCAGTTTTTGAGCCTCTTGACTAATGTGGACCTAATTTTTCTGAAGTGACCAAAAAGACTTCTCTTCATAGGAAACAGATCACACTTTTTCTTATTAACTCTAGTCATTGTTTTGCTTGCTATGACATATTTAGACTTAAAACCTCGCAATTTAGTAGCATTGTTCTGTAGTTATACTAAACGTTTCTCCCTTTCTCCTCTATATCAGTTTTCCTGTCAGTTCTTCATGAACCTAGCAGATGCTTTCAAGATCAACTGACCGTGTTCATTTGTCCAAAACTGGCTACATGGTGAGTGAATGGAATTCTATCATTTCTTCATTTAAATTAATTGTGTTGATTACTCTTCTCCAGTTATTTCTTAATTGGAACTTGCGACTTTTTATGCTAGTCGATATCATGCAGATATAGGGTAATTTATGAATGCTGAAAGTATAAAGCTCCAAAATTTTATATTTTTTTATTTACTATTTTTTTAATTTTATACTATTGTTTTGTTGTTCCATTTCCAATATTTGCTGTGTGAATTGATATTTACTGATTCTTATTTATACTTTTAAGTTTTTAAAAACCTCAAAATGAAAATTTTAAAATAATGAAATATACTCACCTCAGCTTTTTTTTGAATTTTTGACTATCGTAAAACAATTTATGTGTTGATTTTACGGGTTCATGTTGTCACGGGTTCATATTGTCATTGCTATATAATTATCAGCCGAATGACTAACTAAAAAATCCAATTGGTGAGCTATAATTCATGAAAGCACATCAAAGAATTGAGATGAAACTAACAGAGTGAAGACAGATTCATAAATTAAAAGTTGACAAGAGAGTACGATAATACATCTATTAAATATCACATTTAAGGATGTTATTAGTTCACTGTAGGAATCTCCATTTTGATTAGATCTTCGATGTCAGTGTCAGTTCCGTGTTGCACGCCATTTACATGTGATATGTTTAGCGTGACCTCATGTTTCTGTTCCTCTTCCCTTGAAAAAATCATTGATTAAGAACTATAGATGAGATAATTAGTTCGAAAGTGATCAGAGGTGATTAAATTCTTAAAATGATATCAAAAATGAACCTGTTCCGTTTTCCTTCGTGCACCTGACGCGATAATTCAAAATATTGATTGGGATGAGTTATTACAGTACCTAATGAATTCTCGGTCATTTTATGGGTAAATTCAAAATATCGCGCACAAGCTTTATCATATTGGGAATTTTTCGACAATAAGATAATCTGAAAAGCGAAAACAGGATTGTTACTAAAATAAGGCTATTATTACCAGTATAAAAATACTTTTCATGTCTATCAGTTTCTTATATAGTTTGTATCAGGTTGGAGAGATTAAATGATGATGTAGGCTGTGGTTATATAATAAACTAGCAAAGACTGAATGAAAGTATTAGAGATAAATATGATATTCCGTAAAAAAAAAAAAAAATTTATTTCGAAAGTTTTAGTTTTTTTCAGCTATCAGTTTTCAATGAATTAGTAGATGTTGTCTATATGATATGAAGTTTTTCAAATGATAAGTAAGGAGGCTGTGAATCCATGGGCTTATTTTTTAAATATCAAGAAATTCAAATTAGATGAGACTTGTTCGTACTATATTTTAACTAATAAATAACGTTGGAAAATATTACAAAAAAATACATGTTTTTCATAGGAAATTTGACTACACAAATCTAACTATAAAAGAGGTTAAAAAATTTAGATTAAAAGTACAATGGCAAAGCTAAAACTAAGTTTATAGGACCAATCCCTTTATTGAGTGTTGCATTTTCAAGCTTTTACACTCTGATTTCTTTTGTTAAGATATTTGTGTAACAAGTAAATAAGAGTTAATTTATTTAACTTTTAAATTTAATATTACATGAGAATAAAATGCTCGATTTACCTGATCAATTTGAGACTTGGAAAGACCCAAACTTTCCAGATTTCCAGCTAGTAGCCGCAAATCATTGTGTCGATAAGGGCAACCTAAAGATTAAGAGGCAAATATTTTCAGATTAACACAATTAATGCTCCTTTAGTGAAATATTTGAAAAACATGAGGCAGATATCAAGAGAAGCAAATTATAGATGAGAAGCGAATTAAATTTTCCCCTTTTCAACTCCATTATTGGGATGTGCTAAACGCTCTGAAATGTGACCACTATGATGTACCATTTACAAGCAAAGCTAGCTATGATTATCCAGAAGTGAAAAAGCCTAAATATCAAAATTACCATGACAGTCTGCAGATGAGGGATTAAATTCCAGAATTATCTTTGTGCAAGGATATGCCGAATAATCTGCATGCTTTCCTTCCTTGCCATAATTATGACGAATATTGTATGCATATTGCTTATCAAACTAGAAATCAAAGAATTCATTGTATAATAGATGTAGTGAATGATATTTCATAAAATATTACACTTTTAAATTAGACACATCTCTACCTAAAAATTTTTGCTCACTGATTTTTAATAAGTAAACTCCAAATCCTGACTAGCCTATCATTTTAATAACAATAAAATGAGGAATTGAAATATTTCGTTCTAATTTGTAGAAGTTTAAATTAACATCAAGTAAGATACTATTACATCTTAAAAAAATGGACTTCCTTCGAAATAGACAAAATTCTTCACCAACCTTATCTGAATCCATTTTTTTCGTAAATTCAGCCTTCCAAAAGGATAATGCATCTTCCAATTTCATGCCAATTGCTTTTAAAAACAATCCATATTGCATTCGAGCTCCATGACGTAAATGATGATCTGATCTTAGTCGGTTATGTATATTTCTCATACACAATGGGAAAGAGGTTGCAGAAAGCTGAAATTCTTCTCGAACTTACAATTTTTCCTTGAAAAATTACTAGACGACACATACAAAAACAAAATAAAAGGTAATTGAATCAAAATAAATTTCCATCACTTCTGGTGTACAAATTATCCTCCGAAAATACAGATATATAATAAAAAAGTATTTTGTACAAAGTAAAAGAGATTAACTACGATTGCGCTCACTCGTGGAAAAACATCCAAAGACTCAGGGACAACAACTTCCCATAAATGATTGTAGAGGGTTAGCATAATGAAAGCTATTGTATTGGATATGAATGAAAAGTTAAGAGACATACTGAATCCACCATATCAGGTGTCACACAGGAGGTATCCGTTCCAATATAATTTTTACCCACATATGATTTGCTTGATAGATTCTTCAAAAATGGCATTAACCTGTCATTTTCTTCGATGAATACGATATTTTTACAAGCACGCTGAAATATAGCAAGCAACATAAGACAACGATGACTGAGATAGTCATTTTTATAAAGCCATAAACTAAGATTTCAAAATTTATCTAACAATTTCGAGTAAGACTCTACGATTATGAAATCTCTCTATTAAGCAAAATGGATTCAATATGAGTCAAACTTTGTTTTATATACAACAAATACTAACAGCCATAGCAGTGGCGATATTAAGACGAAGCCTTGTGCATAATATAACTTGGAGATCATCTTCAGAAACAAAGGCATAACCCAAAACTAGCAGAACTCGACGTTTACGAACTAGATCAAGTGCATTTTCAAAAGGAACTTTCCAAAAACTTGTGCTTGTAATCTGAAAGACAAAGCAGTATTGAAAACATATGTGAAAAATCTTTTAAAAGTAAAATTTCTTTGTTTCAAATAGAAAAATTTTTTAAAAAATGAAGTATATAATGATGATATATGATTGGTAAAGCATGCGAAAGAAAAATTATTTGTTAGATTTAAAATCAGGTTTTTTTTTTTCATAAGAAATAAACATAATTAGTGCATAAACAATCAGTAAATTTTTATGATAACCAGTAATCACCAATAATCTAATCAAAATATGGATAAAAAAAAAAGGACTGTTGAAATGACAGTGAGATACTAGTAAAAAAAAAAAAACATGTACATCAATGACAAAAGAATGATATGTCATGGAAGTATGTCGAGAATCTCGATAGGTCTTCGACCTCCAGGAAATATTTTGACTTTAATTTTGATCATTATATTCAGTTTTAAGATTTACGGATGTGCATTGCCCATAATGAATATCCCTATGAAATCTTAAGGAGATGCTCCTTAAAAGCAGTTATAATTAATGCTGTCATTGTTTAACCTTGTTAAGCGGTATCAAACAAGCATTCGAAAGATTGTCCTTCAGATGTTCTTTTTCATTATCTGTGACCAGTTGAGCATCAAAATTGTTAGCTTTAAGAAATTGAGTTACGGCACTACAACTTTTTGAAACCTTAAATAGCATTTTTAAAATATGTTTGAACTGAAAGTGAATTGTGTTATTTGAAAAAAAAGAGCAATATTTTTATCGATTTACAGGTAAAATATTCATCCTTCAAAAGAATCAAAATTGTAAAAAACGTACAATTCGAAAGCGAAATTTAAACAAATCCACTTCTTGTTGTATAAACCATTTAGTCTGCTCAGGAGTTTGACAAAATGCAAGTCGTAAGATGAAATGAGATATAACATCGCGCCTTCTCTCGTTTCCCAATTCCTCCAATGGACAACAACCACATGCTATTGGCATCAATTTCATCAAATGCTGAAAAATACTAAATATATCTGTTCAGAACCAAATTTCATTCATACCAAGAATATGAGAATCAAAAGCATCCAACTGATAAGTTAATAATTAATATCAAAAATTAAGTAATGCTTCTTGCACAATAACAGATCGCTTACCTTTGTTAATTCATTGTTTATTGCTTCCGTTTCACGTGAAAAACATTCTTTCACCTGTTCGACAGCTTTCAATACCCTTAGCCTGTTAAGTGCCAGCTGTTGAAACTCAAGCAGTGTGATATCCTCTGTTGGTGGCTCCAAATACATTTGTAAATTTAGATCTTCCATCTTTTTCGGACCCTAAATTTGAAGTGATATTTGCGAAGAGTTTCGAAGATTTTCCATTATAATAATACTTTTCAAAATTTTTGTGCCTCAAAATTACCTTGTGAACCGTTCCCAGAGCATTTTGTATCAGAAACTTCGGAATACTTCTCGGATTCCCTTCAAATTGCATCTTTCCAATAACAATCCTTCTTATAGCTAATTCCTAGAATGAAAACAATAAAAATTATTTCCGAAAAAATCTTTCTTAACAATGAAAGACACGGAAAAAACATTATGGCCTTTATACATTCACAATTTAATAGAGACTCCACAACAAAATCATGCTATAAAACCTAAAATAAAAACACTAAGAAAAGATAGAAAAATAAAAAATTAAAAGAATCAAAAAATAAAAATCACCACATCAGGAAACAGTCTAAAAAAAAAATAAAAAAAAAGAAATCAAAAAAACACATCAAAATAGATAAAAAATAAATAAATACAAAGTGAAATATTTTCCTAATTACAAATTAGATATTTTAAAAAAAACTAAAACAGCAAAAAAATAGACAAAAACCTGACACAAAAAATTAAATAATCATAATTAACAGAAAAAGTAGGGGATTCGAAAAAGGATTCTAAACAGTATGTTGTGAACGTATACGTGAACATAAAAAAAAAAGTGTACTAAGAAATATGAAATCTTATGAGGATAACTCACGAAATAACGATCAAATTAAACATATGATTCGAAGTAATTTTACGACTGAAATTTTCTCTTTAAGGTATCAAATAAATTTATTCCTTCATTTCACATATTTAAGCTTTATTTTAAAGATCTTTCCTCTACTGCATTTTTGTGGCATAATATAAGATGTGTAAAATCATTGTTACAAGTTTTGTCCCTTAGTTTGGAGATCAAGAGCTAAGCCGAGCAAAAGTGTCAAATGCTCAGATCAACTCACCCATTTCAACTCATATCTTACAGTGATGCAATATCTACTGGTCTATAATTTTAGGACGGGATTGAAAAAAGTTTAAAAATTAGACAGACAATATGAAAATAGCCACAAATGTTAAGTGTTTCATTTAGATGGTATTAAGTAAGCTGAACACAATTACTTCATATTCTTTTATTATAGAAACAATGATTGACAGCAAGCAGGAAGAGACATCTTTTAACAAACAATACTTGAAATCAAGTGTATGTAAACATAAAACTTTATTGAACTATTCAAGTGACTAAACATAAGACCAACTGATCATTCTCTAAACAAATACAACACATTCCTATTGGAGAGACGATTACTTATTGCTGTACAAGCATGCAGTTATTATTACAACTGAGAGAATAAAAATAAAACATTGAAATACACATTTTTTTAACTTAAAAATACCTCTATCTTTTATAGAGCGTAAATAACGAAATCAATTAAATAAAAATAATTCAAAAGACGCCTATATTAAATATTGACAAAACATAAGATTATTTTAACCAAAATCTGACGAAATATCTTAAAATAAATCCTGCATTTACCATGTAAATGCAGCACAGAACAAGCAATGGAAGCACCAAAATACTAAACACCAATTTGATGAAAATTGACAATACAGGAGAATGCATCCTGTATCATTTCCTTGACAGACCTAATTTCTTTGCTTCTGATTCATAAATTAACAGTCTCCACATTTTTACAACGAATACCTCTGCTTCATCATCCAGAACCTGTAAAAATTAGGAGAACATAACTAAGTTTAAATATAACCAAAAGACTTGCTGCAAGTAATGGACCTTGTAAAAATTGAATAAAAATTCCTCTAACGAAAGTCAAAGTACCGCTGGAAAAGTTACCATAGCAATATCGGAAAGGATTTTCTGTGGATCGGTCTTTGATGTCACCTTTTCACAAACAAAATCAACCAATGAAGCTTCTTCTTCACCAATATAATCTGTTATTTTTTTTGAAACCCACGGTTTGACCTAGAAAAAGAATGAAAAATAAAAGCAAAAAGTATTCTAGGGGTATCCAAAATTTCACGGATCTCAATTTCCAAAATAATATTTACCCTTTGCTCAACAAGAGACTTATCGACATAATTCCAATTGATTGGAAAAGCAAATAAATCATTTTTAGCAGTTGGAATCCGATCTATTAAATCTTTGATCATCTGTTTACGTTCTTCCGATGTCATCGCCTGAATGCGATCCTGAAAATAAGCTTATAAGTAAGAAAAAAGTTCGGAGATACTTAATTATTGAAAACCTATAACGCTATTTCAAAAAATCATAGCTCCCTTACCTCTTCGGTTATTTCGAATGGTTTCAATTTCTTTTTTGGAAACGCTGAGTCTTCATCATTTTCTTCGAAACCGAATACTCCATTTAGGTGCGAACTTGTTGACGGTCGTGCAGGTGTGATAACATCAGTACGCACAATAGCTGGACTTGTAAGCGATGATGACATTACGGACGGTGATACCGCGCTTATTATTGGTGAGTTCGCAACAGGAGTGTCCTCGGATGCTACTAAAAAATTACAGTAATTGATTTGGTAAAGCATGTTTACCGAACAGATCAATGATTTGAATTCTTTGCAACACATAGTTTAAAAACCAATCCTACTGAGGAAAATTTCTCATTCGTCAGCATTAGTTCACAGAAAATCAAAATTATATTTCAGTAGAAACGAATTTAGGATCAAACAATGAAGTTAATATTATATTATACCGGCTTTCCAACTACTCCGCTTCTCAGGCTCTGCTTTGAGAGCTTCCTCAGCGCTTCCATCACTTTCAGAATCACTTTCAGATTCTTCACTCTCCCCATCTTTTTCCGGTTCAGATGGTAATGGTTTCTGACCCAAAGGACGATGTGGATTTGGACTTCCAGAATCTGCTCGTATTTTCCGCAACAAAGCTTCTTCCTAAACATATTAAATCTATCATAAAGCTTTCCTCAAAAGATAAATCTGAAACGCACAATGAAACTTCGGGTATCATATGACCTGTTCCTCGTGCCGTTTCCTGGCTTCCTCATCCGGATTTTCAACGTTTGCATCTTCAGCCAAAATTTGCTTTTTAAGCTCCTCAATTTCTTGTTGCTCGCGTTGCCGATCTTTAGCATCTGCTTCACGCTCACGTTCAAAATCACGCCGACGTTGAAATAATGAAGAACTTCTGCAAATAAATGACCAATAACCAAAAACCTTCTAAAATGATTCCAATAACTCCACCTTTTGAGAGCCCTAAAACGCTTCTTGGCAATATGTAAAACTCTACAACGTTTCTTGGCGAAATGTCCATATTTCTATTAGTCTCATACCTTGTTCAATGCTGGTACAGAGGGATGCGTTAACAGAATAAGCAAACATTATGATGCCCTGAGCAATAATAAATAAATCAAAACTATAGCTTAAGAAAAAAATAATTACTTATAATATTTCTGATCCATGCGTTCATCATCATAATCCTCTAAGAAATGTTTCAATTTCTTTGCTTCTTTTTGCATATCACGCTTACGTTGTTTCTCTCGTTGCTCATCCCGCTCATATAATTTTGCCTGCCTTCTTTCGCGGGCTTCCCATTTATGCAGCCTGTCTGCATAAGCTATTTCTTTTTCACGAATCTAAAAAAACTTCCTCTAAGTTTAGATAATTCCCAAATCCCTGTGTTGAAGCAGCCTTTATCTTCACAGCAGTTTTTCACTACTTTAAACATATTTAAGAAAACCTCAAGAAATTTAAACTTGAATATTAGTGATTAATACTTAGAAAAATTTCGGGTATCTGAAATATGAAAAGATAATGTAACCTGTTTACGCAAAGCTCTTCTTTCCTTTTGTTCATCACTGTCCTCGGAATCTCGATCTCTGAAAAGCGATTAAAATGAAAGAATGAAGCATTTCTACAAATTATATTATATAGAAATAAACGAAATTGCCTGCTAGGTGACTGAGATCTGAATGCTTTTCGAATATGACTTCCAGAATGATTCGAAAAACTGCTATCGGAAGACGAACTGCTGCTACTTCGACTTGATGCACTACTTCTGCTTGATGAACGATAATATGATCTAAATTCATTTCAGATACTAAAAAATGAAAAGATGCCCAGATAAATTAAAAAATAAAGTAAAGCTTTCATTTACTTCTATTCAACTGAAAATAATTTATCACTTTGTTTTTTCTCACTAGTATAAATATAACAATATAATTAATTCACGATATATATCGATACTAAAGCTAATTTAATGCTTAAAAACTTTCGATATTTAGAAGATAAAAAATTATTTTAAATTAAAAAATAAAATGAGGAATGTACTTTTTCACATCACTTCGTTCACTATCACTGCGAGATCTTTTCCGAGACTTATGTCTGCTTCGACTATCTGAACGAGAACGTGAACGTAACCGATGCCGGCTGCTATATTTATCATCTTCCTGAAAATATTCTATAGTAATAGGTTCAATTTTGCAATAAACATAAAAACAGTATCACTTATTTTGCGCTATGCTTTCTATCCCACAACTTCATACCATTGCGCTTCCAAATATACTACTATATGTCTCTAATTTTATCATTCTTAGGCTGAACAAAGAGCATGCAATAATGTAATGACGATAATTTATCTTCCCCAAATAAGACTATTGTACAGCAATGAGCGAAAGCTTTTAAATGATAAATATTTGCTAGATGTCACAGTTGTTTCTTACACAAAAGAATTAATTAAGCAATAACAAGTATTAAATACAATGTTATTATTAATTTAAAAAATTTTTAAAAATTTCGTTCCTTCATTAATTAGTGAGAGAAAAAAATAACTTCAGCAGTGATACAGAGTGCAGTTACTATTTATCCAGAACAAATTCGAAACTAATTCATTTCTGATCAATATTTAAAAACGTTCCCATGGATAAACTTTTTTGTTCAAAACAGCATTCTGCTGACAGTTGCAATAACTATATCTAATTCAATTCAGTATGCAATTGCATCGTTGTATTACTGTATGCACTGATTAAAGATGACTGAAGAATGATTGAATTTAGACATAACCACAATTTTTCCCACAAAGTTTTTGAATGAAAATATTTTACCATTAAGCGATCAAAAATGAAAACACGAAAATTTATAACAAGTGAAGGCTATTGTTTCGTGCTGTATCAATACTTCTTTGATATTTAAATGAATAGCAAAAAAAAATTTTCATCTAAATTTTTCATTAGGTTTTGTGAGTAGTGCTGCTATCGATGGTGAAAAGTGATAGCAAAAACAGAATGTTAAAGTGAAACAAGAAATTTCATCCAATTTATCATTGCAAAGATAGAGTAGAAGAGGAAAAATATCACCACCAAACCTAATAATTATAATGAATTCTCATGCACTCGAGAGTGGCTAATCATAATAATAAAGCACTAACACTGTTCCAAAAGATCTTTCTAAGCAAACAAGATAATGATATTAATCATTGTCTGTACAAAACTCTGTTTTTTTACATAAATTAGAACTAATACTTTTTTTCATTAACTCGTAAAAACAGCAAGTACATCATCGCTGGATTAGCTAAAAAATAAAGAATATTTCTCATGCCTGAAAACACCATTATTACTGAACCAAATCGAGTGAACCAATAACATGAGTGATAGTAGTTCTTAGTTTATTTGCACAGCATAGATTTTAGATTGATCAACAGAAATTTCTAAACATCTGATACCCTTCCGCCATAGTACGTACGAACAGATCAAATCGAAATTAACCGTTTCTATATATATATCCCTATATATCTGACAAAATTAATCAAACCATATTATTTGAAGTAGAAAAGCTTCAATTCATTCATCCCTCTAAGCAAATGAAACATATTAATGTAACGTATAAATAATTAAACCTAGTGAAAAAGTGATGGTTTTCAGCGGGCAAGATAGAGTTACTTAAAACATCAACATTTACACTTACCAGCGCGACAATTTTTTGCTGCGAACTTGTACAAATCTGTAATATTATAAGCAAAATCACTATAATTCTCTTTTCTCTTGATTTTTAAAAGAAAAAAACATGTAGAGAGTGCGTCCCAGAAATTCCATGCAAGCTTCAGTACTTTATTAAAGAAAGAAAAACATAAATATGTAAAAATCAAAATGTGTGCACTGTTACGAAAATGAAAAGCATGCAAATGAAGGAACTTCAAGTTTACAGACAACTACGATATACAAACGATATACGAACTTTTGCTGTCAGTTCATAACAAAATTGCTAAGCACACAACGCCATCACTATTTAAAACATGAAAAAATATATGCCGTTCGTTGGAGCAATAAATTGTAATAAGAAACGGTTTATGCAAAAGAGTTGACTATCTTCATCTAAATTTCAGTCTATTTACTAGATTTGGGCAAATTGATCGACTAAAGCAAAAAATGATCAGTACATCTCGCAGTGTGTCACAGAGAAAAAGGCTATGCATCGGTCTTTCAGGAAAATATCAGATAACCCACAATCTAACTGATCCAAAGGAAATGATTCTGCAACTTATCCAGATACAAAATTTGAAGCTGCTTCAACATCAAATAAACTAGTAAAATTGATCCCCGGAAATTTTAGAAAAAAACTCAGCGAAATATGTTTCGAGCCGTCAGCGATCCTCAGCGAAACATGTTTCGAGCCGTCAGAGATTCTCAGCGAAACATGTTTCGAGTCTCACTGAATGCTCGATTATTTGAAACTTACATATAAAAGATATTAAAAAGTAATAACTGGCTCACAAAATCATCCAGTTTTCCGGAAACCATTCAATAATCGACTGAAGGTCTGCTAAGTGAACACAATCTCTTGAAAAATCTACTATAAAATAAAAACCATTTCATCAATTTAATTATTTGAAAACTAGTCGTTATTAGCTTCCTTCGCACACTCAAGAAACACTATACAATATGTTAATATACCGTCATTTTTGTCAAAAAAAGGAAGAGGAACAAACTTTTAGCATCAAGTGTTTACTGCATGTTAGCAAAAGCTATCAGTAAGAAAGCCATTAATAAGAAAGCTATCAATACAGCTTTATTTTAATATAAATCGATAAATATATTCTGAGATTTCTATAATGGAAGTTAGAATGAGAAAATTACTTCAATTTTACGATTTTTTGTTGTTTTAAAATCATTTAGTTCGTTTAGACTTGTTTGAAAGAAGAGATAGTAATGAATAGAAAATTTTTCTTATCAGTCATGATCTAAAACAATTAAGCTGAACAAAGAGTGATGAAACTGAATTTTCGGAGCTTTCTGGAGAAATTTTCAGATAAAGGACGATAGACCATTAGAAATGTTGAAAACAAATGGAACGCAGAATCAATCTTAATTTAAACAAATTAAGAACAGTGACCTGATACTGATAGTTAGTAATAAATAAGCGAAGATCTTGAGTTAATTGTCCGATGATTTTTGTTTTAATAGAAATTGAAATACTTACACGCGTAGTGAGGTTTTTGACATTAACACGAGAAGAAATAAAAAAACAAACATTGACGAACATACAAGGAGCTTTTCAAGCAGACAGTATAGCATTTTTCAAACATGTGATATGCATTCACTTTGCTGTTGAAGCTTTGCTTATGATTTTTTATGCCTAGATTTTGACATCGGTTCTTTGGTTTTGGAGCAAAGAGATTAGTTGCTGTGAGAAAATAAAGGAAAATGGAAAATATGGAACTTACTCGTTGCCAAAATGCGTACTTTCGTTATCCCAACAATATGCGTTTAGCCTATACAGATTTTATCAAAACACACACCTCTACTTGTGTGTACTTCAATTATTGAATTTTAGAATAAGACACTATTGGAAATATATATTATTAATCTTCGTTTACTGATAAATGGAAAAGTGCTACTTGAAAGTAAGTAACATTACTCACCTTTTTTTCCCTTCGCTTTTCAACACTTCGATCTCGTGCTCGGTCCTGAAAAATACAGTTTCAGTACCGACTTATTTTCAACAGCTAATCAAAAAACCATACATCTAACAAAAAACTGATGAAACGGAATCAAAAATAAACAATTATGAATATTCCCATGATTAAATTACTCACCTTTCCCTTTTCCAAAGCTGGAGACCGAACCTTCTCTGCCAGTTCACCATCTGCAATTCATTTTTTATAGTTAAAAATCATTCAGTATTATATTTTTGTTCAGTAATGAAGTCGCGAAAGAAAAGATAACAGTTATCAGAGAATTCAAAGTGACCTTCGCATCATAAACAAAGAAGTACAACCATGTCACAGTATTCTCCGACTTTCATCAGCTAAAAGAAATGCAACCTTCTATGGGTACGAGATCTGGTGCATCCTTTTCAACCAGTGTCTGAATTTTCTGCCGTATTTCTTCATCGTCAGCAACATTATCTTCATCTGCTGGCATTTCATCGGATGCCAATGTTTCGGGAGGTAAATTTTTTTCTGCGCGTTTTCTAGCAACGTAATCTTTAACCATTGTTCGTGTTTTGTCATCAATCTGAAAACTATTGCTGTTATAACACGACATAATGAAATCAAAAAAATTTTCAAAAAAAACCTTAGCATGGTACATAAAGACACTTTTTTTCGTGAAATTTATTCGACACAACTAACCGCTTTCTGTAGCATCTAATCAAATTCCGAAAAAATACCTTCCCAATATCTCTAGGTTTTACTCCAAGTGTATCTGGTTTTTCTCATTTTTTTTCTGCGTCTTATTGATATGATTTTATTAGCGAATCTTTACTTCTGTATTGAAAACTAACTTTAACTACTAATTTCTTCTCGGCAAGTGGATAATCATGTAAAATTCGTAAAGCTCGCATTGTACCAAATGGACTTTCAAATTCACAAAAACCAAATGCTTGAAATTTTCCATTTGAACCTTGAATGCGTTTCCATGTTGCGACTGCGCCACACTCCTCCAAAATTTAAAGATTATTCCATCCAAATTTCAAAAAAAAATATTATTCACAGATTTTAGCAATGAATTGAAATCAACCAAAAATCAGACTTTTATAATAACACTGATTTTTCGATGATACGACGAAGTAAAAAAAATTAAGTACGATATTCGATCTTTGCCAAGTTTTTTTTATGAAACTGCATCTGCAATTTAGCAGTGTGCTGTATCATCAACATTCTTAAATATTCACTTCTTTTTATATTTGCATACTCATGCCTCAATCGACCATGCATTTTTTATAAATTAGCAGTTCTGATAAAAAATATTACCGTTAAAATAGCTCGTATCAGCTCGTTGCCGCATTTCTCATTTATATTACCAACAAAAACTGTCGTGACGGGTGGTTTTTCTGGAGGCTGAAATAAAAATTTATTGAATCCATGAACGAAATACTGAGAAAACTGTCCTTTCTTCTCCATCTTTTTTAGTGCAGAATTATGCAACAAAAAATAATGAGTAATATACCTTAGGTTGTGGTGCAGGTGGTGCTGCCATCCGCTGTGCAGCAGCCGCGGCCATGATAGGATTAGGCATGAAATAAGGATTCGGAAAAGGCACTAAAATTAATCATACTGATTTGAAATGAAACAAATCCATTTAAGACTGAGAGAAAATTTCATTTAAATCGTTAGTAAACTAACGGTAAAATAATCATGAAATAAAATCATTATAGGCAAATTATTTGTTATAATTATCTGTTCTTCCCACGAAATTTAAAAAAACTCGCCATGTTCCATCCTTTCAATAAAAAAAAGAAAAACATTAAACTATAAATATTCCTTGCAACTGAAACACATCAGAAATACTTAAAGATGCACATGGAAGAAAAAGCGAAGGAACAAAGTTTCACTCAATCCTTTATCATAAAAGTTAGATTTTAAAGAACTAAAGTCCCATCATGTTTTTAAAGCTCAAATACAATTACATGGCTAAGAATATCTTGGTACTTCGGAAAAAACTTATTTTAATCTTTAAAATTTCAATCTTTCGTTTTTGCTCTTATTGACATCTCAAAAATACTCGCATAACTATAAAGTACGATAGTGTCTTTTCTTTCCCCTTAATTATGATGCTATTTTTACAGTCCAAGTTATAAAGATTTTTTTACATTCCAAGTTACGCAACGATAACGATCAACACAATACTATTTGATATGGAAGGCTACTATAATTCTGTAATTAAGAAAATGTGAATATATAAAGAAAGCTAAAATAAGATTCAGATGAACATATTGTTCAAGATATAAAAGTAGATTATTTGAGGCAGGAAAATGCTTCAATAAGCACTTCTCTGTATTCGTAGTATAAAATTCCAATAATTTTTATCAAAATAAGAAGAATCTTAATTTATCAATCATATATCATATGCCCGTGAAGACACTGCAAAAGTTACTCGATAGATAAAAGAAAGCAAAAACGAGTCAAAAAAGGGACTTTAACCGCAGGAAGACATATCCAAATCAAAATTCAATCACCTGCATCTGGTATGAAAGAATGAAATTGATATCAAAACTGGGAAACGAAGTCCGCTATATTACTATTTTTGTTGTGATGACAAAAAACAAAAATATAAGACCATAATTTAGTAAACATCAAACCCCACAAGCGATCTCAATTCATCCTGTAAAATTTGTTTAAAAAAAAAAAAACATCTCTTCAACTGTTTCAATATTCATACCATTTCAAAGTTATGAGATGTGTTGGAGAATTTAAAAGTTACTGGAGTCACAATTTTGAGAAATGCGCAGATGGTGAAGCATAAGATTGCATATCAGTTAAGCTGGGTACAGAAAATACTTCCAGAGCTTCCCTCGGAGAAGAAAATGAAAACAGATGTACTGACTCCAAGCAGAAGAAGTTATACTTCCAACAATCAAACAAAAACCTGATGTAATTATGATATAAAGATAACAACAATTGATTAAAAACCAGACCATTTTTTTTTTTCAATCTTGGTTTTGTGAGGTTCTTGTCTTAGTTACAATCTTAAACGTACTCAAACAAACAGTTTGAGAATTTCTAATGGAATTGAGCTATAGCTTATTCTACTTTTCGATCAAAATTGTGTATTTCTAAAATGGTTACACTCTTTTCTCACTTTTCTCAACTGATTACAAATCACACCAAATCTGCAGAACGGCCATTTACCATTACAGTCATTGTTTCCAACAATTCAAAGCAGATACTCTTAAAACTGATTCAAAATTTCCGAAAACTTACTCATCGGTGCCATTTGAGGAATTTGGACGCCATAAGCTGGAATCATACCAGGAAATCGTGGTGGTACAGCCATTGCAATACAAAACTAGTATAGTTCCTGAAGAAAAGGAATGATATTTTATAATCAAAGTTCAAAGTGTTTTCAATTTCCTGCTATTTGCGAGAAGAGAATACGATACGAGAAAGATGACCCTTCATAAGAAATGATAACAAACGAAGTACAACGAAATCCCAGAAACTACCGCGAACAAACGGAATACAACGAAATCCCAGAAATTACCGCGAACAAACGGAGTACAACGAAATCCCAGAAATTACCGCGAACAAACGGAGTACAACAAAATCCCAGAAATTACTGCGAACAAACGGAGTACAACGAAATCCCAGAAACCACCGCTCTCAAATCAGTACTGGAAATTTTGGTTGCAAACGAATTGTGCGACCTTTCAGAACTCGTTATACTACGCTTTCTGAAATGCACAGCGACAATATGCAATTATTTAATGAAATCTTTGAAAAGTTGGGATTTTTTTTTGTGACTAAGCCTATTAGATTCCAGTGCTTCAGGGAATATTTTCACATGTGAAGATCGTAAATAATAGCTTTTAGAATCACTGATATTATCTCTATTGTTCTTTAATCTTTGCCGAATTTCAGCATCTTTCCAGAATCTCATGGTTGGAATGGAAAAAGTTACAGAAGGCAATGCATCAACATCGAAGACTTTAATTGTTGCAAAAAATCCAAAATGGTGGGACATTTCAACATTTTCGAAAGAGGATAATCCAAACGGACTAATCTGTGAATCTTCATTTGCGATTCTTTTCCCAAAGTATCGTGAAAAGTATATCAGGTTTGATTTCGATTGAATTTAAAATTGATGCTTTTCAATTTCAATTAAACTGAATTTCCTCATTATGCTCATTCTTATTGATTATAATCTTCTTATAAATTCGTTGCATCACTTTTTAAAATAAATTTGCATGCTTTAATTTTGCAATTCATTTTAAATAATTTCTCCAAATTAGTTTCATTTCCTTTAAGAAGTAATGTGAATTTTGGGAAGCTTTAAATTGTTTTTATCAATTTTTTTTGGTAAAGCTATTTTTGAAAGCACTTATTCTCCTAAAGCATTTGATATATTGCCATTTCAGGGAATCTTGGCCTTTGATACAAAAAACTTTTGAGGAGCATTTTTTAAAGACTGATTTGGATGTGCTGGAAGGAACAATGGTCGTCAAGACGACCAGAAAAACATGGGATCCATATATCATAATAAAAGTATGATTTCATTCTCACGTTATTAATTTGGCTTATTATCGGTTATTAATTTACGACTTGTTTAGAGTTCGATTATCGAAGGATTTTTTTTAGGCTCGTGATGTCTTGAAACTGATTTCGAGAAGTGTACCATATGAACAAGCAGTACGAGTCCTTCAAGATGATATTGCATGTGAAATTATAAAAATTAGTTCGATGGTAGCAAATAAGGAGCGATTTGTTAAACGTCGTGCAAGGCTGATCGGTAACGAAGGAGCAACACTGAAAGCAGTCGAATTGCTTACTAATTGCTATATTATGATTCAGGGAGGTACAGTGGCAGCTGTTGGCCCATATGAAGTTTGTTTTTAGCTCTTTCTACTTTTCAGTACTTTTCTGCAGCATTTGCTCATTGTGACTGTTTTGCTCAATAATTATAGCGGGTACTTATCAAACTCACTGAAATAGTTCAATTTCAAATTTATTAGGTAATAGGTCCCAAAACTTAGATTACAATACTAACATAAACTGCAATGACTAACTTGGTTCGATCTGTGCTGTGCATCGACATCTCTGAAATCTAATGATCAAACAGTTCTGTTAATGATGAAGATTCTCATTTTCTCTCCCTCAGTTATGAATGCAAACGAAGTATTTTATCCGAGCTTGATTAATGTTTTTTATGCTTTTAGGGATTAAAACATGTTAGAATGATAGTAGAAGACTGCATGAATAATATACATCCTATCTATAACATCAAAACATTGATGATTAAACGTGAATTAATGAAGGATGAAAATTTGAAAAATGAGAATTGGGATCGCTTTTTACCGAAATTCAAGAAAAAGGTATGATCTTTTGAATGTTTAATTGTTTTTGCGTAAAAAAATTTAGCATAATTTTGAGGTCCTACTATTTCTTCCTTTACTGTGAATATCGATCAAATTAATTTGCAGGTGCAAGATTCCCAATCAACAAATCAAGCAAAGAAGAAGAAAGCTGCACGGTGGAAGAAAAAAGCTGAATATACTCCATTTCCTCCTCCACCTGTTATGAGCAAAGTAATTTTTTATATTATTTGATAAAATAATAGTGGATATACATCTCCTTGCAAATTTTAAGATTTTAATTTTAAGAAATTTGCAAATTTTAAGAAAGATAATCTCCTGAGTTTATTTTAAGCGTGAAATTTTAGCTGTAATTAATTGCATGGAGGAGATTTCATCTTAAACATCTTTTTTACTGCTAGTATTTATAGAAAAATAAACCTAGATTGATAAGCAGCTTGAAAGTGGCGAATATTTCTTAAGTGAACGGGCGAGGGAAATGGAAAAACGTAACAAGAAACGCGCAAAACAGGTATTTATGCTGTCATTTGCTGAGATATTCACACTTCATGTGAAGTTTTATTTTTTTAAAAAAATCTGCAATATACATTTTACAAAAAGGTGTAAATCTCTTTATCTGTCATTTTAGTTGGAGAAGACAAATGAGCGTAAGAAACAGCGCGCATCACAATTCATGCCTCCAGATGAAAAAACAAGACCTAAGACTAGCCATAAACGAACTAATGAAACTACAATTGATATTGAAAATTTGAAGGAAAAGGCTAAAAGGAGAAAGGAATAATAACTTCTTATAAATTTGTTTACCATCTTGAGAGTTTGATTTATTGATATCCGTATTTTTCTTTAAATGAGATTTTGCTTTTAGCATCTTTGTTTTAGTTTAATGACACCTTTTATCTTTTGTCTGTCATTCTCTGAAATTTGAGGTTTATTCAGATATTTTGTTTCTTAAAAGCAGCTTTTGGCTTATTCGGTAAACTTGTACTGCTCTGTTTACTTTTAACATAACTGAAAAGAATGATGTCAGCAACTGTTGCAAATGTCCAGAGCGCATCGGGAATATAGATTAGTGGATTAATATGCATGTGTAAGCTCGTTAAGAGTCTTGTAAGTCTCATTAAGCATGGCAATTTCCTTTGATCTTTCTCATTTTATTTCACTCATATTTCCAGAATTAACGCTAATTTTAGTTCAAGAAATTACTTCTTTTCTGTGCCATGCAATTATCCTCCAAACGAGACATGCATGCTATCTGTTGAAGGATTATTTTAATTGTTTCTCAGGGTGCAAGAATTTCGTAGAATTGTGCACCAAATCTATCATGTTTCTGATTCTTAACAGGATGTTTTTCGATATTAGAGCATTAAGCAAAAATTTATAAAGCGATGTGCTTTTTTCACTTTCTGAAAATATAGCTTCATGCTAGTATTTTTATATTTGCTGGTTGTAATGTAATCGCTATGGCTGTGTGTTGTATGCAGTCTAATTATTAATTTTTCTACTCATTTGTCAATTTCATTTGGCAGCGTTTGCACGCTTAAATTGTTAGAATTGAATTCCTTTGCATTTGACAGATTTTTAATAATTGTTTGAGCAAGTGATATTTTAGACAAAATATAAAAGAATTCAAGTGTAGTATGAAGGGCTCTGAAATCTTAACATTTTTTCAATGCAATTTCTTCTTTGTCTCCTTTCACCCCTCCACATTATCTTTATCCGCTGCGTTACTTTATCTTTATCCGAAATCTGTTTTGGAAATAAGGTTAAACAATTAAAATAATAAGTGATATTTTCGATTAGCAGTGATTTGAAAATTATATATCTTAAAATTAAAATTAAAATGACAAATAGTAACTTGGAAGATTTTGAAATTCGACATTAAATTCTTTGATTATATAAAAGATGGTCTGGAGTGGGATGAGTTTTCGATATCCAAGTTAACGCAGGGGTAGATTGCTGGTTCTCGGGCTGTCAGTTTCCTACTTTAAAAAAAAATTTTTGTAAACCAATGACTGCAATGTAGCAATCTTCAATAGCGTGACATGTGCTTCATTTAACAAATTTTTTGTTGTAAATTCAGTTTATGTTTTCAAATAAATATTTCTATAATTACCGAAGATTCTTAGGATTGTAAGTTCTCTATAATTTTCATCTTTGTCCGAAACAGTTTTGCAAAAAGGGTGAGGAAGAGAGTAAGAAGAAGGCGTGCTTTTTCTTCTTTTACAGGAATTCAATTTAGAAGCACATTTAATAGTCTGAAAGTAAGAGAGAGCAAGAATTAAATTGTCAGAAATTATTAGTGCTGAGAGGAAACCATTGCAAGAACAGATGTTATAGCTTTCAATGTATACAACGTTCTGCTTTGTGCTTAATTTACATTTTGACTTCATCTGAAATTGATATAACTTTCCTGAGATCTGTTCAAATGTCATTGATAAAAAGTGTCATCCCGTAACAATAAACATTGAAATAATGCAATTCATGACTGAAAAAAGGTTTGATATTTGATATGTCAAAATAAATGTAATGTGAAAGTGAAAAGTTGAGCAGCTTATACAGATCAGTTCTTGGCTTAACTTGGGATGATATGGTGTAAGGGAACTTCATTTTATTTACCGTTTCAGAATTTAGGAGTGTATCACAATAAGCGATGTTTTCGATTTTAGATTCCGCTCAATTTTATATTGGATACATATATATATACAATGTAGGGGGCAGAAATATATATGTATGTATTTTATATTGGAGCATTCTCGAATTTCTGTTGAGTTTTCTTTTTTTTTTTAATTTTCCATATTTATTCTAATCTTTACAAAAAAAAAACATTTCACAAATAACACTAAGATAATGTCAACAGTTATCCACAGACATTGTGACTCTTTCATTCTTGAATTATTTAGTAATTTTGGTTGATTGGTAGCTGAAAAGCTAAATTCCGCGTCGTTTGTCAGCTATAGATATATTACTTGTAATATGTACTCACACAATATTATTAAATCACAATAGTAAGAAGAAAAAAGTATTTATGAAGAAGCAATGAATCGATAGCAGTAACAAGAATGAAAAACATAAACAAACAGTTTGATCAATTTTAACTAATAAATCCTTACTGTTTCTTTCGGTGATAAATAATTGTCGCTTTGTTGATAATAAAAGTGATCTTTCGTCCAGCTGCAGCAATGCTGAAATAAGAATTGAGGAAAGAAAGGACATAATGTAACTGCTGATCGAAGTGGTAGTGGGTAATTTCTTGATAGAAGGCAGTCCGAGAAATGTTTGATTGTAAGAAACTGACTTTTAGGATTTTGTTCCACGTCTGTATGTCCAGGCAGAATTTTGGTTAGCTTTCTTTGGTCATTTTGACGTTAAGCTGATACACCGCAACCTCATTCGGTTTGTTATGAAGTTCTACTTACAAAATGCTAATTAGTAAAACGTTTAAATGAATGCAAAAATTAGAAGGAATTAAAGAATGGAAGTGAATGGTAATACATCCTAATTCCCCTCAAAGATTTGTTGGAATGATTTAGGTTTCAATCTAGTTTATTTTTTATGTAATTTACATTAATTCATGTTTTAACATTAACTGAGAAATTCTACAATGACCAATTATTCAAAATATTTTAAAATTTGTCACCTTCCCTTAAATTCTCTCCTTGTCATTTCTGGTGATTTTTTTTTTGGGGCTCTTTTGTTCCAGTTGTGATGAACGGTTTTGGCACTTACCAATTTTTTTTTTTGGGCCTTCATTTCAAACAGTCAATGTCACTTGACTCTGACAGTGGAATGATGTTCTACGGCATGTCAACTAGATTGTAGCATCTTCAGTCATTAATTTACGCAAAAGATAATCATATGCAAATGATAAAATTAAATTTGAGTTTTGGAAATAGTTTGGAATATATCAGAGAATCTGATCTGAGCAGTTCAAAAAATGTGAAATGTTAGTGATTGAACGATATTGGAGGTAAAAAAGTAAGTGTTTTGTTAGTTTTAAATAATTGCCGAGAAAGTTAAAGACAACTAAATTTACGGAAGTGGTTTTAGAAGTTTTAGAAGTGTTTCAGAAATAAATTTAGAAGTGGTTTTGTTCGAACTGGAAATTGATGTCTCACAATTCTGCGGAAAATATGTGATTTGGATTCTTTCTTGAGAATTTACAGAATTTTGCTTGAAAAGAGGTTGCTTTTAACTCTTAATGAGCAACGCCAAGGACTAAAATCGTCACAACGGAAGTGTAAAGAATTAGATCAATTCTAAGAGACTTTAACTTGCTTGCTGACAGCGAACAAAATGTTTGTCAAAAAGTTGCTACTTTTCCGTCTAATTCAGTTGTATCCAGCTTCATTGAGATTTCCAAGATTTCCCGAGAGGATTCCGTAATTTTTATGATAATTTAAAAATATTTGCTGGACTAAATTTAGTGGTAAGAATTCACTGCGGCAACAGATGCAAAATTCTCTCATTACCACAACAAAGTTATATCTATGACATATGTTTCGATTTACTTATCAACTCTTATTGTTATACACTGATTAAAATATTTTGATTCGTAAAAAGAGTGAGATGTATGCCTAAAGGGCGGTGTCTCTGCAATTAATTTGTTAGTCGATTCTCGAGCTCCTCGGCGGCGACAATTCAAATTTTCCAATAATGAACAAACTGGTGATTAAAACGGATCGGAAGTTGTCTCTTAATTTCTTTTCACCATTAATATTGAATTACTTAATTTCACATTAAAAAAAATTAGGAAATGATTTAAGCTTTTAATTTGTTTTCAAATATTAACCCGTATTTGATGACATGCTACTCTTCTAAATGTTTTCTTGTGTTTTAAAAAAGAAAATGCCATGTAAATTTTACTTTCAATTAAGCCAACTATTCTACTTTCATACCTTTCAATGCAGATCTAAGGCTTCAATTCAGAATCATAGATACTCAAAATTGTATGGCGAACAAAAAATGTACCATATTGAAATCTAATGAATAGTTACAAGGCTTATTTAAAATGACAAAAATCTATTACTGAGGAAGTATCAAGCAATTTTATTGAGCTGATCAAAACAGAGGTTCTATATTTATTTTTTCACTTTGTCGGAAAAAGTTTAATGCGAAATTTGCTAGCTCTGTATTGGCTTAATTTCGTTGCGTAATTTTCAGAATTTATAAACTTGAGACCTTATAGTATTTTTATTTTGTCATCATGAGTATAGCGTATTTACTTATTTCTTGCTTCATTTATTTTTGAATGAAATCAAAATGGAAGTAAACATTTGTATCTGCAATCTCTTTCGCTTAGGATTCTGATATTTGACTTTTGTTAATAATTACATCAACTTTAATCAAAAAGTATTCCTTGTTTTGAATAAATAACAATATTTTTACAAGATTTCAAAACAACTGGTAGAAATTTTTACAATGTCATTTCTTTCTTAGTCCAATTCATTTTTGCCGTTCTCAAAAAGATTACAGCACAAAAATCAAATTTTCAAGCTTTGAAATACCACATGAGATGAATAAAAAGTTATATAGTGAAGTTTAAACTGATTCATAATCATTGAGTCATTGTTGGGTTCAAACTTTTTCGATGACCGATCACTATCAAGTTCTAAATTTCGACTGAACAGAGATAAAGGATAATGAAATAACTATAATTATTGCTTACCTCTTAGCTCAATAATTTTCATCATTAATGTGAGTAAAACATGATGTAGTCATTTTATGAAGAAAGGAATGAACAAATGATATGATCGAATATCTCTTTTCATCCAATGCTGAACGTAAATTGTCCCGCAGAAATGGTCATTTCTATTAAAGCTTCGAAAACCATTAACATTGGTCAAATAAAGGAATGAAATGAAAAATGGAATGGCTATCCTTAAGTAAATTAAATTCATACTGCTACTAATTCTTTAACTTTTATGTGTTGTTTCATGAAATGTCAAAGCATTAGTGATAAATGGATTTAGATTCAATGCATATATGCCGCTCACAATTTGCACCTTTAAAAAGAGCATTCTTATTTGATTACGATCTTTTTCTTCCTTCATTTATATATTTCATTTTTCTTTTTCTCTTTTCTTTTTGCCAAAAAATTAGATCAGGAAAATTTGCATGAAATTCATGCTCACAAGTTTTTGTAACAACGACTTTTTTCCCTTTCATCCATCATTTTAACAGCATTTAGATTTTGTTGCAAATATTTTTGATATTTATTGTTTTAGTGAAAACAATAGTATGCATACATTTTCTGAAAAAAGGCGAAAAATTTTTCATACAATGTGTATGTATATTTGATTATTTAATATTAATTACTCCTTTTAATTATCAATGTTATTGCGATACACTCATTCATGAAACAATCTATGAATTAAAGTAAACAAATTGTTTGGGAAAAAATGAAGGTGTTTCCTATTGGAAAATGCTATTATCTAGATGCTGATGTTTGATTTGCTTCTTTTACTATTAATGAAAATTGAATGAGAAAGACAGAATATTCATTTTCTAGAATTTACGACTTGAAATCGAACCATACTTGAAACTCGTGCAAGGAACATTGTTAACTTATTCTGCAAGATGTAAGTTACAATCTGTAGCATACAATCATTTGCTTCCATGTTAATCGTTAAATGGTTACTAAAGACGTTTTAATCCACTTTTTCGTCTCTTCCATTGGCTATTTTGAAAAATGATTAAAATGCTTCAAATAATTTTGAATAAGATTTACGTAAGATCTCCAATCTTCAAATAAAATTTATTGGAGTGATTTAAGAGATTTAGTGGAAATTTGACAAAACTAAAAGTATTTCTTTGTTTAAGCAACAAGAGTATATGATATTGTGCTATTTAATAATTTAATGTATAAACAGATGAATAGTTTCTTGATTTCTGAGTGGCGCTCTTTTGTTTTAAAGTGTTTACTTTGAGTGCTTATTCACAGGAGAGTGGGAATATTGCTGTTTTCCTTTGATTTCATGCTACCTGCTTTATCTTATTTTTGGACTTCTTTGTTGTTGCGGAATGAACTCTTCCATTTCATTAATTTCTTACTCGTTATGGAGGAAGCCAAAAAATGTATAAGCGCGGCAGTAGTTTCTGATATTTTTACAAATTAATTCATAAAAATGAAATTTAAATTATCCGTACGCGTTCATGTGCGTCTCAGTTTATTTAATGCAAAGCTGATTATATCATCCTCAGAAACATCGTAGAAATTTGTTTCACGTTGATTACCAATTTTTTTTAATGCACCGATTTTTATTAGTTGTAATAATTAGATTGATGTTCCGATTCAAATCAGGAGATAGCTGAAACTTTCTTTTTAGCGCTACTGTAACAGCGAAGTAAATCATCTACAGTGAGCCACAGAATGACAAAAGTTCATTTGTTTGCTGGCACATTGCTTTTACTTGTGGTTCTCGTCTGGTGAGATATCTTCTTTAATATTTCAATAGCTCTCAGATGAATCGCTTGAACATTTTCGAGTCCACTCGACTTTAGAAATGTTTATGATTTATTATAATAAACATACCGAATTAAAAAAGTTACATTTTCAGAATAAAATATTAAAAAATATGTTGCGAAATCCACGTTTGTTTAAAACTTTCCAGAAATTTAGTTTAATTTTCATGCTATATAAGAACTATTTTTCTGCCATTTTTTTTTTAAAAAAAACTCAAACTAAAGCAATGTACCAACGGTACGATGTGCTAGACGATCAGATAAAGATTTGGAACAATTTGTACCGTTTCTCAACAGTGATCTCAGGCTAAATTACCGAAAACGATTACACGATCATGATCTGCTCGGGAAAATCATCCCATTACCGTTAGTTTAACCTATTGGATCTATCACCTAAATTCAACTGTTACGTAGCATTGCTGGAAGATTGACAGTACGAACGAGAGTTGCTTTATTATGAAGGTATGAACGAGAATCAACTAATAAAATACTTGGGGAAGCGGAAATATCTTAAGTTCCGAATTTGGAGAAGTTGGGAGTTTTGGAGCCCAGCAAAGTTTTTAGAAGCGACCGTAAAATAAACATTGGGATGAATATGAATATTTCTTGTTTCTATTTCAATCTGACTGCATCTTTTTGAAATGGTCAAGATTTGTAATCTGAAGCGTGGAAAAATTGATGCGAGAGTTCCCCAATAGATATTTCTATTCCTAATATTTAAAGAAATTACCACCTAAAGAAGTGCTTTCTTTATCGGTACTGCATTTAGAGTGTCCGATCCTTTCTAGAGCTTTTTCCATGCCTCTACGACTCTGTTTTGCAACATCTGCAATAAACCTCAAAAGAAATAAAATCTGAATTGGCTATATTGGATTTGTATTTATTTTGCTTTCCTTTGTTTTTTTTTTTTTTTTTTTTGTTTTGAAATTGGCTGTAAAGCCGAAATTTTTTGATTAAATTGATTTTTGTAGCATATATTTTCTGCAACCCAATTTTTTTAGGCAAGTTAGAGATCGATATTTTGAATCTTCGTACGACGATTTTGATCTACCGATGTAAATATTTGTTTTAAATCATTATTTTATAACACTAGATATTATAATTTAAACTTTTTTATAAACTGGGATGCAATTCTGGCTAAAATATAAAAGATTTTTTGCGGGATTGTTAGGAAAGTGCAAGTATAAAATGAATTTGAGGACATCAAACAAGTTCACATTGACTGGTAAATAGCCAATTAAAAACAACGAAATAAATGACTGTTTTATGATAAGACGGTATTTCTACAGTGGGTGTGGAAATAAAATTGGAAAAAACAGCCTGAAATTGTATTCGGCACAATTTACAACAAAAATATCATCAATAAAAGAAAGATCCGTATGAGTTGAAATTTAAAATTTGTTTTTAATTTGACCTTGATAAAACTGATATTTACAGCGAGGAAGACAAACTTTCATCAGTAGCAGCTGATCGATTTGTTGCATCACTAAATGGAGCAGAACGACTTAGGTATAACTGACCTTTTCGATGAAAATCTAGACTGTAAAAATTTTATTTTTTCGTACAATTTCGAAAATCTTTTCGTACATTTGCAAAATAAAAAATACGAGAATTTTAAATATAAATTATAAAAAGGGACAATTTCAGATTCGGCTAAGACCAAAATAAAGTATTTGGAACGTCTATAAATATATCACTTGTATTCTTATATGGTGCGAAAACAAAGGATCACGTCATTCTATTTCAAATGTATTATTTTAAAATTGCCATATTGTTGTTAAATGTGTACATGCCGGCAGAAGATAAGCATATAAAAGGCTGAAATTGAAATAGAGAGGAAAAGGAGCGTCTTGCAAAGCTTTTCAAAAGCTTATCGACTATTTTATATCAATACTTTTGTCATCGAAATTCGAAAGTCAAATAATAGCACTTTCTGCTACGAAAATTACTTTGATAAAGATAAGAAAAGAAAATGCATCCTTTTTGCCATGCATATGTTTAATCCTAATTTAAACAAGCCATTATTCATCGTAAAAATTAAACATGTTCCCATTTCTGCATTCGGAACCAAAATTTTAAATTTTTTAAAAATTCTCTTCAATTTTTATTCGAAACACACCAACATTGTCACTGCATGCCACATAAATTGTACTTTGTATATGCAATTTAGCATATTCAAATAATTAATCAAACATAAAAGAGAAGGAAAATTTCGGGAAAGAATTCATAGCGTCTAAGGAAATTTACTTGTGCTTAGCAAAATTTACCGATCTAATTGGGATTTTAAACCAGGTCATTTTATTCATTATAGAAGTCTTCAATTAACATCCAGCTCTATGAGCAATTAGTTACTTTTACAGAACTGACAGCTTTCATTTAATGGGCAGTATAATCACACAGAAAAAAATAGGGAAAAAAAAGCCAGAAAACAAACCTCGAGCACAGAGATGGTCAAATCAAAAAATATCACATATCAATTATATGAAATTTTATGGAGCTATCTTCATAATGTCTAAAGTGACCAGTCTTTCACAAAATACAGTTCCAATAAACGGAAACACCAGAAACTTCTAACTTATAAAATATTTTCTATTTATATCAGTCAAGATTAAGCATGTTTTAATCCATTTATGAATGATGTGAAATAGGAATTTCAAGAATTTGAAAGCAAAAATAGCTGACTTTATCGAGAAACACACATGCATCATTCATGCATGTATGGAGTGCTTACACGCCTACATGCGCATAATCTGATTTTCGGTGGTATCATGCTTGTGGCACGGTGTGATTCTGTTTCTTCATTAATGCTCGATCCAGACTGGAAAAAAAATTGCTCAATAATTTGGTGTTAATGAACTATCTTTGCTATACTCTCTTCTATGCATCCTTTTATAAATGCCACTTCATAATTATTTTTACATTAGATTTCTACATAGAGGTACATTAACGAAATTTTTCCTGGAAATTTCAAGTATGGAAGATGAAAACCAATCCTTTAAAATACTGACTTTCCGAATGCATGATGAATTAAGGGGCAATGACTGGATGGCATTATGAGCCTCTCTCGATCAAGTCTATCAAGGTTAATATACGGCCTTGAACGCAATTTATGACCTGTTCACCGTCAAATCAAACTATCCTAATGTTTGACCTTTGTTCATGCTTAATTATTTATAAAGAATTTTCAATTTATATTCATACAAGATTTATGAGATATTTTCGGTGATTAAGAAAAAGTTTTCGAAATGATTTAAAATTAGTAAAATTTGATGCATTTTACCGACTTTTTTGTGATTTCATCAAAAAATTCTGCCGGCATAAGCGTTAATGTGACTGTCATTGACGCATCATTTAGGCATGTTTTCATCGCTTTGTTCTGAAATGAAAAAGACAAAATTGGTGCAAGTTGTTCTATCTCCTTCAAGAATAATTCAAGGTTCAAAATATAACACAGCCATTTTAATCATGCTAAAGAATAACACTGTATTCCACTCATATCTACAACTAGTTTTTTATAAAATTTGCAAACTCAATAAAATCTGTATAAAATTCGTAAGGATCATCAGAGTTTGCATCTGCAAGAAACAAGAAATATACGAAGTTAAAATTCGTTTTTTCGTACCAAATTTGAAAAGAGTAGGATAGATGAAAGTAATTAAATAAATGAACTTCTGACTTAATTATTGAGCGAACTAAAATTTTGATGTGTCTAATTGAATTATGAGTAAATTTGAATGAAGAATTGCATAGATTATTGACCTTAAAAGCCATAACATTTCGTCCATCCACTTCAATGATTCGTTGATTGATAATTAATCCATTGCGACTAGCGCTTGATTCTTGCATCACTGATGTGATAAGATTATCTTTAAATGAGAATCCTAATAAGCCACCTGCATCTTTATGCAATGTTATCGTCCTGGCCAATGGTCTGAAGTGAACTATAAAAAAAACTTATAAAGCTTCAAAGAAATGTTCGGAATTTCATAGTATTTATTAGGTCAAGTCAGATAAACTATATTCTTATCGAAGAATTGTCAAAGAGGTCATGAATAATTTCATTATAAAAATAAAATAATTATTCAAATATTTTATGTCCAACTATCGAATCTTCTAAATTCAATAACGATATCCATTGGATTTATTTGAAAGAGTCTTCAGATCAACGAATGTTTTCAATGCATCATATATTCAGGCCTTTGATAATAAATTAATCATAATTAATGGCTGATTAGGTTTTCGTTTCCAACAACAATTTCAGCAAGTCCCTTTTTGACGTTTGTAAGTAGGCATATCTCTATTATAGGAATTACTTAAACGTAATTCTTAGTGTTGACTGATGATTCAGATTAAACCCAATCGATCATCGTTTCGCATCGATCAGCATTTTTAGCAGTATCTCTTAGGGAGAATTCTTCAGTAATCAACATTATTGAAGACACAGAAGGAAGGGCAGCTCTGTGCAATATTAAATAACGCTATCATTTATCTTAATTTCATTTTTAAAAATGTCAATCACTCATTTCTATTCCGTATTTTTAAAAAGTGATTTTTTTAAATGCCAATTCAATTTTATGTACCTATCTCTGAGTATAAGAGTCACTTCATACTTTGATTTCTTCATCATATCCATAACCTAAAAATAAAATTTATCGTGAAATAAACTGCTTTTTAACACTTCTAAATTTGAACAAGACCTACTTTAAAAAGATATAACTAACTTTTTGTCCGCTCATCCCAAACACTTCGGTGCCATTTAAATTAAGCAGCTGATCACCAAATCGAATACCGGCAGCTGCAGCTGGAGAACCTTCAGCTACCAGTTGAACAAAAACACCCTGAAACACAAGAACAAATAATACTAAAATCTAAATATATAATGCTCTAGGCTTTTTGTATAGATTCCATTCAGTTATTGAAAATATTAGTTATAACGGCTACTTCATAATTGTATTTGACTATGAGATGTAATGCACTGAAATAAAACTCTAGGAAAAATGTTGAGATTCAACCGACTAATATATTAAAGTGCCATTCTTGTCAAATTGGAAGCCTCTGCAATAGGAACCCTTTGATTTTGTACGATAAGAGTTTCTTAGCAATAAAAAGCAAACTAGATGATGATACCTTATTGACGGCTCGCATCCTCAGCCCATACTTTTTACCTTTAGTACGATTAAGGATCACTTTACGAACATCATGCGTAAGATTAGCTTTAGCAAGTCCAGAATGTTGCGATGTAATCGGAGCAGCAATGCATTCCTTCTCTAATGAGGCCAATCTATTTGGCATACATTGCTGAATTGCTACTGACTGCGGAGGGTTAGGAAAGGTAAGTTGCATTTTTACTTCTGGCAATTGCGCAGATGGTTTCTGGAACCAAAAATTTTAAAAAAATCTTCAAACCAAATTTTGGTTCTTTTGAAAAAAATCTGTTAAATTTAATCTATTCTAGAGCCTTTAGAAACTAATTAAGCGATAAAAATTAATCAGTGATAATCTCCAAAAGCATTATGTAGCTCTTAATTGAATGGAAGTTTTAGCCTGTCATTTATCACTCTCACATTGAACAAAATTAAGAAAAAAAAGCTTGAGCTTACAAGCACAGATGCATGCGGTGGTTGAGCAATGCTTTCATAATAAGATGGAAGTGATGGATATCCTAAGATTTCTTTGGGAGCTGAAATTTGGAAAAAATTATCCAAAATAAAATCAAAATTTTCTTAGAAATGTGTTTTTTGGGCGTTAAAGGAGACTGATATACATACCTGCTCACAATGCGTCCTTCAAAGCTTATTGGTGTCCAGAAGCAATTAGTGCTGCTCGGACTTTCTTAAATTGATACGAACTTATTTGTTTTTTTCATTCCTTCCTATACGAGCTAATGTTAAATCTCGTCTCTCAGTTTTAAAAATTAACAACGATAAAGATCATTACTGACCAAATACAGACTAGAAAATATTTGGCGAGAAACATTTCTATGTCATTCTCTATGCCTTACTTTTGAGCTCTTTTATTGAATAAACTTATAAAGAATCAGATAATGATTTACAAATGCATCTTCAATTCTTCTTGAAAACTTTTAATTTTCATCGAAGTTCATGATAATTTATGGACTATCATGTTATCATATAACCAATGAAATATAAATGAAAGATATTGAGCTGGTTTCTATAAAATGTGCAGATGATTTAATCATCTGGCAAAGCAGATGATGAAGCAGATCATAGATTGTCAGAACAAATTATCTGCTTTACATTTGCCATTAAGTACATTATCTCCATGTAGATACATAAGTAAATCAAATCTTGTAGTATTTAGAGTTCTAATCAAAATTAACAAGGCAATTATTATCGATATTTAAGATTAAAAAAATTATATAAACCTGTTGACACGCTTTTTTCATCAATTGTTTCGTAAATTCGTCCTTCTGAAACTTTAGTTCAATAAATTTTAAATGCATGCTAATTCCAAAATATTGTAATTTTTAAAAAATGTACTTCATCGCGAATAGCATCAATTGAATTCTTTCGCATCTATTCATCTCTTTTTAAAACTTTTGTAAATTACAAATCTTTTAAATCAATTCAATAATATAAAGTACAAAAGCATTTCGTTTTTTTCACTGAGCAAACAATATTTTCCATTTCAATCAGTCATAAAATTACTCGTGATTTAGATTGATATCAATGCAGTGTAAATGCTGTATATTAGGTCAGTGCTGTTTAATTAAATCATTGCAAGCAAAAATAAAATTAATGGAAAATTTCAGTCTGCTTAATTATTTAAATTGCTTCCTCAAACGATTAAAACATTTTTTTGCTTCTGTTATAAATAGAAAAGGAATGAAATCAATATTTAATCTTTGAAGTCTTTTCTTTGCAAAATTGAACTACCGTAGTAATATTTTCTGATTTTTTAATTAGCAGAAAACTGCTGTCAATTAGAAGCTGATTCAAGGACTAATCCAAAGCAGCTATCCAATGAATAAATTAAAACAAAACAGCATGATCATTTCTATCAATTTCATTTTCATAACTGGATGGATATTTTATAAGTCGCAACGAAAGAATGTTAGGTGTAAGGTGTAATTCAAACTGCACAGGTCTTCCATCACTCTATCCAAATTATCGTTATCATTTCGTTTTATTGAAGCAAATAATTTATAACTCAAATTTATATTCCAAAAAGTTGAAATCAAAATCAAAAAAAATCAAATTATCTTATTGAACAACTCACGAGTGGGAGAATTTGATTCGTAAAAAGGAGCAGATGGTTCTGCACAAGAACGAAATGGCGGAGAATCGTGAACCGAACAACTGCCATGCTGCTGCAAATTGTATTCGAAATCAATATTTTCAAACTATTATTTTTTTAGGAAGTAGCATCGAAGTGGTTAACCGATTTAAGTGATAATACAAAGTATTAATAAATATGACTTGTCCATTTACTCATTCGCTTTATTTTCATCTGTAGCTTTCAAAAGCTTTGTGAAGAATCCGAAGGACTCACAGATTTCAGTTCAAAATTTCATCTGTTACTTTGTAAAAAAGGAAATCCAAGACCTTGTAATTAGCCATAATTTATTTATTAAATAATGATGGAATCCAAGATTATTAGTCTGAATATCTTCGAATGTAAACATTTTTTAAAGAAATGTGCTAAATTGCAAAGCAACCTGGTATTTGATAAAAGCAATTACGAATTTAAAATTAATTATTTCTTTCTGAAAAAATTTCGAAAAAAGAAAATTTTTGGATAATAAATATGTTTTATCAATAATAGTATGATGCATTATGAAAATAATTCAAATTCCATAAGAAGTTCGGTCACTTCAATTCACACCGTCTAGACAATTAATGATGATCTTCTGAAAAGCAATCATAATACGGTCATTAGCTCAAAAGCATCTAGGAGAAGGGAAATAAAAACACTTCACCTGATATTGATATTGACCAACTAACAAATCTTCAAGAGTTGGATACAGCGGCATTTTCTGTAAGTAAACTCAAATGTAATAAGTATTACTGGTATTCGAATTGATCCACTATATTTCACAAATTCAGTAAAATTATGAACATAGGTACAATTCAAGGTAATTAAATGTCAGATGAGCAAAAAAAATTTATTGCCATCTTTTCCATCAATCATGAAAATTTCAAAATTCAACAAAATTATCACTCGATTCGATGATAAGTCTTCCACTTAGAACTAACTGTATGATCTATCTAGCATGTTCCTTGTGATTTTTTAGTCTACCTATTTATTCAAAGTATAAAAAAATACACTTAACGCAGTAATAAAGTGTTGAAGAAATTGCGAAATATGAATTATAAACTTCAAAGTATATTAATGTTTTGGACAATAATAAAATTTTAAATTATATTTCAGAAGATTTTTCGAGTAGCAGTTATTCAAATAATAGTAATAATGAATAAACAAAATTAAGAGAGAATTCGGTCAATTCAATCATTGAGTAAACAGTTGGAAGCAGCTGTCGAATTGAATGAATGGCAGCAAAAGCGAGCCGATCAACCGATGGACTAACGGCGGCTCGATGATAACCACCAAAAGGACCATTCATTTTGATCGTGGAAGATAGAAAGAACAAGGGTATTAGATGAACAAATAATAGTTGGATAGACAGATGGACAGATGGACAGATATGTTACAGCAATCAGTCCACTCTGACCAGGCACAGAGTTACAACGGTCAGTCCACTCTGACCAGGCACAGATATATATATCTTCAGGCTACTTTTGGGAATACAGTTGAGAATAGTGAAGCAAGACTGAACTTAGTTTTCACGTTCCTTTATGCCGCAATTCGTGGCCTTTGATCTAATCATAATGATCATAAATTATAACTAACCGCATCTGCAGACTTTTAAGAGATAAGTCATTAGACTGCAATATATTCTGGGAAAGCAAAATTTTCAGTGACCCTTCAATGAATTTCACAAAAAAAAGAGTTCAAAAAAGAACTGAATTTTTCAAAAAAGAAAATGATTATACTGTAATCGAAGATTCTCTTGTTAAGTTTTTAATTAGAACAGTTTAGAGTTGAATGAATCCTCAATTATGGACACGAATAAGATTATAATAGCCAAAGTTAATCTTTATTCACCAAAAAATCTACTGAAAAATGAATTAAATTTTAGAAAGATCAATATGGTGAATAACAAATGCCGATGATCGTCAGCGGGCAAATAACTGGAAAATGATGTATGCTATCTTGTATGACAGTTTCAAACGACCATCAAATGGAAATGAGGACATGTACGGGACGCAACAAATCGAAAGATTTTTTAGTGGGAATTTAAACACAACTGTTATTGTTTGTAATATTTTGATTTGTACGATGAAACTATTTTGACTTTTAAATTGATGTTTTGAAAAAAAGAAATTTTCAAGAAGTTAATTAAGTAAAAGATGAATTATTTCAAATTTAAACTGAAATTTTGAAAAAGTTGAAATTTTGATTTTTTTAAATGAATGAAGGGTTCATGTGAGTTCGCAGAAGTTTTTACTTTCTGTTAGAGGGGATTGACGATGAAGTATTCTGCGGACGCAAGGAATGTGATGATGGTTTATTCATGAGGATGACAGATTTCCTATCCTTAGATTATTAGCGAATATAAAGAATGCAGTTATGGCTAGACTTCTTATTGGTGTAAAGAAAAAATTCTTCTGTCAAGTAATAGAATTGGAGCTCACGAGAATCTTATAGAATCCAGAAAAGTTTGGGTCATTCGAATGGATATTAATTACATCCCCACTACTGAATTTATTTTGAACGAATTGAAGAATGATAAATGATTCATCACATTAAGTATATATCCTTTGTGTGATAAATCTTCAATTTTTATTTTAAGCAATCTTTGTGTTAAAAATGTGTAATACAATTATTTTGATTGTTGGAACATATCATAAATTCTTCCGGCTTTTCCGACATTCGTTTCACGTAAATATTGGTGATACAGTTGTTATCAGATGACTTTTAATGACGTGTTTGTTTTATAAATCCATTTCTAATAGCAGTCAATATTATCAAAGAATTTCATCAATAAGGAGCAAAAAATAAATCTCCTGGAGTAATTAATAATCGGTTATAAAATAATATTTTGAATGGAGCGATCGTCAAAGTGATTGAGTGGAGAAATGGAAGAAACTTTGTAATGAGATTTATCATAATATTAACGAACCGACTAGATAACTGTCTTAATGCATTTCTGTCTTTGGATTTCTCGTCATTATTAGCGGATATTATTAGAGGAGACTACTGATGAAATATTACAGTTATAAGTTCCAAAGATAAACGAGAATCCTTTGACTTGTTTGCTGATAAGAGACAATATTTTGTTTTATTACTTCATCTTCCAAATCACATTTGTTTATTGAAGGCGATCAGTTGAATGGTCGTGCTAATACGCTCAATAAAAGATTGGACCACCTTGGTAATCACTTCCAGCTCACATTAATTTTTAATTTTCCATAGTATTACTTTTAAAATACATTGCGGAACCTCACTTCCTCAGGAAAATTTATTTTTAGCAAAGTTTTGAACTTTTTAACAAAATTGAAATTAAATTTGGAGAACATAGACACATGAAATTTTTTATCCTTTTCCATTTCCCATAAATGTAAATCATTTCAGTGAAGGACGATTTCACATCTTTTTATGAGTTTATTAAGTTGGAGACAAAATTCAATAAAATTCCTGAAGTATTATTGGAAATCATTTTTTTCAAAAACAGCCCTACAACTGTTCCTAAAAGGTTGTTTGAAAAGATAATGCTAAAATGCTAATATTTTAGCGAAGTTTCGGATTTTCTAACAAAATTGAAATTAAATTTGAAGAATATCAAACACATGAAACATGAAACATATTAAATAGACTAGCGTTGTCGCGAACTTTTATATCGCGAAACTTCCAACAAGCCAATAAATCGAATTGTAAATGAACGTTAATGACATTATGAGTCATTCAATTAATTTTTACAGCCCTTAGATTTATTTTCTATATCTTTTGTTGTTATCTAAACTAACATCCCTTGTATTCATGTCATAAAGAAAATGTTCTACTAGCAATTGCTTAAGATATCTATCTACCAGAAAGGCGCAGTTGTGCAGTTGTATTGCGCTGTCAATCCTCCCTCTTCTACCATTTATGATCTAACAAAGGCAGTTGTATTGCGCTGTTCCAGTTTTTGCTCGGTTTTATCCTTCTTATAGCTTGTTAACGTTATCAGTGCTTCTTTCGCCTCATGCATTATTCAGAATAATCCATGTTCACCCTCCGTGATTGATTTCGTAAAATTTTTTTTTTCATTACGGTGATTGTTCGAATATATTTGAGCCATGTGTCGTATGCATCTTGAAGCGATTTAACACATTATTGGACTCTATCGAATTTATCCGCGAATGCTTTTTTCCTCGTTATATAAAAGTTTCCCTTTTGTCAAAGTTTTCTCAGCACCAAAATTTTTGGTGCACGAAGTGTGGTCATGATGTCAAGCAGCATTATAGCCAGTATTCAACCAGCAAAAACTAGATCAGTCCTCCTTCTCTTCGAGAAATAAATTCTCTAGAGTTTGAATCTCCGGATCCAAACGCGTCAATAGAATAACAGGGAAACCTTTATATAACGAGGGTAAATTAAAAGACAATTTGTAAAATCAGCAAAAAAGATCATCTGGTGCCTTTTAAAAAGCAACAGAAGAAACAACAGAAAATCAAGAATATAAATTTACAGGCAATAGCAGATGTAATGCAAGATTCAATGGCAATTCCATACGTCCCATGTGAAACCAAATCATTTACGCCTGTTTTAGTTTATCGAAATATACATATGTACAGCGCTAAATTGTTGTGAATATTATCTTATACCCGACGATGATATCAAATGCCGAAATATTTAGCCTGGACAATGACTTCCAGAATGAACTCAGCAACAATACTTAAAATATTATAAAAACATTAACAAATTGGAGTATTTTTCTTCAAAGCTAGTCAAAACAGTTTTTGCTACCTGCCATTTCGAAGAGAACATAAAATAAATTCAAAAACGACTGCAGGGTTTTTCAAATGTAATTCCTTTTTTATATTTAGGACTGAGCTGATATGGAAAATTAAAATAAGAAATCTGAATAAATAAGTAAAGAATAATAGAAATAGAAACAGATTTTTTAATTTGTGTTCCCTGTCGTAAAACCTATCAAATATGAATTTGTGGAAACAAAGCACATAAGGAATTATGCTTACCAATTTATGACTTCTATACATAAAATATATTCAAAAAGTTTTAAAACTGATGAAGTCAGCTATCAATAATATAAAACTCATGAATCTACACTATTATAAGTACGTGAGGTATCAAATGTCGAATTTTTTCAACAGCTCTGCACTGCGATAAATTTCAAAACCTATGCATGCTATCTGCTTGCCGATCGGCGAATCCTTTGCGATATCTGAAATTTAAAAAGAATGTAATGATCACAGAATAATTCGATTAGATTTGAACTTTCAAAAAAAAAAAAAAAAAAAAAAATGAAAGAATTTGAGAAATGGACATAATTACGCGCATTTCTCAGGTCTTTTCCATTTTTTTGTTTTGATTAAATTATGAAATACAAGAAAGCCACAAAAAAACTAGGGAATGCTAATTTTACAGTTTACACTCCTAATCATGTAAATATTAATTTCAATAAAACATTAATTGTTCAATATAACTTACCAGTCAAATAAATCATGGTACATTTTTGATTCGCATTCGCAGTATGACTTAGACATTTTAACAGTACATTTGCATCATGCTTATTTTTATCACATTCATGTGGTTTCATTATTTGCACAACTTCCAGGTTTTCATATTCTTTGATTATTTCTTCATAATGAGCATGTCTTTCCACTATTTTCGAGTTAGAATTCGATGAAGCACTTAAAGATTCATTGTATCAAGTAATTATTTAAAGTATTTAGTTTCATCCTATTTTCTCAGGTCGCTTTTCTTATTTGAACAAGTTCAAAATTATCAAACTCTAAAACCTGAACCAACAATGAATAATAAAGTTTGCAGTAATGAAAATTAGACGACATTTTAAAAAACTAAAATACGGCTTAAATCACTGTTATTCTAGGCTTAGTGACAGAGCACTTTGGCAAACGGATGGAATTAGGAGCTATATCGTTGGACAAATCGATAAGAAAAGCTCACTCTCAGCTATTAAAGTATCTAGTAGCCATTATGATTCTAGAATTTGTGACTACAAATCAATAAAGATAAAATGTCATGAATAATAATGAAAAAAGTATCTAACATTATCACCCTGCTGGAGATAATGGAGAAAGAAACTTACCCATCCAATGCCAAAGTCTGCCTTATATGTGTGTGCAGTTTAACCCACCACAAATTGGAACCACTCTTTCTCCAATTTGAAAAATGTTCCAAAATGATCCGGAAAAACTTTGGATCTCTATAAACAATGCATTCTTTTTTTTTCAAATTTTTTCAAACTAAACATTTCATTGTACTAATGCAACATAATTAACACAAAAATAAAATGTAATAATCAATTCGAACCGGATACAACCGAAATATGCAACAGCGTAAAATGTTTTAAAAAAAAAAATTTGCCAATAAAATAAAATACATACAAGGCTCCAATAGTAAATTGAGCATCATCGATCATTAACACTCCTCGTCTTTGCAAGGTTACTGAAGAATTGCCACGCACAGTCTAAACAAATAGTTTAGGAGAAAACAGAAAAAAGCTGCGTCTCATTACTTTCTATAAACCAAAATTAGAGTTACCATCACTAAGAAAAATTTCACAGAAAATTTCCAAAAGATCCAGCAGTAAAACTCTTACATCTCGAGAATAATGTAGTTTTGGCTGACGATGAACAGTTGGTTGATTGAAAAATCCATACACGAGTGGCTGTTTAAATCTAGCTGCATAGTTGCTGAAACGAAAGATGCAGCAACTCTCTATAACTTTAACTGCATCACACGAACTATCTACGGTAGTTTTTTTGGAGAGTTAAAAAAAAAAAAAAAAAACCCACGTCGAAGAAGCATTACGATATTGAAAGGATCCCGAGAAGGGAACACCACTAGATGAACAAAACGGACTGAAGCGAAAGTGTCCAGCAGATTCATTTGTAAAGCTTTCGGCAGGTTGAGCAGAAGCTGAAGGTAGAAGTGTTGATGAAATCACTCGATGATCAGTATCGCCATTAGAGAATACGATCGGTGTTTGCAAAACAGTTGTTACTTGATGTATAGTTGATGCTTTTACCTACAAAGACGCTTTTCAGGTTATGCTATGAGATGCATTAGGTCTCATTTCTTCCTAGCAAATCATACTCTTCCAAAAACTTTCTGACTAGCTCATCTCTCCCCTAACTTAATTTCTTTATTCCAAATCACCCAATTATTGCATTGTAGTAATTTTTACTCAACAAACCTAGATAAAAATAGTTTGTATTTTGAAAATATTACAGCAATAAAGAAATAAACAGTCGTCACTTCAAATATGTTTTATAAAACAGCATCGAGAAATTACCGTTCATGTAACAATCTCTCAAGCTCAGCCACTATATCCCAGACATTTATCTTCGCGTTGCAGACAAGTTCACTTCATTACAAAATGATAATTGCATCATCTTTATCTATCTTTATGTCAAAAAATTAAAAAATTATAAAGTTCTAACTATATAAATGATAAAATTGGATATGCAATTGAATATACTAATGTGTCGGTACATCTCAAAACTATACTTATCTTCAAAAAATAAAAATTCATACTTCACGTGAAGTGTCTGGAACAGAACCGACTGCATGAACGGTACGCATGTCTACATCACCACTACCTGCTAGTTCGCTATTTGCTTTCCAAAATGAAAAATTTCGATCATCGACTTTTGTGTTCGGAAGAACATTCCAATGCTGTGGAGGAGAATTTAATAACGAATCCACCTGAAAAGTAAAAAGTAACTGCATACTCTTCGACTGCACTACTCCTTGTAAATACAAAAAATTTTTTTATGTACAATTTCCTTATAAATAAAACAACAGCCTTCAACACAGCATTTTCCTGCCAGTAAAAACTGACCTTTTGACTTTCAGCCGGATTTCTTTGGGTCGAACAGAGAGGAAATGAGATTAGTTCAGACTGGATGTAACTAAAAATTTCATATTCGGCTTTTCAGATAATTTCAACTATATAAAATTTTAGTAAGATGAACCTCTCTCGATCCTGTGGCAGAAAATTTATCAATATTTGAAACAAAGAATGTTTGCAACAGAATGGGGAAAAAATCTTCCTACTGTGGCTTCTTTTTGCACAAGATGACAAAGTTTTTAGACAATGTAAAAGTGTGAGAAAAAGCAAAAGGATTGCGGAAAATGAAAATTTAATTCACAATCTACGAATCTACGAGTCAAAAATTGACTTCAGACAAATGTAGTCTACAAAATGCTACACAAATTTATCAGGTAAAGACAGAAATTTGGAAATGAAATTTTGAGTGGTATAAATTAAAATGATTTATAAAATGATGCATTCTTACGTGGGTTCATTTTTCACTTGATTCTCATTAATCTGAGAAGATTCTTCACGATCAGATTTATTCGCTCGTTTTTTATCATTCTGAAACCCGCAGAAACAGCATATTGAAATTTTAGAAAATTTAAATGATGAGAACGATGAAAACAGATATAAAGTAACACAAGAAATGGAAACTGACATTCTCTATCGAAGATTTAGGAATTTTCGTTGCTTCCATTGATGCTAGAGCTGTAAATGGTGTAACTTCGGGAGGCTGAAAAGTATTAAATATACTTCATGAATAATTAAGAGAAAGCCCGATTTATTTCACATTTATTTCACTAATTCTTTTGAATAAATTGATACAAAGTTTGGTGCAATTAATCAAAATTCAGTCATTTTTTGTGACATTAACATTTTGATGCATATAGTATATAGGAGATAAAATTCCATACCACGCAATCGAAATGCTTATTTTTTACTTAAACAAATCAGAATCTTTAAAACGCTGAAAATTGGAAGCACCCGATACTGCCGAACAGGCGTTTGAAATGGAGCATCAGCAGCCGATCTCATATCATAATCAGATATAATCTTCGGTGCAGTAGCAACGAAAACATCAGATTCATGCGGAGGACTAGCAGGTGATTCCGTGCTATCGAGTTCGCTAAAAAATATGGAAGATTTGGAAAATTCAAAACCGAGTGAAAGAAAAGTTCTGGTATCCTCAATAACAATTTTTTCACAGCATTCAATATAAATGTAATCCTTACTACTTTGAATTAAGATAAATAAAACAAATTGCAGATGTAAATGATTCATGAACATACCTTTTATTTCTCAAAAGATTTCCGACAAAAGCCATACTATCGTTATTCTGAAAGTTTTAAATTATTTTCCGTCAAACGCGTAACTCAGCAACTGCTTCAACTATTTCCTTCGTAAATTTGTGAAAACACCGTTCAATTTCATTCTTTGATAATTAAAACCATAGTTCAGTTTTGAGGTTCCAAATCTTAACTATCCATATGATTCACTCAAGAAAGTATTCAGTTACTTCATTGAAAATAGTTAAATGATAATGACAGTTTTCATACTGCAATTCGAGGAGAGATGAACATACTCTACAGATAGGAGAGCTGCTGGATGGAGATCTCTGAGACTGTGAAGAAGCTTTCGGTGATGATCCTTCACTGGATATCGCATCTGATGGTGAATAATCACGAAAATCAGTTGCTGGTAAGTTGAATAATGAAGGTATTGGCTATAAAAAACCGGTGAAACCTCATTCCATTAAATGATTTAACATGACTTTTAAAAAGTCAAATTTAATATTAACGTAGATTAAAGTTAATAGAACAAACCTAATCTGGCTCCAATATACTATAAAGTCTATAATTTTATAAAATTTAAAATTAGTTTAATTCAGTGTTTTAGAAAAATATTCACAAAAAGAAGTTACTTTTTTTTCAGTATCCGGTTGTTCTAAAATCCTTCGTCCTACGACTGAACATGATGGAATTGGCAAATCCTGATTGCTGATAGGACGTTTCCTGGGATCTCTACTGACACATATCTTGTCACGTCCAGGGTTAGAGGAAAGCACCCATTTATCTTTTGAAACTGCTTCATCAATTGAATGGAGTGAACTTGGCTTTAATTTTAAGCTTGAAGTTGATATTAGCTGGATAGTTAGATGAAACTACCAAAACTTATGTAATCCTCTTTATATATAATCCAGTAGATCATTCGTTCAGTCAAAACGTTTTCAAATGAATTTCATGAATTTGCAAAATCACTGACCATGTCTATTCGAACTGAACACACGATTGTGTCATCAGCAACAATTAGTGCATAAAGTTCTTGCTCACGATTAACACAACAAAACAAAAAGTCCAATTAAATAAGGTGAATTATATCCATAAAAATGACAGAGTTAATGAAATTTTATGCAGACATACATGTTCTCTTGAGAGTTTTTCCATTCCAGATCTTGTGCTCATACATTCAACACGCCAATCCTTCTTTTCATCATCATCACTGTCTGCTATATCCATATCAACTGCTTCTGCAATATATAAACAACACGGATCATTTTTTTTTAAAATATCATTAGATTAATTCTTGCAAGGAGAACACAGTGATCATAAGAAAACCTCTCTTCTGTGGCAACTTCTAAGTAACACAAAAGTTACCGGAACTTGCATTCGACATTTCTCCCTTTGGTTTATTAGAATTTTCTTCGAAAAGTGAAGTTTTCTTAGCCACATTCCGCACCAGTTCTTGAACACGAACATCTAGTCCATCAATGCGTTCTTGAAGCAACAACGGCCTCACAAATTCGTCGCTGTAAAAAAATATTACTCATTAGATTAATATGTAACAAAGGTAAAGTTAATTGTTCTCTAAAAAAAATGGTGAAAGCTTTCATATCAGCAGTGAATGATTCTAGACAATTAAAACTCGTAATCTGAATTGAAAAATGGACTTCTCTTCTGTCGACATCGCTTCGAATGTACCGTTTATTAATGAACAGTTCAAATCGGATGTCAAATACAAACAGTGGAAAATACTGCCTGTTGTCTTAGGAAGCATTAACAAATCACTAAATAATCCGTTTGGCAAAAGGATGAAAATCCCAACAGATGGGAAGATCGTTATGCCTGCCTAAAAAAAGATATACTGATAATCCTACAATATAATATATTTCAGCAGAATGACTTATTTCCAATAGATCATTTCTAGTGAAACTGACGAATTCGTTCTCAAATTTATCACCAGTACGAGTGAAACATGGGAAAATAATGGATATAAGAAGAAACATGAAACACTTACCGCCTGTTTTACTCTCATGGATTCGTGTAGCGAAACAAAGTCATGAGAATCACCTTCAGAAAATAATGTAAAATAGTAAACCAAGCGCTGAGAATCGACCAAAAGCACCTAAAAAAACTTAATTAATTTCTGAATTACCACTTTCTTTTGCAAAATTCAAATTTTCAAGCCTCTTTTTTCAAAGCGATTTCTCCAAGAGATGGCGGTTTCAGCAGTTCAAGAATCGGTGGAAAAGCCAAGCACGCAGTCCAGTGGATAAGATCGGTAATTTCAAAAGTGTTCCTAAACGACAAAAATGCTTCCATACAAAGATTTCATTTAACATATGAAAACAACCAATTTCTAATCAACAATGCTCTTCTAAAAGCATCTCATAGATAAGACTGAAATCATCTGAAAGAAATGCAAACTCACAGTAATGGTGGTTTAGTCGCTGCTGCTAATGAATACAGCGAGACACGACTGTAACGCTTATTTCCAATCAACAAATTACCACTCCAAACCACCGAATCTGTTCCTTTGAAAGACAAAACACTGAAACTCATGAAAATGAAAAGTTTACATCTTTTTCAGTGAATTTTTACACATAATCAGCCATATTTTAGTCCTTTTTTTATACGTAAATAAATGAGATATTTAATTTACGCATTTCTGAATAAAACATCGTGCTGATCATGCAATGCAATCTTAAGCATGAGTAATAAAAGAACTAATTAATCAATCAAAAACTGAATGAACAGAATTACGCATTCGGAGAGAATTCTACGTCGTATATGGCAAAGGGTAAAACATTTCCTGGCGATTTGGAATATCCATCTCCTTTTTCTTCGAATAAAAAAATCTGAAAAAGCAGTCATAATAAGTATACTATCAAGAAAGGTTTATTGATTTAAAATTTAATAACTTCTTGGAGGAGGATCAAAGTCTTCTTCTTGAAAATGAGAAAAATTGGAATTTAATAAAACCTGATCACATCGAAAATTATCATGCCGCGATAATTTACAATCCGCTGGTTGCAAAGCTGAATGTGAATGATACCCTCGTTTAGGCAACATATGATAAGAACCCAAACCAACAATATTGCATCTGCCTTTCAAAATCTGAAAAAATTCCCATGACATGACATTTTATAATTTCCAGCCCACCTAGCTGCATGTGGACAACATTCACATTTAGATAATAAATGGTAATATCAATGCTTTAAAAGTGTGTAGCGCTAAGAGCGAAGACAATCAAGAATTAATCGAAATAGCAGCATTTACTTTGCAAGCAAGGATCTTCAATTTGGTTCGTCCAAGAAACAGTGCCGGTGTAACTAAATCAGGATGTCCCGACAAGTAAACACCTGGAAATCATATAATACAAATTAATATTCCGGAACTCAATGAAAGAAAGTGAAAATGAAAGCAGTGGTTGCATACTGGTATTTTAATAAATATGAAATATTTTATTATAAGTTCCCATAAACCAATATTATTTTTTAATAACACCTATACATCTTCTCTGTCCATTTGCTTTACAGTTAAAGATAATAAATTCAGCTAAAACAGTAAGAAAACTCAGTATCAGTAAGTGAATTAAATAGAAGCTTGCTCGCAAACACACTTAAATGATTATTTTACGAACTGAAGAACTAACCATGTGCCGGTTCACCTAAATCTCCCACGAAGTTATTATTAACCGATAGACCCCTCTGCGCTATTAGTTCCATCTGAAAAGTTAAAAAGTTAGGCATTCATAAAACTTACTAAAGAGATAGTTTTAATTCTAACCCACTCAGTGGTAATAAATCAGCCGATCAATGTTCTTCATTAGAAAAGTGAATGTTGTGATAACAAAACATTATAAAACCTAATTTTTTAAAAATTAATCCTTCAAGACCTGATATTTTTAAAGCAACATTCCATTTCAAAGGAAGAAATGAAGATTTATTCTCATATTAACAAAACAAGATAGCCTCTGATATATTATCAGCTGAATTCTCAGAAAGCAAAAAATAGGAAAACAATTAATAGCACTCTTGTAAACCACCAATTATGAAAACGAAATGAATACAAGTAACTTACTTCTCGCGGATTATCTGAGAGAAGGGTGTATCCAAACGACACATCAGCAGGCAACCGCTGAGATTCGAGCGACTTTCGAAAATTGGAGAACTGAAGAGTAACAAAACTGAATTCCTTACAAACTTTCCAATATGACTTTCAAATTTCTCTTTTTATTAATTTTCTAGCACAATATGAAAGAATTGACTGTTAAATTCCGATGACCTTAAATAAACATTTATCACATTTACAACTAAAGATATAGTTCTTTAAATAGAAACAGGATCAAAATACAAATCTATTTGAAAATTGATTTTTTGATCGATCAAGAAAAATAACTTTTACCCGTGTTTCCAGTTGTTTATTACTTATAGTTCTACATCGGACAATTCTGGTTGATTCTCGATCTTGACAGTTGCTTGACAAATGTGACAAAATTACTTGCTGATATATATTTCGGAATGGTTCACTGTTGAGGGCTACATCATTTATGTAATGCTGAGATTTGTCTTCAAATAAGCAAAATAATTATAAGCAATAAAGTCCCAAAAAAAAAAAAAAACAATTTAAATAAATTTATCAATTTAATATAAAGAAGTTTACTATTGCGACATAAAGTATGTTCATTACAGAATATTTAAAAGTTACTCCTATTTTTATGAAAAATATCATTTGTTTTTTCTTTAGCTTATCATATAAAGTATGTTTTTATTAGATTTCATTCAACTAAACATCACTGTAAGGTAAGCACCTAAGTTTCATTTGTATAAAATCTTTTTTCGAATAAAATGTTTTTGTAATAAGTTTATTTCCTTTTAAATGATAATACGATGATAATTGCACATGGTTGTATAAGCTTTAAATAGATTTAAATAGATAAATAGATTTCATTATTTTAGGAGGAGAATTAAGCAATCGTAAACATCTAATGATAAATTGATAAGAATAAATGGAAGGGAACATACTTGTCTGTTTTAGCGATTTTCGAGGAATAGAAAAATCATTTCGTTGCAATGTTCCCATACTAAAAAAATGATAATACGATGATAATTACCCAGAAAATTGATAATTTACCCAGAAATTTCATTGATAGCAATATTGTACTGCATAAACAAACACTAAGGTCGTTGCAAACAAAAAAAAAAACATTTTATTTCTAAAAAATAAATTATTGTCTTAAATTCACTTAAATCTTCCACCACTTTCACTCTAAAATTTTAATAATCTTACCGTGCAAATGAACAAAAAAACTGTATCATTTTTCAAACTAATTTAAATATCAATTTTCAAAATAAATAAAAGTCATCGTGTAATTTTATTTACCAGAAATCAAATATCTGTTCAAATTCTCACTATTCAAACTTTTTTTGGATTTGCTTAAATGAAATATTAATGACGTAAACGACAACGTACTAGAAGCACACGTAAACTGCAACGTACTACGAAACATACAATTATCGCCCGCCTTGAAACGCTATCGTCTCTGTCTCTAACCGGTCAATTCCTGATAAGTAATAGTTTGTCACCTTTGGCCTGTCATCTTTGGTACATAGCTAGCAGCATTTGGTAGATGAAATGCGCAAAAGAAACTTCAAATAGATATAGCGACAAAAAGTTGTGAATGGTAAGATATAGTAAGTGGTCAGTTGGTCATTCCGTCTTCATTAATTTTTATCGTACGAAATTTTCAAATTTTCATTTGCAAGGAATTTTTAAATCTTCACTTGCAAGAATTTTTCGAATTCACTTTTTACTAAGAGAGGAGGAAATAAGAAGAAAAAGAACAATGCTTCTTCCACTTATAAGTGACCACTTCTTCTTAAACATATTTTCATTTACGAATAAAATAGCTGAATTTCCTTTGATGCTATGAAATTACAACTTTCACCTAAAGCTTATATATTTCATTAATACGATAAATACAATATAAATTACAATTACTACTTTTAAACTAACAATAAAAAAACATTGCAGTTTTTGTTGACAATATGTGCAATAGTTTCACTAATTTCTCGGAAAATCAAAAAGTCCATTCATGAATTTAAAATTTTTTGAAACACACTTGCACTCTTATTGACCAAGTTTTTTTAAAAAATTTTTTTTTAAAAAAAAAAAAAACTTTAAGCATAAAAACTTGAAACAAATTTTATACTAGTGACATATGATAACAAAGTGAAATGAAAAACATAGCAAAAAAACAGAAACGATGAAAATATTTGATAATGAGGTGTTATTGTATGAAATAGCATCAATCATTTGATCAATTTAATGATAAGAAAGCCTTAACAATATGCACAGTTTAGTTAAGCTAATTATCACATTCTTAAAAGCTAGCAAATAACTATACCACCTAAGCTAATTCCACAAAGTTTACTTTCTCGTAATAGCTTAACAATATTCCCAATGTAATTGGCAAATATTGCAAAAAAAAAAAAAAAAAAAAAAGAAAATAATTAAAATATTTGAGAAAAAACCACAAAAATCAGAAAAATTAATTTCATGAAATTTTGCAACAGTAAACCGTGCGCGAACAAATCTCTAAAACTACATGAAGGCAATCTGGCATACTTTTTTGAATTCAAGAAAACAGAAAGCAAATTGATGACGTTCAAGTTAATCCATAATGCCACATAAAAATGCATTACAAAATAATACCTATATAATTGTGAACATTTGAAATGACCAAAAACATGTAAAAAATCCCGAACATTTACAGTGATAATTTGACAAAGTTATTGAAATAATATCATATTTTGCAAAAGTGATTATTTAGCAGTAATTTTGAATTATTGCATTTATACAAATGACAGAATAAATATACAGCATATTGAGATCAACACTTCAAAAAAAAAGTTTTTTCCATTCACTGCACACAATTGAATATTATTTTTTCCTCTAAAAATTTTTGCAACATTCATTGTATAAAACTTTTGTATTTTTAACAAACAACAAAGCTTATTAATGCAAAACTTATATTAAAAAAAAAGTAAATATGTTGTTAAGGATGGTAGTGAATATCAAAAGGGTGCAATGAATGATCCAATTTCTGCATTTTGGAAAATTTTTACATTTTGATATTTTTTTCGAAATTTTTTTCACAGTTTTTAAAATCCTAATGAAATTGAAAGCTGTTATATAACTCATACATACATTAACTAAAGATTTTTCATCAATCATATGTTATGAATGATGATATAGAAGTTTATTTGTGAATAATACAACATAAATTCGACATCAAAACATAATAATGAGAGAGACAAAAGAGATATAGCACATTCCATAGTAGCAAGTAATATTTTCTCCTGAACATGTGAGGACAAAAATTGCAAAGGTCTTAAAAATTTATATTGTTCAAGCAGCAGCACCATTGAAACCCTGAAATAATGAATAGAGTACGTTAACTCAGTTAACTCAAATCGAGATAATCTTACTTAATTTTCGATTATCAGCAAAAAAATCATAATTTTCTTTATTTTCTTAAACAACTTTTGTCTTGTTTTGTTACGGAACCATGTTGATTTATTTCTTAAAAAACAACCTTGCAGCATTGGCATATTGTTTACTGAGCATTAACATAACTGCACTAGAAAAACGGACAATAATAACACGATGTAAAGCAAATTCACTTACCGAACCAAGCAAACCTCGACTACCCTGCTCCGTTTCCATCCTCGTGGGAGAGACAGCGTTTGCTTCAGCAAGTGAACACCTTTTAGGTTGAGTTGGTGTTGCCTCTCCAACTTCCTCACTTCTTTCCACTGATCTTTTTCTTCCATTATTTTCTTGCTTAAATTTAACGAAAATGGATTCAGTTTGAAAACCAAATTTAAAGGCATTGTTATTGTTACAAAAATCTGTGAGCACAATTCTGGGAATTTCAATTATTTTACACTTCTTACTTGGTTCGTATTGTCAATATTCATTGGAAGTTGTAGTTCATTGTAGTGGTTACCACTCACGAAGAGCTGTGCAGCAGAAAATTGATTCCCAGTTGCTGAAACTAGAAGTTTCATTAAAATTTGAAAGTTTCATTAAAAAAACAATAGGTAGTAATAGCATTCAGTAAAATTTCATGCTAATGAAATAAATGAAATTCGAGATTACTTTCTACATTTGAATTGTTGTGAAGGACCAATCTGTTGGCTTCATCCTGAAACAGAAAGTATTTCAGAAAATTTACTTAGTGCAAAGAAAAACTGCTAGAAAAATAAATTAATGAATGATTATCGCGCTGATTGCTCACCGATAACTTCCTTTCCACCGAACAACTTGAATCAACAAGAACGTCCCTGCAGTCCGAAATGTTCGTCTCCGTTTTAGGAACTACCTCTGCACAACCTGTAAATTTATTCCTAGTTTCTAGAAAAAATTCTAAACTTTGAAGCAAATAAATTTTAAATAGAAAAACATAACTAAAACGGAGAAAAATTAGTGTGCAGAAAATCAATGTTTGATAATCGAAAAAAAAACGCACCTGTTGGTACTGAAGCAGTCCATGGCATTATTAAATCATTCTGCACATTTTTACTAACTTCCGTTCCAGGCGCTGATGTGGAAGGTGATGCAGAACCCTGAAACAGTAAATTTCAAGAAGCTTTGAGTGAATGCTGATCTTACTTTCAAATTGCAAATTGCTACTTGCAATCATTATAAATTTAATTCATATGTTATTATATTACTTTTTACGTTAATTGGAAAAAGAATTTACCGAAGAATTGCAAGAAGTGATGCTTGATGTTTCACTCCTTGCCTTACTTTGTGATGGACCTGTAGGTTGTTGATTTTGAGAAGTTGCAATTAGCCGCCTCTTTGGTGCCTTTTTTCCTCTAGTTAAATCATCCATTTTCAACCATTTTACAAGTTCCGCTTTACGAAGATAATGTGGTATTACCTAAAAACAGAAAAGTTCAATACTATTAATTCTAATAAAACAGCGAAATCTAAAAATTCAACATGCAAATTACTGCTCCTACTAAAGTTAGAAGAAATACCAATGAAAAAAGCATTACATTTAACAGTTCCCCGAAATTAAAATTAAGTTTTAGATAGTACAGAAATACATACACTCATTCCTTCCACATATATATTTTGATTAGTAGCCATGTTGTTTAGAAGATCCATAAAACTTTGAACTTCATGCTGAATGTCGATTTTCCTGCTCACAGTTTTATTTAAATCTAAGCCAATAAACCAAAGTCGACATCGAGGATTTCTGAAATAAATTCATATTATTAAGAACTGAATGCATTTTCCATTTAACTCTCATAACCGATTACCAAAAGATTTACATCGTAAGAACGGCTAATATGAGAAAGCACTTACTGAAGAGAAACCTGAACTGGAAAAGGATCATTTCGTGGTTGATAATATTTAGTATGTACGTGACACAGCCTGATACTTTCGCGACGCTCCAAACTTGCAATTAAAAACCGGATTTTAGATTCAACTAATCCACACCATACTAATTCATCTTGCTGAAAATTTGGAAATCACTAGCATAAATTACTTCAGATTTTCACTCACTTACTTATTCATAATTAAAACCTTCAAACATCAATCATATAGGCTAAGGACATCACGACGTACCTCTGTCGCTGACAAACAAAGAAGTGCTAGAAAGTGCTTATAACGACTGAAGAAATTAACTTCTTCAAACAGCGCTGACCATTCAGCTTTTCCTTTCATTATGTCGTTGGTAGTAACAAGACCTTAAAAAACATTAATCTTGAAAGACCTGCATATTGAAAAACATGAAATGATTTGATTAAAATCATTGCAAATAACTTGAGACAAATATGAATAGTAACATAATAAGGAAATATTATGAATAATGATGCAGAATAAAAGCTTAAATAAACCTTCTTCAATTTCATTCATGATGATCTTCAACGACGATTTCGTTACATTGAATGTTGAATTCTGCTGCGGAAAAGCCGGTGTCACGATTGGCATCAGATGAAACCTGCAACTGGGACTTTCACTAGACAATTAATAAAAAATAAATAATTCATTATTAGAGGCAATAAAACTTCATTGCCCCATAAGCACAAAACATAAAACGTTACCGATCACCACTTCTTGATCTCGGATCCCAAACGAGTTCTTGCAAAGATGGCATATCACGTGCATGTGAAACTTCTGTTTCTTTAAGAACCACTGGGTGTGGCCATTCCCTGAAACAAGTTTCACAGTAATCAAGAAGACCTCAATTTGCAATGTAACTTTATTTCAAGTAAATTTACGAAGTCTTTTCACATCTATTAAAAATGAAGAAGTGCTGCACCAAAAAATTTTTTTAATCAGAAATTTATTTGAACCAGTAATTAATTTACCATTTTGTGTACAACAAAAAAAATTTCTGCACAAGTCTTGCTGGTCCTGTATTTGGATATAACTGACACGTCCGAGCAACAAGTATCGCCCATGACACACCTCCAAGATAACCAAGCACATTAGAATATATGCCATGATCTGCAAAATATTCATTCTATTGAAATTCGTTGTAGTGAATAATGAAAGCTTCAATTCAAAGTTAATTCCATTGAAAACTTTAACTTCTGCTCATCTAATGAATACTTCTGATGCTTATTGAAATTTTCATTATCAAAATTTTTTACTGTCACCAAACCTTAGAATGACAAAAGAAAAGTAAACGATCTAATTCACATGTATCTGGAAGATGAAACAAACAAAGATATAAAGCACCAAAAGTTATCCCGCGACATTATAACATGAAAAGAAAACAGTTCTAGAAACATACTTTTCGCCCAAAGTTTAATGGCTCGTAGTGCATATGTAAAATTTGATACGTTGGGTACTAGGCGTAATATTTCATCCGCAACGCGGCAGCCTGGAAAGAACATTTGCTCAAATGATACCATCTCAGCAAATAATAGTATTTTAATCAGTCTGACAGAATTTTAAGCAATGAACTTATGTAGCTGACCAACTCACCATTTAATGAACGAACACTTTTCTCATCCAAATTTCTCAATATCGAGTCATCATTTAGCTGCTGATCTTCTGGTACTCTCGGTAGAGCAAGACGAGCAAATAATATATCCATTTCAATACCGTAATATTTTAATTTGATCACAGGCACGAAAGCTTCCTGTACTTGGCGTAATTCTGTCGTATTTGAATCCTGCAAGCCAATGACAACTCTTAGCTATAACTATGTTATCAAGCAGTCCAGTTTTCTGGAATTTGACAAAATTTTTCGCAGTAAAATTTCTTTTAAATAACTTATCATATGAACATCTTCTTAATCGAAATTTCTCAATTCGAGTAATTTAAATTACTGGATGGTCAAGACTTTTGGAAAATGATTAACATGACTTTGAGCTTTATTACTAAGTCAAATAATCTTCAACAAAAGCAAATTACCTCAGCAAGCATTTCATAGAAACTTGTGAAGAAATCGTTACGATCCACATGTCTCGGTGCTACACAAAGTGAATCTATATCAGCTCCTGAATTTGCATCTTATTAAAAAAGTTGGATTTTTCTTAAAAGTAAAGATTTCGATATTCAAATAATATCACATTATCTTCATAAAGCAGACCTTGTAAAATGTCTGAAAATGGAAGATTCAACTTAAAAAAAGGTCAAAGAGACGACAAATTGCAGCTTCCAAAATCAGCAGCTTACAAGTCTATTATAAAGTAGGGTAGCAATGAAACATTAAGCATTACTTCTTGTCTTCATTCTCTTACATTTTATAAAAAACTATCATCTTTCAATTCAAAAAAAAAAATGACATAATATTTCGTTCTGTTGTCAAGTTTATCACAGAGGAATATGACAAAAAAATTATGAAATGCAAACGAATGAAAACTTCTGTAAATTCAAAAATAAAAATAAAGAGTGAACCTCTGGTATGTACATTAAGTCGATATGATCCAAAAGTAAACAACTTCCCACCAACGCTTTGAATTTCAGAATCAGGCATTTGCTGAAAAATAAGTGAGATATATTTCTTTTTTGAAGAATATGTAATCGAAAAAGAGAAATAGTTCATTTTGCTAATTAGTTGATAATTACTAAGTAAAAATCCTAGAAAGTTTTGCCTAATAATCATAGATCAATCATGAAGATATGGACATGAAGTGAAAGTAAAAATTTTGGAACGTGAGAATGATAGAATGCCTAATGGATATTACAGAACTGTATATCAGTTATTTCAAAAACATAAAAGATGAACCCTTCTTTTAGACACGACGCGAACCCATTTTTTCACATATGCATTGACATTGCTAAGCACTTTCAAGCGCAAATTCATTTCCTCTTCTGTTTCAAAATAACCATTTGCTTGTAAATATTCATTTAACTGAAAAATAAAACGAAAAAAAAATTATCAATCAGCAGTGTACGGCAAATTTATAAATTTGAGAAATTTGCACTTTCAATTTAACAAATTAGCACAAAAATTTTAAATGCATGCCTAAGAAAATCGCCTAAAATTCTCGCTTTTTACAAGCAAATGTTGATCATTGTAAATTTGAAGCAATACTTACTTTTGTCGACATAATAATATCAAATTCATCTGGTCCCGAAATTGAGATAGGTTGTGAGACACCAAGATAAGTTGTCGTAAGTTTATTGTCTTTACCGTTACTGCTATTTCTATCTGCTGTAGTATTCTGTTGAACTTCTTGAGGCATTTGCAATGATATACAATTGCTATGGCTTAAAATTAAAAATAAAATTACAATTATTTCTTCTCGAATTCTTGGTCTCTTCATTACGATAGTTAATACTCTCGTACATGAATTAAAAAAAAAAAAAAAAACCAATGAGGCAATAAGATAATGAAGGAACAATTATGCAATGTACATTTTTAGCTATTAAAAATAGTGAATGAATTCCAACGCATCAACCGCGATGACCTTAAATCAATGTCCCAAACAACTCAAATCATAATTTGGTGCCACCCATACCACGGTGACAGGTACCGATGCAGTGCGTTCAGGTCTAGTCGACTTCAGGGTCGCTGTGAAAATATGGCTCCTAATTTCATCAAATGCCTTCAGATGAGCTCAAGTGGTCAAGTGGTCATCAGTATTGGTGAGACATGGGAGGAGCATAGAAAAAAAAAAAAAAAAACAAATGAAATGAGAAGGATGGAAAGAATAAATTAAAGAGCAATCACTTTATCATTTATCATAAATTTTTAGATAGTACCAGTTTATCTTTCTGTTCTTATTTATCTTACTATTCGTATTAATTTAAATTTTACTTACCTTTCTTTTCCAAACAAGCATTTCGAATTATTTGTTTCCATAACGGTCAAAGTTGTAGTCGAAGATAGTGTAGATGATGTTGATTTTTGATATTTTTCACATTTATTATCATTATGCATATTCTTTGAAATAGCATTAAATGATAATGGATTGGTTATAGCATTATTTGCTTGTGAAGAATTTGAAATTTCTTCATTTGTTATACTTAAATTGAATTTATTTTGATATTTGCCATTATAAGCATTCCTTGAATCAAAGGAAGTTCTTGGCGAATCTTTGATATTCCATTTTAGTCTAGAAAAGCGTAAAGAACGCAACGATGGTTGACCAGGATACCATCGATATCTTGATGGAATTCTTCTATGATTCATCTAAAAAAATTTTGCATTCAAAAAAAGCTATGTTAGAATAAAAAAAATATTTGAATAACATTATAAATATAAAATTGGCATATAATTTTTTAGAAACGTTCACTTATGAAAAAAAAAAAAAACAAACTTTAGGCAATATAAATTGTTAGAAAATGAAAATTTCCATAAGGGATTACTAAAGAGATGATCATGAAGAGGTTAAAGGTTAATATTTATTCATACAACGCTAAAGCTTAATATTTATTCATTTCCTATATGTAACTATTTTCAGCAAATCAACGAGGTCATATCATTTTTATCATATTGATTCATCCAAAAATATCAGTCAAATTAATAATTATTACCTAAGCAGTCAGTACCACATAGTCATTTCCTATACCACATGATTAATTAATAATTATCACAAAATTACTACAAAACATTTTCACAGGTAGCTAAAAATGGTTTTTAAGATTAGACTGAGATGATCGCTTTATATATATATATATGATCGAATTGCATTTGTTGTGAGGAGGTTAGAGGTTAAAATTTATTGATTTCCTATATGTAACTAATCAACGAGGTCACATCATTTTTATCATATTGATTCATCCAAAAATATCAGTCAAATTAATAATTATTACCTAAGCAGTCAGTACCACATAGTCATTTCCTATACCACATGATTAATTAATAATTATCACAAAATTACTACAAAACATTTTCACAGGTAGCTAAAAATAGTTTTTAAGATTACATGAGATGATCGCTTTATATATATATATGATCGAATTGCATTTGTTGTGAGGAGGTTAGAGGTTAAAATTTATTGATTTCCTATATGTAACTAATCAACGAGGTCACATCATTTTTATCATATTGATTCATCCAAAAATATCAATCAAATCAATAATTACTACATAAGCAGTCAGTACCACATAGTCATTTCCTATATCACATAATTAATTAATAATTATCACAAAATTACTACAAAACATTTTCACAGGTAGCTAAAAATAGTTTTTAAGATTAGACTGAGATGATCGCTTTATATATATATATGATCGAATTGCATTTGTTGTGAGGAGGTTAGAGGTTAAAATTTATTGATTTCCTATATGTAACTAATCAACGAGGTCACATCATTTTTATCATATTGATTCATCCAAAAATATCAATCAAATCAATAATTACTACATAAGCAGTCAGTACCACATAGTCATTTCCTATATCACATAATTAATTAATAATTATCACAAAATTACTACAAAACATTTTCACAGGTAGCTAAAAATAGTTTTTAAGATTAGACTGAGATGATCGCTTTATATATATATATGATCGAATTGCATTTGTTGTGAGGAGGTTAGAGGTTAAAATTTATTGATTTCCTATATGTAACTATTTTCAGCTAATCAACGAGGTCACATCATTTTTATCATATTGATTCATCCAAAAATATCAATCAAATCAATAATTACTACATAAGCAGTCAGTACCACATAGTCATTTCCTATATCACATAATTAATTAATAATTATCACAAAATTACTACAAAACATTTTCACAGGTAGCTAAAAATAGTTTTTAAGATTACATGAGATGATCGCTTTATATATATATATGATCGAATTGCATTTGTTGTGAGGAGGTTAGAGGTTAAAATTTATTGATTTCCTATATGTAACTATTTTCAGCTAATCAACGAGGTCACATCATTTTTATCATATTGATTCATCCAAAAATATCAATCAAATCAATAATTACTACATAAGCAGTCAGTACCACATAGTCATTTCCTATATCACATAATTAATTAATAATTATCACAAAATTACTACAAAACATTTTCACAGGTAGCTAAAAATAGTTTTTAAGATTACATGAGATGATCGCTTTATATGATCGAATTGCATTTGTTGTGAGGAGGTTAGAGGTTAAAATTTATTGATTTCCTATATGTAACTAATCAACGAGGTCACATGATTTTTATCATATTGATTCATCCAAAAATACCAATCAGATCAATAATTACTACATAAGCAGTCAGTACCACATAGTCATTTCCTATATCACATAATTAATTAATAATTATCACAAAATTACTACAAAACATTTTCACAGGTAGCTAAAAATAGTTTTTAAGATTACTGAGATGATCGCTTTATATATATATATGATCGAATTGCATTTGTTGTGAGGAGGTTAGAGGTTAAAATTTATTGATTTCCTATATGTAACTATTTTCAGCTAATCAACGAGGTCACATGATTTTTATCATATTGATTCATCCAAAAATACCAATCAAATCAATAATTACTACATAAGCAGTCAGTACCACATAGTCATTTCCTATACCACATGATTAATTAAAAATTATCACAAAATTACTACAAAACATTTTCACAGGTAGCGGATAAAATGTCAAATTGGATAAAAGTGGATAAAATGTCAAATTTGAATAAATGTCAAATTATTAAAGTTTCCCGCTTTCCATGTACTCTTGTTTACATTTGATTTCCTTCTAGAGAGTTCTAATAATTAGTGTTTTGAAGAATTTAAAAATGACCCAGTAGTGACATGACCTCATTGATTAGTTATGTTCTAAGTCAAAAAATTTATTTTTCCACCATAATTGGAAATAATACAATTAACTGTCATGTTGAAAGTGATTTTTTTGATAATTGAGTTGAGAACTCTTCATACAGAGCAATATATAAAGCAAAAGATCAAGTAATTTGTTGCGAAAAAGAATTAGTAAGCAACTCAACTCTGATGAATAAAACACCAATTTTTTTACTTTATGTCACTCATTTTCACACTTTCCATTTCATCCATATTATTTAAACGATATGACTTTTCAAACTTATTGGGTACTAACAATTAATGTAAGAAAGACCAACAGGATCCTTTAATTAGATTTAACTTCCCTTTAATTAATTTTTAGTAAAGGCAAAAAGCGAGCCATAATTGATGGCATACTTTTCCTTTATCAATATAAATGCTTTGGAACTGTGATTTTTATTCTTGTCCTATTTACTATTACTTATTAAAGTTTCTTGGCCAATTTTCACGTTACTCTTTAAGCAGGAAAATAAAATATATATAAAAAGTAAATAGAATATAGAAAATAAAATATACAAAAAAAAGAAATAAAATATAAATAAAATATACATTTTTATTTTGTCTAAAATATACAAAATAAAAAAGGAAAATAAAATATACTACATAAGTATAATGTTAACAGTGAGAAGTACTTCGGGTCCCATCTAATTCAAGTTTTAATTTTCTGTATTTGCCTGCTACTTTATCAAAACTTTTTGTTGCCAAATTCCGGCAATTATAATGATCTTGTAGTTGATTATTTTCTCAACCTCACAATTGCAGAGTATTTGATTGTGACTTTGACAAGAAAGATTGGTGATTTCTACCTTGCCTTCTGCTATATGATTTCTCATAAATTCATTAAACCCATTATAACCTGAATCGTCAATGAACCTGAATTGTCCATGAACAGAGTAGCTTTTTTGTTTAGGTCTTGAAAACATCAAATTTCATTTTGCCTTAACACTGATTTAAAACAGTTAACACTTTCTTCAGACCAAACTGCTTTTTATCTCCCCTGATTTTGGATATAAGATCAATTGTTTATTTTCATATCTTTTTTTTTTGAAATCAAAAGTTAACATGCAACATTCTAATATTTCCGCCGAAATTCCTATAGTAGGACAAGTTGATCTTTTCCTTATAGAATGAAGTTTCCCGCAATACGCTAGAATTTAACAAATCGCATTTGCAAGCGTTTAGAAAAATGGCTAATTTTATGCAGCATTACTTGCATTAATTTCATAAATTTATCAGCCTGATAAACTTAGCGGCAGTCTTTTCATTCATGTATCAGTCCTCTTTGCCATTTAATGACGTCTTTAACATAGAGCAAATAGAGACTATCCATCGGGGATTGTTTTATTCACAATTACAATAACTGATAAACAACTATCAGGATAACTGTAATCACTGACAGGATAGTAATAACAAAAGCAGGCACTGACCAAGAAGTCATTTGTAAGTCGAATATAGAACATAGCATTGATTCTAATACAATTATTACATTAAACATAAAAAGAGAAATTTATTGTTCACATTTCAATAAACTATCAAGTAGTGCAGATGACTTCACAATTGTCGTTTTCTTTAATGTTTCCACAATATCTTCATGCTTACCCAAAGATAAAATGCATTCTTTGTTCTGTGCTCGCTTAACAATATATTCTAGAACGACGCAACATTGTTGAGCAAACGTACGCCGTTGTGAGATATCATTTTCAGTTAAAAGTGAACCAACAATCATAAAGAGAGCAGTGAAATCAGTATGAGAAGTACATCTAAAATATTTAAGCGTATACATTAGTGTAACAGATAATACTTTTAGATACTTATGTTAGATTATTTGAAAATACCCAGTGATGACCTATATCATTTTACTTCCTCATATTTAGTTACTTCTATGGAAAAATCATATCATATGTAAGTGAACTGATACAGTTATATTTGTCATTTATCTGAGATTGTATTTTAATATTCTTGAGAAATTATGAGTTAAATGATGAATTATGATTTACAGAAATTACGAGAAATTATGATGAATTATACTTACATTCAACATTTGTTTCATCTCTATGCTTATATTTCTAAAACATAAGTAAAAATCCATTATTGCAACTCACCTTTCTATGAAATACGGTAACTCGATAATAAGTGCTTGTTTTACTTTCCAAAATATATCTGATTTTAACAAAGAGACTGTCTGTTCAACATGATGAGATAATTCGGCTGAAATATTGGAGCGTAAAATTATTTAGTAAAATCTGAAGAAATACTTTATGATATGGTCATAGCCTATTAAATTCCAGAAAACTTTCCAATATAAAATACAGTAATGAAATTAATGCTAGAAATAGCAGGAACTAAGGAAAGATCTCCTACTCTGAACTTCCCATTCATCTCTTTTAATAGTGTATATTCAGCAGTCTAAAGCAGGCACTTTTTCTCTGAATTACCATTGCAAACACGCTCGTTTATGTTCGCTACTGTGATGAATAAGTTTCTCCAAGTGTAATTTTTTCCGGTCGTATTTAAAATAAAACTATCAAGCTAAAAAAGATTTTGGTTTTCTATTTAGACTATAGAAAGGCTCTGAACAAAGGCATGATCAAAGATAAATCGAAAAGTACTAAAATTAGCAGTAGAAAAATTTGCCCATTTTATGGGCTAAAAAAAATCATTTTTTGGAGCAAAAAAGAAATTGTTTAACTACAGACATAAATTCTAGTTGAATTAAATACAGTTTGGCAATAGTCTGCTATGTGAGTGACAATGAGAATATTCGAGATATAAGCAAGAAGTGACCAATTCAGAATCTGACAATAAAATGTCGTTTCATAGACCTCAAATACTTTTTCGGGAAGCACGAAATTATCCGAAACCGAAATGGACATTATTACTTCCAGGATTATCATTTGCTCAAAAATTCCACTTCTCCTAGAGTTTATGACAATGTCTTGAATTTACGAGATACCGTAAATGACTGAACAGTTAAAAGAAAAATGGAATGTAGCGAAAAAGAAAGGACAAAGGAAACTGAATAATCTGGCTAGAGCATTCGCTCAACAGCATGAAAAATCTCATTTTATAGATTCAAGTAATAAGTTTTCGAATTAAGTTGTGATCTATTCTTAAACAATCAAAAATCTACAGCATTTGCGCCTCAAATTAATCAGAAAAACTGCACACATTTCACCTTTAAAATTTCACGAAGCTGGAGAACATCTATTCGACAACATGCAAATTCGTAGCAGTCTCGATATAAGTTAAATATGAAAACTTGTATAAGAATGTAAATTTCTCGATATTTAGTTGTATATAGATCAGAAATAATATTAGGGGAAAACTTTATTTGTGATCTGAAAAGCTTTCTAATGCACATAAAACAAACCTCCATCAAATGACAAGAGTAAATGAGCAATTGCCGGTACAATTTTCACCAAATAATCATAGGTTTTCGGATAATTAGCACTGTTTACTTCGCTCGAAATACTTTCGGAATTTAGCCTGAATATTTCGTAAGTTGCAGTTTTAAAAATTTTAATTTCTGACACAAAATCAATGATCTCTGCTGTAAACAGAGATGAATATAATGAAAAATTTGGATCTTTTTTAAATTCTACAATCGTTACTTTTTTGAACTGACAATTTTTCCTTTTTTGCAAAAAACTAAAAGATGGCAAAATTCTCACTCTGAATGAATGCAACTTATGGCATTACAAATATGCGACATTACTTGCTGAGCAATTTTATTATAACCAGTCATTTCACAAAACGCTGCAGCACATAGAACTGCTTCTCCATTATATTTCTCGTTTTTTTTCGAGCACTGTTCCAATAAAGGTAAAAATTTCTATAAGAGAACTTTTTTCATCATCAAATAATGCAAATAATATAAGCAAAATCTTAGATCAGTGGCTTTAATGATATCCGATATGAAGTTGAATCATAACTCTTAAAATTACAATATGTAGATTTTTAAAAAATATACATTATTTAAAAAAATATACGTATATATTATTCCCAACTGAACGTAATAATATAACACATCGATAACTTTACCATCCCATATCCGAGCATACAATATGCTTATTAAATTATCATAAAGCATTTCATAAATAACATATAGTAAACTATCATATAATGAAGCAAACTTATATATTGCGATTAGCTTCGACATGGTATAGTTGAGGTATAAACCATCTAAACTTATTTTCCATAGTTTTCTTGACTAATAAAAACTTACTGTTCATATTTGCGTTTATGTCTTATTGTTCATATTTGTAAATAAGGTATTTATAAAATTATACACGTTTTACATTTAGACTTTAAATTTTAAACTGTGAAAATATTGATATAAACTTGAACAGTAAGCATACCGTTTCAATAGCAGTTTTATCCCATTTCGAAGCTAAATTTTTCCCTGTTGAACGTAACAATGCACTAATTGCTTCGATTAATTTTTCTTTACCATCCCATATTCGGCCATGCAGTGCGCTTGTTAAATTATCATAAAGCATTTCTTAAATAATGTAAATTATCGTTCGATTTACACTCATATTAACCATTCATTTCTTTGTTTTTGTGCTTCTGTTCTTATATCTTGCTTGCTTACTCGCAACTTATTTGCTTTAGCTTAACAAAGAAAATATAAGAAATACTACATGGTAGAATAATAGATAAGCACAAGTCAACTATGTTTGAGATTTTCTTCAGCAATGCTTCAATAATGGATTTAAGAAATATTTAGTGTAAAGATATTTCACATCTACTTCAACATAAATCATAAGTATTATAACAATAACAAATGATTACTGCTATTTCCTTCTAAAACTGAGGAAACAAACAAACCAGCACAGTCAATGTCATCACTAAGAACACCAGATTCGACAATTGCTATTAGCACTTTTGCTGCCTGTGTTTTCATTGCAAAAAAAGAATTTGTTTTTAGCGTAACTAAAGCCATCTCGATCATTTCCTTACGATATAAACGCATAGCAGACGAAGTATCTGTGATGAAATTATACATTTTTACTACCAAGTCGTTAACATTAAAACTAATATTTCTTGACCTTTCTTAAATGAACATCAGTTTGAAAATAAATAAATTAAAATTTAATTTTTTAATTTGTGAAAAAAATAAGAGCCATAAAATGAACTGCACGAAGAGTAAAATGATACCTGGAACCAACTCGGACCATAATTCATCCCATATTTCGAGCTTCTTTTTTGCCGCTTCGTCATTTTTAGCAACTAAAAAATCAAACAAATTCATATTCCTTCATACTTTAAGCTGTCAAACTATTTTGCATGAAAAAACAGATAGACATCCAAATAAAATTATACTTGCAAGATTTTTCTCGCTAAAAGACTGTTAAAAACTTTACGGTGAAAAATTTCATTTCTTATTAAAAAAAACAGGCAATTGTTAACTAAAAAATATCCCAGCAAGAATATCAAATTCGATTCACAAGTTCATTGGAAAACTGAACAATGCATAAACCAAAACCAAATAATAAAATATGAAGATTTTAAGAAATAATACCAAAAAACTCACCTTCCTGACACTTATGAAGAAATATAAATGGAACTACAGCAGCAAGTGAATCAGAAAGAACTTCGGTATTCCTTGATAAAGAGCGGAGAAGATACAAGACAGCCATATTTTCCTCACCTGAAAAATTGGTTGCCATCCAAATTCAAACAAAGAAAACAAGTTTTATAATGTGCTTTTCAGAAACATATTTTGATTACTTGATAGTTTGAACTTAGTCAAATCAAGGAAATTAAAAAATTTTTCAAGAATCGTATTATGGAACATGAAAATTCCCTAAATTTCGAATAATTATTAAATTATGAGAGAAGTTCAACAGGTTTTTTAAGTATTCCACATATCCAGATTTCACTGAAAAATTATTTGTACTATTCCCTATTCATATTTATCTAATAAGAGCCGCTGAATATCTCTCGTCGAATCAATAGCAATTAATTTACCTTGTTCACCCTGTAATTTTTGTTTTATGTAGTCCACAATCCGATTTACCTCTTTTTTCGAGGAAAAAGGCAATAAATATGATAAGCAAGACGAAAACTGTTTTTTAATTACCGGATTACGATCATTTAGACCATTGAAAAGCACCCGCACTATTTTATCTGAATGATAAAATAATAAAGAATGCGTTAAAGAAATATTAAATTTTCAGAGATAATGCAAATGCATCAAAGGAAAATTAAGTTTTGGAGTGCAATTTTTTTTTAACTTTGTTTTTTTTGCAAATCCAAATGAAAAACTATATATTTCTGTTTGATGTATTCTTCAATTTAAAACTATTTTACTTAAAAAGAGATTGGAAGAATCAATTTTTCCGCTTCTCTTAATAGAGTTCTAATTTTTTTCATTAACAATGCAAGAATAAAAAAGTTTAATGAAACAGAATCTAAAAATACAAAAAACGCACCACATGAAGATCGGCAAGACATCAGCAACTGTTCACGTTGAAAGCACAAATCAATAATGAATTGACAACTTCCTGTACGTGTTGTCACACCAACATTAGATCGTAGTTGTTCGATCAATTTATCGCTCAGCTCGGAGTTGAAAACATCATTATTTATATGGGGGATAACGTAACGAAGAGCACTCATCATTGGAGAACTATGCGCTGCTGACATACGGGCTGAATCCAGCTTAAATAATGTTCCTCACAACATTTATTGGAAATTGTTCAACAACTTTAGTTAAATCTATCGCAAAATAAAATGAAAAGTACTGAAAGTAGATAGTAAGGTTAAAAAGAAATGGGTCAAGTGAAACACAAGTTAAAATGAGCGAGTAAATCCTCTAAAATTTCACTTCAAATTTTAATTTAATCTAGGAAGTTCTTGCAAAATCAAGCTGCAATTCACTGCAGGATGCAAATTAGAACGAAAACGTTTTCAAAAAATTTACCACTTCGAGCTCATCTAAACTTGATCGAGCAGCAAAATAATTTAGCATCGTTGATTCCTCTTCACTCAGTGACTCCAGTAGACACGGAACTATTACACTTACATGTTCTCGCAATGTTGATCCAGCTTCTTTTGCAATTTCCATGATCATTTTCAAGCTAAAAACTTTTGCACTGCTTATAACCGAAAAATAAAAACTGTTCACATTGGCAAAGAATCAAAAACTTGCGAAAAATGTAAGCTGCCTTGAAAAGCAAACCTCAACATTTTATTAGCTTTGACGCTCGATCTAACTCCTTTCTCAACGACAACAGGAAGTACCATACCAAGCAATCGGGTAGCTTTGGCGCCATTTACTGAAGAACACTTGTGTACAGTAATTTTTATGAGACATGACTGGGTGCGTCCTGCTGCTACTCGAACTGATTCCTAAGCAAAGGATTACAGTTAAACAGGTGCATACGAGAAGTTTCGTATTTGTTCTTCATTCTCAATTTTTTAAAATGTTTGAATGAGAACTTAGACATTTGTTTCTCGTCAAACAGAAAGAATTAATAACCGTATTTCAAATATTTTTTGTTATAGAATACGGTCCCTTGAAACAAAGAACCTTTATATCATCCTGTACTCGATACAATATTTCGAAAAGTTGACCAAAATGTTCCACCATTTGATTAGTGCAATGTGCACTTAGCAAGTCTGCTAATGCCAGACAACTGCAAAAATCTAAGAGCATAAAGTCCTTGCTTTGAAATGAACCAAACAAAGAAAATTCCAAGCTCATCTGTTAAATAAATTTATATATACATATATATTCACTAGTCATATCTATAGCTGGAAGGATACATAGTTAAAGCAAAAAAGAAAAAAATAAAGTAGACGACAAAGTCAGAGGCCTCTAATCGTAACTAGATGTGAATAACAATAAAAAATCATCCAGGTAAACTCAAGAGATAATAAAAATCAAGCATGCTACCTGCACACAGTAAATGAAAAATTCAGTTAACTCATGGGAAACAGTACCTGATACTATTTCATAAAAATATTCAAAAGAATCAAAAGGAATTCTGCTCGATTGCAGTTTTAATTTAACAATGGAGAAAAAAACCTAGTAATAAGACAAACCTCGACTCACGCGTTCGCCATTCACGATCCGTAAGAGTTAACTTAATTTCGTTGAAAATAGCATCGGCATATTCTTCGACCTGAAATTACGGTGCTCTACTGAAATATCGATATTAAAAATGTTATATTTGTGGAAGAAGCGCTTGTTATACTTAAATTCCGATCTTGAAAATCATTATTACGATAGAAATAATTTCATACTAATTTCATGATAATTTCGGATGCATTAAAGTCTGTATTGCTTTTAAGAAAATTATTCACATTATAATCTCACATTGTAATAATTTAAAACGCTTAGCATCTCACAATATATAAAATAATGAAAACATTCATGACATGAATTTCTAAATTACGACAAAGAAATGAAAACAAATTGGCTCCCGCCGATTCAGAATACATCGCTATTGTTAGGAACTGAAACGAACCACACTTTTCTTAGAAACTGTGACTGCCTGCCAAATTGAACGCATAGCGTCCTGGACTTTCAAATCAGGATCATATCGATATCTATAAAGTTTGGGCACCAATCGCGCCAAATATGGTTCCATTGCACTTTCTGCCTGTTGCATTATAACACTGAAACCGAACGCTGCACCCTAAAAACAAGGCACCATTTTAAAAACTTTTAGCATGCTGTAAAAATTTTACGAAAATAAATTGAAAACAAAAAACTTATTTTTCTGGAATTCCATAAAATATTGTGGTTTGCAAGCCGCATAAATTTATATATGAGATCTGGTTGATTCAAATCTGTGGCCAAATTGCAAAGTTCTTTATATGTTGTCAAATTTTCCCTACAAATACTTATTTTATGCCAAAGCTGAAATGAGAGAGAAGCAAAACAAAATTACAAAAAATATCAATTGTTACAAATGAGCTATTCACATAATTTAAGATAAGGACAAGATTTAAATCAAAATTCAGGCAAACCCCATTGGTGCAGTGCCCAATTCACCCTTCGCAAACAAGAGGGTATCCGGTCCAATCGGATCAACACGTTTTCGACCAAGTGACAGCGCATTAATCAATTCTTCAACCATTACTTTCTTCTGCTCATCAGTCCCTAGTTCAAAGATAACACCGAGGCCCTCACTTGCAACTTCTTGCGAGAATTCTGCAATTTTTTATAGAACATAGCACTACTTCTAAATCTAAATTCGATGTCACAATAGAATTCAAACGAATTTCAGCATGGCCACAAAATTCAAACGTCCCAGTTAGATGCTATTCACAAACAATTTTCTGTTGTTAAAATTTTTCCCATTTTGATAGATCTCGAAGTAAATTCAGTAAAGATTTCTATCTACCATAAAACAGATAGAGAAATAATCCAAAAAGGCAGAAAACAGACCGTTTGTTTCGGTTAAACCATTGATAAAAGCGTGTTGAATGGTGTATAAACCATTCATTATGCAATCAAGCTTCACGACAATACATCGCTTTACCAGAGTAAACAACCAAATTAGCGCAGCTCGTCGCAAATGGCGATTAGCGTGATGCAATTTGGTATTCAGGATTTCCAATAAATTTGCTACTTTCTTTTCAATATTATGCCGTTCAGCAACAGATAAGTTCCTTTCCTAAAAATTCGTCTATAAACCTAATTTATCCGAAAAAAAAAATTTTCACAACCCTCTGACTTCAGAATTTCACATCTTCTAACCAACTTCATTTAACCCACCAATTTTTCATGCTTTCAGAAAATTTCAAAAATTACCAGAAAATATTCTTCTGTTTCGGTGAAAATATTCCTGCGTGATGGAGAACTTTCACCAAAAGCAGCGTCAAAAAGCGCATCTCCAACTGTAAACTGCAATTCTGGTTCGGTTGCTATCTGAAGAAACAAAATCTTGTGTTTCTGAACTTTTATTCGAGATAACGCAATCAATCATCTTTTAATTATATACATTCACAACCAGAAATCTAATGAAAATCTTGAAATATTTAAAAGTAGGAATGTTATGCGGCAACAATAATTAGTCATAATTCCAATATTTTAATATATTAGTGCCAACAATTACTACATTAAGAAACAACATTACTAAATTACTAATCATAATGAATATTTCATACCTATCCGTTGGTTATTTAGCTCAAAGATTAAATTTAGTCAGTCGATATGTATTTTTTGAATGCAGTAAGAAAAAATAAGCCTATGAAAATGAAAAATTTCAGAAAATACTTTACAGTTAATTTTAGATTAAATTTAGTGCCTAGTAAATCATTTATTTCATATTGCAGGTAGACATATTAAAAGTGATAAATTTAGGAACTTACTTCACCGCATGCAAATAACTGATCTAAGATTTTTTCATATAAGATAGTTGGCAAGATATGCGATGAAAGAAAACCAAGGCAATGAGCAACTGATTCCTTCATTTTCAGTGTTAAAGTATCCTTTCGAGAAGTTGCTATTTTTCCTAACAATTCACAGAGTGAATAAAATTGATTATCCGAAACTGATGATATCAATTTAGTCTGAAAAATGAAATGCAATAACAATACACTCTAAGATGCAATGATTTTAAGAACCTCAATGAAATATTATGAGGCAAAATTCAGTGCATTATATTTCGTCGCCATATAACCTAAAAAATTAACTTATGAATTTGAAAAATTGTTTCGGAATCAAATGAACAAAACTAACTCAATTAACATCAAAATCAGCAAGAATTTTGAAACTGATTACCTTTTCTGCTCCACTGAGATTGAAGACAGATCTTCTTAGCAATTCTGCCAATGAACCACAAGCTGCTTCAAAACATTGCTGTACAGGAAATGCTTCTATCACCTTCACTAAACAAGCTTTAATTTTATTGATTTCGTCAGCACCGAAATTTGCTTGTGGCTGAGTTGCTAAATATACACAAAGCCAAGGGATTCGAACTGGTAATTCCTGAAAATTTTGGCTTTTTCTGCAGCTTTTTTTCAACGTTATAGAGTTCAGTTTTTGTTCAATGTTATTTCATCTTGATGATAAAAATGACAAATGTATCCAAATCTGAAATTAAACTATAAAGCAAGTAAAGTAAGCTATAATTTAAAAGTATAATTTAAAAATTAAATATTTAAACAAGTCCGAAACTTCACTATTCATTTAATTGAATTAGTGAGCAATCTTCCGGCGATGTTTTCTGTATTTTTTACTTTTCCTAATCAATAACCAATAAACATATGTCCTGAACATACCCTTAACAAAAGAGAAGAAAACTTAGATTTTTTCGAGCATGATAGCATATCTTTTCTGTTGGAGTCACCGGTTTACTAGAATAATAAAAAACTTACATTATGGTTGTCAAACTGCTCAAAGCATCGCTCCAAACATTTTTTTCTTTCCGTATCATTCAATATTAAACTGTAAAGCTCAGAAAGTTTTGCACAAACAGCTATCCGAGAATTGGAATTCAGATAACTCTCTAACGATGCCACAGTCTGAAATGCTTAGATTTGAAACCTACTAAGAAAAGATAAATCAAATTTCACCGGTAATGAAACTGCAATCAACATGATTAAAACAATGGCGTCCGACAAAGATTTCCAAAATCTCTTAAAAAACGAAGAACGAAAATAAAGTATTTTCCTTTGTCACAGTTTCTCTGCATATGATATGAAAAAGATAATCTAACCTATTATCATAAATGAAAAGGAAATTTAAGATAGTACTGGTTACACATCAAATGATGGAGAGTGAGCTCAGAAATTCAGAAAAAGGAATTTGAGTAACTGAAACCAAAATATTTTAACAGAATGATACGCGGTGTCGCTCCATAAAGTGGAAAACAGCGCTGAAAATATAAATATCAAAAAATTAGGAAAATAACGTACCACTGCATGGTAATGATGACTTAAATCTCCACTTCTACAGTGCACGAGCAAACAGGCTATTTCGATCAGAAAGTTAGCTGAAATTTTATTTTCAATTGCGATTTCACCTTTGTTTTGTCTAACTGCTAATACTACTGAAAATAATATAAACAATAAAAAGGATCATGTGAATCAAAACCAATCAATGATTACGCATGACAGAATTCTCCATCTTACATTTCAATGAAAGTATTTCAAAAAATTACAAATACCTGGCTGAGCTTCAACTGCCTTCAAAACTATTTCTAGGTAGAAGTGTAAAATCTCGCGCTGTTTCTCACTGATCGAAATTAGATAGCTACTAATTACTGGATAATCCGATGTTCGCGAAAAAATATCCGCTTCTGTTAATGAGATCGGTTGTAGCGAACAAACGACTTGTAAATTAGCATATAGATAAAGTGCTGACTAAAAATTTAGAGATTACGTAAAGACAAGAAAATATGAATAATTTTCAATAAAACTAAAAAATATAAATACGAGCCTGAAGAACTTGAAAATAAAAAATTCTAGACTGAATTTCTAAGCATTATTTGTCAAAAATGAATTAATCTATTAATTCCTGTGAATTCCAACTTTTTAGCCATGACTCTTCTGCAAAATCTTACTCACTGCTCTAGGTATAAAACTAAAAGATTTTTTAGCGCCTTGAAAAAACATCATAATGCAATGAAGTAAAAAAATGCAGTTTAATCACATAAGTTTCACCCAGTTACGAACATTTTTTTAAAGTTAAAAACTTACAATATGAAACACTTCATCAGCAAATGCTTTTTTCTTCTTCTTTGCTTCAGCAGTTGAAAAATCTACGCTTTCAGTAACATCTTGCAAGTTCAATTTCCGATAAACGAATTTTACCAAATCCTTGAAAAAGTGACTTCATTTTCTTGCTTCATTTTAACAACATTTCAACAATCAAAGTGAACAAGCCTTACTTCAAATTTAGGTACCGTCATAGGATTTGCAACTGATAAGTCTAGTAAACGTATAGCTTCGCGTTTCATTTCATCTCTCCTGAATAAATTATTACTTTACGCAGTAGAAATCCAGTCAAATACAATTACTTTTTTTAGATATAAATTATTTTAATTTAAGCTTGCAAAAAATGATGTTACAGGTTGATACAATTTTCTCAAAGTTTTCAAAGTTCAAAGCGAGCTAAATTTACTTTTTTGTCACACAGAGTTGATATTCAGTGAAAGGATTAGCAGTAAGGCACTCAAATAAGGTAATATGCTTACGGATCTCCGCAAGTTCGGCAAAGCATCCAGCGAAATTCTATTGACAGTGTTTTCACCAATGTTTCAACAAACTTTAGAGCAACAAGACGACATTTAGATGATTCCTACAAATGCTCTAATAAGTCGCTCAATATACCTAAAAATCTACTAGCACAGAAGTAGGATTTAAAATTATTTATCAAGTATTACATGGATTAAATCTGTACAAATACCTTAAAATTATGCATGGATTTAGGTAACCACAGAGACTCTATGGGTCTAAAAACAGTGTTCGAACCCACACAAATTGATAGACATTCACCTAACATGAATCACTATTGTGTCATGACGACACGCATAACAAATAGCAGACATATGCAAAACAAAAAAAAGAATTGTTCGAGATTCAAATACCTGCTTGAAAAATTTTTTTTTGCTTATATTATTGCAGTTATTTTTATTTCCTCAACGAACTAAATTACAGTAATGCATCCAAAAATACTGCAGTATGCATTTCCCCAAAAATGATTGCAGTATTGCTTTAAAAATCCTATACTACTTTTAATAGCAATTCCAATGCAACCAATAAAAATTGATATTTGTACATTTCAACCGTTAAAGCACATGATAATAATGCTTTTACCTCAACAGCAACTTCCACAACATATGCGCTATGAACCAGAATCACTGCTTTTAAACAATAGACTAATGCAGTTACTAAGGTAGGAAACATTTCAAAAACAATTTTATAACATACAAGAATTTGATACTTCTATAGGAAACAAAAAACATAAGAAAGGAAGTCACTTACGTGAACAATATATGAAGAAATGAGCGCTTCCAAAACACCACTTAAGGCAACATCATTTACCGCGCAGAAAACAGGTAACCAGGTCACTAAGCAGTCTGCTATTGCAGAAGATAATTCTTCTGATGCCTAGAATTCAAAATCTTTAAAAATATAAGAAACAAACTGCAAATGATAATTCTTCTAGAGCCTAAATACTGAAATTTTTAAAAATGTGCAGAAAAAAACTAAAAATTTGAAAAAATATAAAAAATAACCAATGGAATGGCATCAAACATTTCCTGCAACAGAGCCATATCATTTATAATCAATTGCGGAACTTTACAACCAATAATACCAAAACACTGATAGGCTATACTAACAACACTCGAGGACTGCAAATAAAAAAATCCTTTCCCAACTCCATTCTGTTCAAAAAAAGATATACTAAAAATGTTTTTAGTACTAGAAACAATCACACAATAACATAATTACATCAGTCCTTATCCAATTCCTCTTTGTTTCAAAATTATTCACTATACTACCTTGTAAAACAACAATCAACCTATTTACCGTGATGCAAAAGTATGACAAAAATAGCGAATTAAAGAAAATTTTAGCGATTCCTATGAAATTCCAACTCAATTGAAAACTCAATTTAAAAAAACTTTTCGCTGCGATATAAGAACTAGATAAGAAATCAAAATAAACGGACCTCGTTCTGATGAATTAACTTTCTTACAGAAGAAAATATAACTGGGCCAAATGTTGGCAAAGCGTTCGCAGGAAAATTTTTCACAATAAGCAACAAAAAATCGACGCTTGCTTGTTGCAATTTGAGAGGTTTATTTTCCACGAAACTCTCCTTGCTGAATAAGCCATCAAATGCTACCTGAAGAAAGATAATAAAATATAGACAGATTCCGGAACAAGCAAGGCAAACTGATTAGCGGAAGAAATTTGAAAAAGAAAATTTTAAGCTTTCAAGTTAAACTGAATCTCTTGTGGTTCAAAAGTTCAAAAGAAAATTTATCTTTGCAAGGGCATTCGACAAAGACAAATATATTTTACCTTAATATTATATGGGAAAGTCTCGACCGCTACAGGTGATTTTATTAGTAGAGGCAATAACTTCATTTTAATAGGAATTGTAGCCGGCAAAACTCTATCGCTCTCATCTAGCTTCTGAAAAAATTCCCTGTACATTGTTTAACAGTATTTAATTTATGATCTGAAATTTTTTGAAATGCATGTTTTCTAATAATTTTAAAACAACACAGAAGTGTGTCAATAAGTGATGGTAGTTTAAAATAATGAAAGTTACCTGATGAGACAAACCGAGATACAAATTGAACAAAGTGTTCACTGTGTTCTTATTTCTCAGAACTATTTTCAAATCAACCTTCTTCATAGCAACATCACCAGCTATTTCAACTTCGTTAGGGCCAAGCGCAATAGCTCCAATTAATAGGGGCAAGATTTCAGCTTCAGTAAAGATCATCGATGACAGTACCTTTATTATGGATAGCTTTAACTGAAAAATTGAACATAAATGCATTACGTCAATATATTTATCTGTTATTTAATGTTCGAAGTATGAAATAACAACAAGCAAAATTTCCTTACTTTCAAAATTCTATCCCGACCTCTGGAAAAATTTGAGACTGAAAAATATGATAACTTATGATAAATTTCAAATGTAATAAGAACTCACCATAGTAACACTAACTTTAGGATCATTTAAAACATCTTTAGCAATTCGGAGAAATCCATTTCTTGACATGCACGGATGACCACAAAAGTTATCCGATATTATGCTCATATTTTTGTCCTCGCTACTAAAAAACAAATCTGAGCCGGATTTACTGAAGTGAATCGCAAAGAGTATATGTGAATTCTTTAGCTATATCCAGCGTTAATATGCTATCAGCATAGATTTCAAAAGTTTCTAGTGTTTCAAAATATTCTAAGCATCAACTAACCTCAAATTCGGAAAGTACAGCACATCCGAAAAAAATTTCAGTATTTCCGATCTAATTGCTTTATTTTCCAATGACTTCAGTGATGGCCACCCTTGCTGGTTTATATTAGCTATAGATATCCAAGCAGATACAGTTAAAACAATAAGCCTGTAATTTTTTCTTTATTGAATGCATTGTGGAGCAAATATAGGAATTTCGGAGCAAAATAACTTTAGTTTGATAAGATTGTTGTATGAGTCGTATATTTGCATGCATAAGATTTATGTAATAATCTTATCAAATTGAAAGTATTCTTTCACTGCGTAACATAAATTGACATAAGTGTATAGTAAAATATATTTTGAAAGAACTGGGACATAGATGTCCTCCACTATAAGACTATTAGGTTTGAAGTTTTGAAGGCTTTTGTTTGAAGGCTAGAATCTTGAATCTTTTCCCGAACAACTGTATATGATATTCCAATCGTTTCAGGTGATGATGGAAAAAATGAAACTCACTGGTCGAATATCTTTCTCTCGTTTACATATTTCAGTAAAGCATCCAAAAGGTTTGGAAGAAGAGTTATATGCTCTTTAGCATCCACACGATCCAATGCTATTCTAAGGTAAACAATAGCAAAATTCTGCAAATTGTAAATTTCGTTGCAATTAATTGCAGAAATGTATTTTTCTTTTTTATGTAGAAATGGTCAGATATATGTCTTGTTACGAAGAGTAACTAGGGAACTGAAGAATTTTATGGGAAATTTCTCATTCAAACTGGAGAGGCAAAAAAACAATAATAGACAGAAAAGGTTTGTACTATATCAAATGTCAGCAATATGTCACACTACCTTACATTCTCTTGTTCGTAATAAATTGCTTTCTGAAATGCTTGATACGAAAGTTTTGAATTGCACTATTACAAAAGAAATTACAATTCATACCGTTCCTAAGATATTTGTTTGTGTTGAGGATAGCAAATAATCCAAGATATCCTTCAATGGCAATGTTATCATTAAATTTCTTTTGATTCGACGATTTAAATGTGTCAATATTTCCATTCCCTTGAATAAGAGCATTTTTTGCATATTGATTAAAATGAATTCAATGAATATAAAAAGTGATCTTTCAAAACTAAAACATGAAGCATGTATTACTGATACCAAAAATTACTTTATTCCGGACTTCAACTTCGGCTATGGAAGTGCATTTTATGATATCCAATAGATGTTTTTGAGTAAATGCTTCCAATTTCGAATCCTCATTAATTAAAGCCAAATGTAGGAAAAGACGTTCCACTGTAACGAAAATTGTTAATGGAGATGTGAAATTTGATGGATAAATATGGAAGTGATCCAGGATGGCATAATTAGCTTAATAAAAAGTTCCCTACCAAAATATATATATTCTGATTCTTAATAACTCAGTGTCATTATAGTCCTTTTGACCAAATCTAATGGACAGAGATGAAACTAAAATTACGGAAAAGAATATACATATCATCCCTGAAATGACATATATGATATGCGGTTCGATTATGTTGCAAGTTACTTATAAGTTTATGACACTTAGAATTAGAATTCTATGCCTATTGCCCACATTCAATATTTGCTTCAGTATCAAAAATAAATTTAAACTAACGTTCAAGGCAAATTTCGGAGTTTGTTCCCGTAATAACCATCTTTACGACACCTAAAATAATTCTTCATAATATCATAGCTAATTATTTATAACCTTTAACCTTTACAATTTAGTCCGCAAATAAAAAGAATTTCCGTTTTTTTTTTTAAAAATACCATTTTTAACTTAATTAAATTTTTCTACTTCTCAGTCTGTTTTTTAGATCACAATATTTGATCTGAATAAAAATAAGAAACAAAAATCAAAGGAATGTTCTGAAGCCCTTTTATTTGACAATCTGTTTGTTTCACTTCAAATTAACCTAGGAATCATTCGTCAATCTAATGGTTAATTTAATTATTTAATCACTTTCAAATCTAACTTCATTCAATCAAATTTGCATTATCGATTATGTTACGTTATAAAGAGTAACTTTATAACGTAACATTCACAATTAGACTGTTGTGTAAAGAGCTATCCTAGTGAAGTAGTTGTTATGAATATCCCAAAAATCTCAAGAAATTGAATTCGAGAAAAAAAAAATGTTAAAGAAATTTCAAGTATGTTCCCAGTTTTTGATTTTCCCAAATTAGGCTTATTTTTCCATTTCTTTCCAGTATGCATGCAACCATTTCTTTCATTCCTAACACTTTAACCATACATTATCCGTCAAGTAGCTTTATTCACACTCAAAATTCCCATTAACACAATTACCCAACATACAACAATCTCTAAGAAGTGCCCATAAACCAATAATTATACTTAACTTAATTGTACTTAAATAATTGTACTTAATTTAATTGTACTTAATGGCCTATCATCATCATCATCAACATTAAATGAATTAACCCGCATGAAAAATAAATAGAAAATGAGTTCAATGAACACCAAGAAGGGATTCTATCCACAAGATCCAGCATATATGGTCACACTGAAACACCGGGACTTTTTCTAGTAGTTCATCAGAACAATATCCTCGGCATACTCAAATGATCTATTTCTCTCTACACTTTCATTTAGTATCCAAAAACTTTGATATGCAAAAAGTGCATTACCCAACTCCCAGAATATAATTACCCGACATGAGCCTGAGAGTTCGTTATTGCACCTAACATAACATATGAAAAATGACGCGTTTATGAGCACAGATGGATTTAAGCTTTCCAATTCGAAATTACCTGAACTTCCGGTTTGAAATTTTTCAGAAATGAGTTCTGCAAGAAATTCCCATAATCATGGAAAAAAATTTCCTGAACCAGACTTCGTTCATAGATCTTTACAAAAAAGAAACTTTAACCAAGCGAGAGAAATTATGCAAACTCTTCCAACAATGCCAAGAAGTTATGCAATACATTTTTATTACAGAAAATGGCAGGACTTAAGTTCATAGAAAATTGATAATGGAAATGCATAGAACATAAAAATGCCAACTAAACAAGAGAATTCCATGCAAACCGTTAGAAAAATTCATTTCCCAAATAATTGAGAAAAAGATCATTTCATCATTTAATTTACAATAGTTTCCACAAGACACACATAAATAATATATTCTGTTGCTACGACCAAAAACGAATTTTAACATTTCAAGATATCCCTCTGCAAATAAATTATACAAGTGAAATTTGCAATTACTTGAATCAATTCCTCTGGCAAGATTTTAGAAAACTTAAAGTACTATCACTGGTTTAGGTATAACAGTAATATCTTAAACAAAATCAATGAGATAAAAAAAAACTCATAATTTTGAAATAAAATCTATAAAACAGCAATGTATTACACATTATGATCAAAACAACAAAAATTTAGAAAGAGGAAACGAATCGCTTTGAGGAAATTTATAAAACTTCTAAAATTCTGAACACAGCGAACAGCAATGGCATTAACTGAGACATAGACCTTGAGAGAATCTTAAAGAGAGGATAAAAAGAAAAAATTAAAAAATTTTAGACAGATAAAAACAAACAGCATAATCTGTTATACACAGAAATCAAATCAAATCCACAGGATCAAACCCTTCTAACAAGATCAAAAATCTAATCATCATTCCAATTCAATTATGATAGATTCATCGATTTTTTCTGAAAATTTTCCTCATAAAATATAACTGAATTCATTCCTTAATTTGAAAATAGGGTTCAATCACTGCACTCATATGAGTAAGATTTTCAAAAATCGTCAAAAATTTTTGGTGTAAAATATGGCCAAATTTTTACACAACAGTTCACGGGTTTCTAACAATACGATCATTATAGTAGCGCCCAAAATATTCTACTTATATTTCGAATGATTTAAATTAGACTTTAGCTAGTCAATATGTAACACATTTTTGTAAAGCTTCCAGTACAAATGTATGCATGGTAATGTCTCGAAAATGTTCTCTCCTTGTGATTAACTTAGGGTATTCAAAACGAATTTTATTATGCTGGAATGTCAATTCTTATAAGTGAAGTACGGCAAGAGAAATATTAAAATTAACATTAAGACTATATCAATTTTCAGCAAATTTCGGCAAACCTGATTCATTCAACCACTCGAGAGGAATGTCTATCGAAGCTGTTCCCTGTGAAATGTCATAAAAGACGTGCTCCACAGCATTGTAGGGTACATCACGAGCTGAAATCCGTGATTTTTACTATAATGAATTACAAATGATCGCCATAAATTAACTTCATCAGCGCAAAAGTCTGTCGTCATTGAATAAATGGACAATTTTGGAAAGAAAACATCGCATATAAGAAATTCGGCTAACAGGAGTTGAAATAATTTGCAGCAATTTTAACACAGCAAAGATGAACGAAAACAAAATAAAAAATGAAAAATCAAGAACCTATTGGCGTTTTTAAGGCAGTACTCACAGTCTCACAATACTTTTCAGTACCAGAAGTACCCAAATTTCCCAGTTTTGAAATATCTGTGTTATCGAAGAACTGATGCAACCAGTTGTCCTCTTCTCCATTATCATTATCATCCAGTTCCATACAAATATGTGTCGTCAAATTTTTCCATTCTCGTGTCCTCACTACCAAATTGCGATTGTAATCACTTTCATCATCGATAGCTTCCCGTAAACCCGCAACATTTTTCTTAATTTCTTCAGTTCTTTGAAGATTTTCATCTGATTTTATAGTTGCTTCATTCGACAACCTGGCATTTTGCAAGTTCCGCACTAGTATATCTGTTTCAAGTACTGTTTCGGCAGAAATTACATTCGTGTTTTCTTCATCAGGTTCTGATTCAGAATCATCAAATGTATATAATTTTTGCTTCTGACCATAGTTAGTTCTGCACTGTAATATTTCAACATCAAAAGCGCGTTCATTCGCTAATCCAGTTCTGAAAAGTTTTTTTTTTATCCGAAATCAACGCTAGTAAAAATTTTTGCACATAATTGCAAAACCTCATCATTACACAAAAAAAAAAAAAAAAAAAAAAAAATGAATTTCTTTATTTATATCTTTTTTAAATTAAAAAATTTGTGAGGAGAGAGCTTCTTTAAGTCTTCAGGAAACCTGTTCCGAATGGTTGATGAGGCCAGTGCAGATAATTTGTTTTCGTCGATATATTCATTAATTTCAGTTCTTATTAATGCATCACTGAAAACCGTCATAGTGAGTCTTTCGAATCCTTCGATTTGCTTTTGTGACAACTGCGCTGATAGCCCGATAACTTGGCAAAACGAAAGCTGAGAAAGAAAATCACGTATTTCATTAGGGCTGCTGTGGTCCGAATATTCGACATAGTTAATCCTCTGGTTACTGGAAGTTCAATTACACAATATATGATTCAAAATATGGCGAATACATCTGATATTTCTGAGTCTATGATTTTTAAAATTCATTTCAGTTTTTTCAAAAATTGTCTGGCCAATATCGATTTGCCTAACAGATTACAGAGTGATTTTAGCCACTTGAGTAAAACTATTTTAGATCACTGTTAATTCTCTTTACAGAATTTTACACACTGAATATACATACACACAAATATAAAAATATATTTATTCTTACTTAGTGACTGAGTTGGGCTTAAGATATCGAATCATGGAAACATCAATAACATAAACATTAGCATCGTGGAGAACTGAACGAATATTTCTGAAATAAAGCATTTTGAACAGAATTATAACGCAGTTAATTCTTACAACAGTCAATCTCGCATCACTTTATCTTCATTTATCAATTAGTTTAATGCTATTACGAACAACTTATTTCCTAGACTTATAGATTATTTGACTTATTTATTCATTCTAACCACTGTCTCAAAGATCACTACCATCAGACGAATTTGCAATAATTACACTTACTGCCTTGTACAAGTCCAAATGGAAGTTTCCTCCTTTTCTGTTGTGAAGTATTCACTTAATCCAAGAATTTCGGCTATTTGAAAGCGAATATAATCAACCCATATTTTACACTGTAAAAGCATCAGTATGCAAATGGCAATGAACGTTATTGTTTCTATCAATGTATTTCGAAATGTTTTCAATAAAATTTCAAAAAGGCAGGATAAATTATTGATACATGTAATTCATAAACCTACTTTGAACTCGGTAGCTATGTCAACAAGTAATTGCTCCCGACCAACTTTCGGGACCACAATCGTCACCAGCTTAGAATCATCAAACAATAACTCATACAGAACGCTGCATATTTCAACTGATGAAGCTTTACGACTGGGAAATTCTTTTCGCGTACAATTAATGTATGTAGTATCCAAATATATTGTGCTAAGATTTCTCTAAATGAATTTCCTATTATATTAGAACGACCACTTTTCATATAAACTTTTTTTTTAATTTTGATACAGAATAAGACTTCTGATTCCAAAAAAATTTTATGCATCTACACTCTTTCTATACTTATTATTTAAAAAAAAGCCATCTTCCTGCTGCCATTTTCCTGTTTTAATAGCAGTTAATCAATACAACAAGTATACATTGCTATTGCACGTAATGTATATGTAAAAAGGGTTTCAAATCTAAACTAACCTCTTGCAAAACTGATAAAGCAAATACGTTTTCATAAAATCCAATATCAGCTCGAAAATCACCTGTAAAAAGAATTCGACCTTCTGGTATCTGATCACCTTCAAAGAGAAACATAACAGAACCAGGAATATGATTTGCATCTAGCAACATCACTGAGAAACCATCCATATGATGCCAAACATTTAGACTTAGGGCATGAATTAAGTGGCTTCTTATTCCAGAACGTTTCGACCTCGACCGGTGAGTAACGATTGGTAGAATTTGAGCGGTTACAGGTGAGCAATATATTGTACCATTATTCCATTTATTCTATAAAAAAGACAAATTTCATAGATTCAGTTATATTAGAGTTAGTAAATGACAATCATTTAAGGAGCAATGCGAACTTAAAATTTAGATTGAAATTTGATAACTGAAATCAATAAAAAATAAAGTTAACATATCACCCAGCACGATATGTTTATATGTTAATGAGATTATTACTGCATTTTGTTTGTTATCATAGCTATTCATTCATTCCAAAGTGTATTTCCTAATGAGTAAATGGAACATTTAATAGAATAACAGCTAGAAATCTAAGTTGTATGAAAATAATTCTAATTTTTTAAAATGAGTAAATTCCCCTCGCTTACTTTTATTGCAAAAATTTTGATCAAATCACAGTAAAAGTTATTCGAAAAGTTAAGTAACATATAATGGATTCAATTAGAACTTACATCAACAGTACCATAGTGATCAGAATGTGCATGTGTTAAGAAATAATACTTGATAGCAGCATCTTTTGGGAATTTATCAACGGCAATAAAACCATTGAGCAATATACCTGGTTGTGGCATCTAAAACAATTTTAGAAAAAAGAAAATTTGCAAAAATTTAAATTTAAATTTAAACAAGAGAGCTTTTTAATTACATTTACTGTTATTTAATAGAATGCACGGAATGACACATTCTCATCTCCCATTCATTTAATTCTTTAAATCAAAAGTAATCCATCCAAAATTTTGTTTTTGCAATTTCCTTACTTGACCTCTTATACAACCTGACCTCTCTACCTATCTAATCTATCATTTATGTGAATTTTTATTGTAATTATGATAATTTTCTTTTATACATTCAATTAACACAATCAATTCATTCTTTTTTCAACTATTATTATTCTCTTTTCACAATCAAAATATTTTATTTATTTACCTTAAATATTTTTCCTTCTTTCCATCTTTCATTCTTTCTGTATCCTGAAATAAAAAGATATTACAATTATTGATTGTGGATTGTTAAAGAATGTTCAAACAGTACAAATATCTGCACGAAATAGGTTACAACGACTTATATGATATCAGTCTAATTTAACTTTCTGATGGTTTCCAGGTAAACTGATACGTGGCCGAAAGTTGAATAGCCCTTGTGAAACTAACTTCCCTCTGATGTGTTTTTCAAGTTATCCTAAAGAAGCACAATAAAGGCATGCGTAAATGCTTTCTTTAGTTTCATTTGATTATTTCATTCAACTTTTATTGTTGAGATATATTTTGAATCTTTTAGCCTATTATCACGTAATATCTGTAACCAAACTATATCTAACGCAACGCATAACGATAAGTCTCAAAGGTTTCACTAATGTTTTTCTTTTACGCCATCAATACGTGTTCACTTACAACCGTGCGTGTAGCAAATCGTCTTCGTTGCCCGTTCCGTTTAAAATGATTTGTTGATGCAGACGGGCTGTATTGTATGTGTGTTTCTGTGGGAGAACGGGTCGTTACGCTTTTTTTTACTGACGCTTTTTTCCACTTACGCTTGTTTGATTCAGTAATTAGTATGATGGCTAATTTGATATTAATTTGATTTCAATGGCTAATTTGATATTAATTTGATTTCAATGGCTAATTTGATATTAATTTGATTTCAATGGCTAATTTAATATTTATATAATTTCAGTGGCTAATTTGTTATTTATATGATTTCAGTGGCTAATTTGACATTTATATGATTTCAATGGCTAATTTGATATTTATATGATTTCAATAGCTAATTTGATATTTATATGATTTCATTTAATTAACTAAATCTATGCCCTGGAAATAACCAAATATTTCACATAAAACTAAACATAGAATAATTAGATGGTAGATTAAACTGGCTAATGTGATTTCTTATCATTCATTGTTCGAAATGTAATAATCCTGAAAGTTTCTTTGCAAAATAATTTTTTTGTCAGAGGAACAATTTCTGCAATTTAAAATACATTTTATTTTCAGGCACTACAACTGCAAAGTATAGAGCCAATGTACACCAGTGTATTACATTTGTTAACCCTTACAGTTATTGTTATCTTTTTCATCTCTATACAAATTGGCCAAGCAGTTGATAGAAGTAATTTCAAGAAATGTGATCAATCGGGTTTTTGCAAGTTGGTCGATTTTTCATTTACAAAATTATTTTGGAAGAGATATAAAAATAAAGTGGAAAAATAAATAGCGAAAGTACGACAAGATAGAGCTATAAGTTATAGCAGTCAAATCTCGCTATATTTCAAATATGATTGTCAGCCTATATTTATAAACAAGCCTGTATTTTTTGGGAAAGTTAAAAATCTGAATTCTGCAATGAATCGTGTGAGTTAATAATGCTATTTTTTCACTTTTATAATTGTTCAAAAAAAAAAAAAAAAAAATTGGAATATTACAAACCTATATGTTGCAGACGGCACAGAACACAAGCAGAGAAAGCGAATTATGTAGTAACTGTGGGAAGTATTACGCATAATGGTTCTGCAGTGATTGCAGATTTAGAAAGTAGGATTAACAAATTGGAATTGAGTATTGTTTCACTAAATGATGCAACGATAAGGATACTAATTGATGAAAAAAAACCATCAATTCGACCACGATTCCAGCCTTTAGATGCCTTAAAAGATGGAAGCAATTTGAAAACTGCCGAGTAAGCTTCATCTTATTCATTATTAGTTCAGTAGGAAAATTCATTCTCTTTTAAGAAATTTCGTAAAATTTTCTTGTCACTCATAAACCTTTTTGTATGCATACGCCTTCTTGTTGATCTTGCGTTTGAAATTGTCGTACAACACGAGGAAACTTTAACCCATAATTTTCATGCTAATTTTAGATAGATTTATTGGAAATTACGCTAAATAGTTCCTATTTCTTAGTGTAGCTTCTGTCTAATGTGGCACTAATAACTGTTTTAATCATTTTTCCGCAAAGTTTTCTGTACAGCTTTAAATCGGTGGAAGTTAACAACCATTCGACCGTTATGATCACAGAAAACAATGCAAAAGTGTTATTGAATTACGAACCATTCCGGATTGACTTTTTCATGAAAGATGAATTAATTATTAGTGTTAACCCTAACAGTGCGCTGAAATTTGAGCACTTCAGAAAAAAGGTACATTTTCCAGTTATTTAATATGTGTGTTCGTATGTTCTCAGTTATTACCGATTCGGCGAATATGATCATTTCCTATGTTGTCTGCTTACAGTTACTGGTCCGATAAAAAATGTGCTCAAATAAACAATAAATAGTTATATCATAAGTTTATTTCCAGGAAGATGGAAATGAAGTAGAAGCAGCAGAAGGCTTCTGGGATGAGAGTTTTAAAAATCATCATGATTCTAAACCGTTTGGTAACTATTATTTCTTGTATTCATAGTTTTTTGTATTTTCTGTTCACTTCTACTGATTTCCTTTAAAATCTACAGGTTCAAGTTCTGTCGGTATTGATTTATCTTTTATTGGTTATAAGTATATATATGGATTACCCGAACATGCGGACAGTTTTGCTCTCAGATCTACAACGTGAGAATTTTCATTTATTTCCATATTTCATTTAACATTTTTATAAGCTTTCTTTTGATCAAATAAAATGAAAGAAGAAGTAGACGTATTTAAATTATCGACTATTAGTACAATTACAAGCGTTTCTTGGAGTGAGTTATATTTTTTCTCATTATAATGATGAGAAGTCAGATTTTGATTTCTAGTTTTCTGCTTTCAAAAAAAATTTTTTAGATCTTTGGATCCATATCGACTATATAATTTGGATGTTTTTGAATATGAAATTAATGAACTTATGTCTCTCTATGGTGCAGTACCTTTTTTGTTGACTCATAACGCGGAGCATTCATTAGGCATGCTTTGGTTAAATGCTGCCGAAACATGGGTAGACATTAATTCTTCAACTGCGGATAAGGTATGTCTTATTCTTGACTTCATTTTTTTCTTACTTGAAATAATGGCGAAATTGTTATCGATGGGTAAATCAGTTTAAAAATGAATATGTATTCATTTTGAGTAACAACAAATTTTTGGTTTTTATAAATCCACTCGTATGTGTAGCATATCAGTGATTTCAGAAACTTTCGATGGTATTATTCAAATGACTCAAGCAATTTTATTGATTGATTTCAGGGTATCCTGCGCTCACTTATTGAGAAATTCAAAAACTCCTTAGATTTACCACAGATTGATGTTCACTTCATGTCGGAATCTGGTCTTATTGATTTCTTTTTAATGTTAGGTCCAAAACCGAATGATATATTCAGACAAAATTCCGGATTGACTGGAATTCATCCATTACCACCCGTATGTATTCATTATTTCATTATTTTGTATAATTCATGATTATATAATAGTTTTTAATTTATACTTTACTTTATATCCCTGCAGTTACAAAATTTTGGTTCAGTTACAGAAAGTAAGTAGTTTTTAAATATTTCTCTTTTTTAAAATTTCCTTCAGCTCTTTGCTCTGGGTTACCATCAGTCCAGGTGGAACTATAATGATGAGGGCGATGTTTTCGAAGTACATGCGAACTTTGATAAACATGATATACCGCTAGATGCGATTTGGCTTGATATTGAACATACTGATGCAAAACGATACTTTACATGGGATCCCAATAAATTTTCAAAACCAAAAGAAATGATTGATAACTTGACAGCAAAAGTAAGTTTTTAAAACTTTGTCACTGAAATTTTTTTGGATTTTTATTAAATCAAAGAAAAAAAAGAGAATTTTTCCTGCTTTCCAATTTTATCCTGTCATTTTTACATAATGTCTTATATATCTGCAGGGCCGCAAAATGATTACAATCATTGACCCTCACATAAAAAAAGATGATAATTACCACGTATACAAGGAAGCAAAAGAACTCGGTTACTTTATAAAGGTGTTCTATGTTCTTTTTCGCAAATTTATTTGTTTTTGAGTTAGAAAAGTTGCATTAGTTTGAGCATTTTTATTTTATTTTACAATTCTCTTTATTTTTTCTTTCAGTTAATGAAATTAAATTTTTTGGTTATTTGCTTGCAAATGGATTTATACCATTAGTCATTTTCTATTGTTTCACTGCATCTTTATAAGTTTTACGAATTTTTATTTTTAATCTAGGATTTATTTCTTTGCCTATTGTACTATTATATTGTAACCACTAATTTAGAAAAGGGACGGTGAGGACTACGAAGGACATTGTTGGCCAGGTGCATCGTCATATCTCGATTTTCTAAATCCAGTAGTTCGTAATTTTTGGGCAAACAAGTTCGCTTTTGATCAATATGTTGGTTCAACGCAAGATCTATTCACATGGAATGATATGAATGAGCCGTCAGTATTTAGTGGTCCAGAAGTAACAATGAATAAAGATGTTAAACACTTTGGAGATTGGGAGCATCGTGATGTCCACAACATTTATGGTTTTTATCATGTTAGTTACAAATTTCAACAAGCTCTAAAACTTTAATTTACTTAACTAAAGAAGGTCGTTTTTCCGATATTTGTCGGTTTATTCCTGTTTTTGTCGTTGCTTAAAATTTCACTTTAAATATTTTGATATAAGTTGAGATGCGTATGAATGCAGTATATGATTAATCAACCAAATTTTAACGCTTTTATAGCATTCGTCAACTTACCTTGGTCAGCTTGCACGTACAAATGGTCGTAAACGACCGTTTGTATTGACTCGGTCATTCTTTGCTGGTAGCCAACGTACAACAGGTGTATGGACCGGTGATAATACGGCAACCTGGGAACAATTAAAAATAACGGTACCAATGCTACTATCATTGTCCATTTCTGGCATACCACATGTTGGCGCTGACATTGGTGGTTTCTTTGGTAATCCAGATGAGGAACTTTTAATACGTTGGTACCAGGTAATACTTTGATTCGTTTGGCTGACGTACGGTTCCATAAAGTTTGGACAAATTAATTTTGTGGTTTGTATCTCACCTAGAGGTATTTAAATTTATTTTTTTGAGTCTTTATAGTTTATGATTATTTATTATGACCGGAAAAGTGTGTAAAAGTCTTGTTTTCTTTCAGGTCGGCGCTTTCCAACCATTTTTTAGAGCTCATTCTCACATTGACACTAAGCGTAGAGAGCCGTGGTTATTCTCAGACAAGACAAAATTAGCAATTCGGCAAGCAATTCGAACTCGTTATTCTTTCTTGCCTTACTGGTAAATTTTTTTCGATTACGCTGAAAATGGCTTTATTTTTTATAAAAGCTTTAAAGAATGTACCTTTTTGAATTATGTATTTTTGTGGATATTTGAAGCTAAAAATTTTAGAGCCTTTGCTAGAATATAAATTTTTTATTATTATTTTTTTGAGTTATTTGCACTGCTTGCTTCATTAAGTTTTATTTTAAATAAGTTAATCCACCGTACAAATGATGCTGATATTGCTTTCGAATCATGGCATGTTTTATTTCATTATTGGACTACCTTCCCTATTTGATTTTTTTCATCATTAAGTCTGTTTTATAACTCTTTTGGCTTTTTTTATATATTTCCTAATGTTTTAATGCTGTTTAGGTATACTTTGTTTTATGAACATACACTTACCGGAAAACCACCAATGAGGCCATTGTGGGCTGAATTTCCGGATGATGAAGATGCATTCGATGAAGAACGTGAGTGGTTACTAGGTTCCTGCTTACTCGTTCGTCCAGTGATGGATCCAAGTGTGCAATCCGTCTCATTATATTTGCCGGGTAAAAGAAACGTGATGTGGTATGGATGGCATGATCATAAGGTGTGATTTTTTTTGTCGTCTTTGTTGATCATTGATGATGTAAAATATAAGAGGAAACGAAAGACTAAAAGTTCTTATCCATAATCAAATATGGAGTGATAATTCAATAAAACTATTGCAAATTCCTCCCTTTTTTTCATGATTATCTATTTTGATGTAAAGTAAGAAGGTTTTTTTTTTAGGGTCGCTTAGCACCTGGTGCTGTTTACGTGGATACACCAATCGATGTAATACCGTTATTCCAGCGCGGTGGTACTATTATTCCCACGTGGGAAAGAATACGGCGGGCTTCATCATTGATGCTTCAGGATCCCATTACTTTATATATTGCACTCAACTCTAATGTAACTTTCCTATTAAATTGGCGCGATATGCTGCATAAGCAAATTCTGTTGCAATACTTTTATTAAGCCCAAATTTACCTCTTGAAAGCTCTTGACAGTAACAAGCTATAGTCTTGTATTTGTCAGATGCAAAGAGCTGTAAAGTTCTCGCAGGAATTTTGTAAAAGAAAGTGATTTATCTACTTGAATTGTAAATTCACATATATATTATATTTGGAATACTTTAAAATTTCTCACAGTGTCATTATGTACCGTTTTATATCTTAGTTGAACTTCTAAAACTTTTGTAGGGTGATTATGCAAATGGGACAATTTATATGGATGATGGTGAGACATTTGATTACAAAAATGGTCAGTATTTCTATTGGGGTTTTATCTACAAGAAAGAAGGCGATCAGTTGCATTCAATTTCATCGAAAAATTTGGATAAAGCAGGAAAATTGGAAAGTGATGCTGTTATAGAAAAAATTATAATTCGAGGTGTTCGGTACTATCCAACGAATATTCACATTTATTTAGATGGTAACCATTTTTACATTAATAATTTTCATGTATTTTTCTCGCTGCCAAACAGCTGAGGTTTAAATGTGATTCGTTTAGAAAATTAATCATGGTCATTCGAGATATGATTTATTTTATTGTAACTTCCTTCCTTTCTACGTCCTTGTTTTTTAGACTGGAATCCGGAAGCTGCTGATTACACGCATGATCGGGATGCTCAAACCCTGATTATTCGAAAACCAAATGCTCTGTTAACACAGGAATTTAGAATTGATATTCATATGTAATTGCGGAACGATCCTTCACACACTTTAGTTCTTGGATTGAGATAATAGGACTGCTTTGCAAAAATTTTTTTACTCTGGATTTGTGTTGCTGATACATATGAAAGTTCATATTGTCATTTCCTTGTGCTATTTGTGATTAAATTATAAGTTGTCATTTCATAGTTACTGATTTTGAGAACAGATTATAATTGCTATATGTTATAATTTATATATAGAATTTCTTTATATATTTCTCCTCACTTAGGTTTGATTTTGATTATTCCATCAATTTATTGTTCATTATTAGCTTTTTAATCTTTTACTGAAAATTTTAAATTTACTCAATGATTTCTCAGAATTTCAAAAATTTTAGTACAGTAGAGATTTAAATTTCGTATAAAATAATATTTTGAAGAGTGTAATCTTAATCTTACTAATATCATGGTTTATTCCTTAATCTCTACGCCTTGAAGATGATTGCTGCTGAGTACATGATCTCCGGCCAGCAATACCATAACGACGATAAACATGGCATTAGTTTCATAAGTGCTTACGCGTTTGTGATTTGTAATGTAAGTTATAACTGCGCTGGTTTTTTGTTGACGCTCGAATAATTATGTCATTTCCAGCAAAGTTTATTAATTTTATTTTATCTTTTCTATTAGAAATATGCATAAAAATAAATATTTTTTTGAAAAATAAAATTTAAATATTTAAGATAGTTCAATTTCTGAACATTGCAGAAATGTCGTGTATTGACTGCATCAGATGCTGTCTAAGTCGATGTGAATCCTATAACAGATATAAAAACTGAAGAATTTTTGTGCTGGATACTTTTTCTTTGAGAAATTTAGACTCTCGAGATCATCATCTTTACCTCATATATAGTAAACAAGGCATGTATACGCTTGTAGAATGAGTGTGTTGGGATTGTAATGAAAAGTGAGATTGAGGAAACTAAAGTTTAAAAAATGGATCTCGTTCAAATGGAAATCTGGACTTCTGAAACATTCAAAGATCAATAGTTATAGAGCGATAATTTGGTGAAAAAGAAGAAATAAACTAACCGTATTTTTAGCAGATTTATAGGAAACAATATTAATACATATTGAATGATTACCAGCGAAACGATAGCTGATGCCATACCCATTTTTACAAACAGCCTGGAAACCGGCCCCAAACCATGAAAGGTCAGGATGCTTATCTTCATCTATCTGACGCGTCACATTCGGTGTCTGTAGTGCAGGAATGAAACAATTTATGATTTGTTCAATATGAGTGGCCGGCTTATGTACAAAAGTCTTTAATTTCGACGTTACATTTCAAATTATTCTTATGATTTGCTTGTGAATTTTTTAATTTTAATTGTAGTGGAAGAAGAATGCTTCGGATACGTCTTTTTTCCTGCTTATGGCAGTTGTTAGTTTAGTTAGATGTCACCTGGCTTGTACTAAGCTCCCAGGGTTGAGTTATATAGTAATCCAGAAATGGACTATTTATGCCAATTATTTTGCTCAGAACATGAAGAACAAATAAATGTCGATCAACACCGTTTCCAGTTAAACATTCCTTGCTATGAAATACATGAACTTCAATTGCTTCCTTCAATAATTTAAGACGTTCTTCGTTCTGAAATCATTATGAAAGTATTTCTCAAATGAAAACATTGAATGGATTTAAAAATAAGTTCAAGATGAATTGGAATCTTACGCTGCTGTTTACGTTGACCATTGATGTAACAAAGGCGCACGATTCTTTTGTTACAGGACGTAATGTTTCTGTCCTTGAATTTGCATAAAATCTTGCTGATATTGATTCATAGGTTAAACAAAATTTGCCTTGATCCTAAAAGAATGCTTCGAGATTTTAATATGATTATGATATTAGATTTTCAAAGATTAAAATTTTCTTATTCAAAAAAAAGTATCTGAATTTTCAGGGAACAGGTGGTGAGCTGGATCTTATTGTAATTATCCAAACCTTCTACTATTAATAATAATCAATAAAAAAAAACCAACTTTAAAGTTTGCTAATTGTATAGCCATTTGAATAAATGCATCAGGTGAAATGTGAGCTTCTTTGATGAAACCTTTGCCAAAATCACGAAAGACAAGACAGGCTACATCGACATCATTAATTTGTTCCTGGTAACTGGCATAACAGCGAATAATCTCTGCCTTCATCTAAACGATACTTTAATCCTGGAATTCAGCATTGGAAATATCGAGAAAAACAAGAGCAGAACTCTACATAGCATAGTGTACTGTTCATTTTTAGTGCATTTGTATGCGCAATAAAAATAAAAGTTCAACTAAATGAAAGGAATGAGCGGTAAACTGAATTAAAAGAGGAACAGAATTAACTCAACCATCGTAATCAAGACAAAGTATTTGAGAAAATCATTCATTCCCTTGTATAGACCAATGCGAAAAGTGTGAAAGAAAAGTTACAAAAAAAAATTCAGCAAGACGATGGACTAACAACGACAAAACTGAAAGTTTCAAGTAATCTAAATTCAATACATAAACTCCTAGTATTTTTCTTTGCATTGAGTGTCTTTTAATGAAATTTTTTGTTCATTGATTGCTTTGCATCTTTCTAAATGAAAGACTAAAGATGCCACAGAGCTACCAGTGGTATCTTCGCAGATAATGAAAAGAAACCGGAAGTAAGTTTCTGTTTCCAAGATTGTTCAAAACTTTCACCTGATCATTGACATCAAAATTTAATCGAACGGCATATTTTTTTGTTGCAGAAAGATTATTAGGACGTACTACCTGCTCAACTTTTTTCGGATATCTGTAAATTATGCTTCATAAATTGAAGGAATGAAAGTGCAAAGTGATAAATGAAACTTTGTGAACATGTGAAAAAAGTGAAAAATTGCTCCTTTAAAAAGAGGAAACGTAATGAGTGGTGTAGAAATCTGATGAAAGATAATTTTCAAAAATGTAAGCAAATTCTGCTCCATCTGCAACTGAATGCTCTGTTGTTCCGCCACCCTGAAAAGTAACTGGGAGTTGAAGAGGTCAAATTTCTGATAAATGCCGGTCATTTTTTTATATATTACAAATCCTATACTGTTAATCCTTCTCAGCAATGCAATTATCAAAAGTGCTTTTATCGCAGCTAAATATATCACATTTCAATTTCTCATACTTTGACTTTTCTTAGCAAGAAATAACTTACTCTTCCATTAGATGAAATAACATAATTTAATGATTTGTCCGCCCAGCGATTGCTTCCATCACCAGTTAGCATATTTTTCAGGAAAATTTCGAGCGCTTCCTGCAATGAAAAAGTTTGCAGATGGGTGCGAGAATGATTCATGAATGCATGCATACAAAGAACAAATACTACACTGAGTATGCATGTAGCTTCACTAAAATTCTTACCGGATCACTGCTGTAATTAGCATCATCAAAGATCAGACAGAAAATAGCCGATTCTATAATGGCCAAGGAAGCACGATTTATAGCATTTTCCAGGAAAAATCGTCGGCGATTCAAACACCATCGATCTCGAGAGTCGGTTGTTAAAGCAGCAATTCGTCCTTCCACTGCTTCAACACTTTCATCACGAGTCAGTAATTCCGAAAATATTCTTAAATAAAAAAGAAAATAGAGGAAGGAAATTAATTTTTAAAAATTACGCTGGTACGTTAAATAATGCAGGATCGTAAAATTTTAGGAGTAATTTGACTTACTCAGTAAGTTCGTCCAAGTCGAAAATACGACCATTTTCATCAAAAACATTCAATTTATAAATGCAACCTCGGTTATAAATAATGATATGACGTGAAGTTCCACAATACACTTTCAAATGATCTGAAATGCTGAATATGAACACTCTATTCAAAGTCCGAAGCAAAAATTTAGATGTGACCAGAAGTGAAACTCCGTGTTTGATTGTACCATTTGTTCTGATCATTTATGTTAAATGTTTGAATGATTGCTTCTAATTTTCATTAGAAATTATTTCCTCTGCTGTCCAGCAATATATGTAAAGGAATGAAGAACGATAATATCATAGTTTGCATGTTTATTGTTTTACAGATAATAAACATGAAACCCATACCCATAATCTCTCCCGGTACTCGCGTTGTTCCATAGCATTTCCATAGATGTGATAAACTAACCATTCCGCCAGCTATCTGGAAAATTGTTTGCAGTCAGTAAATAGAGCGGATTGCCCTTACATCTATACTTAGGTTCAATCGACGAAAATCAGTATAACATTTTCAGATATTATTTTATTCTTCCCATGACACACCAAAAAAGACTAGGATAGAATTTTGATAAAATGTGATGGCTTAAAAGCACGAGCATGAATAGTCTGTGGTACTTTTTTAACAGCAACATTTCATTCATGCCAAATCATTAGCTGTACTGATGATATTAAGTAATAACCGTAAGCTAGCTTTTAGCAATGTTCAAGTTTAATTTTAGTTATCGATTTTCTCGAAATAATCCTCGCGTAGCATTTATTGAAAAATTCTAATTTTTGAGGATTAAAAAAAAATTCAAAAATTAAAATTGTCTACTCATAGGTCATCTTTACGTTATTTCTCCAATAGTTTAAAATCATTTTTGGACATTTGTAATCAGAAATATGTAGCATATAAATAAAACTTAATATTTAACAAAAAAAATTTTAAAAACTGCGTTTTTTAAAGTAATTTTAAATTAGTATGACAGTGTCACATTGCAATAGTTTTGATGAGAAAAAATTTAATACGAATAGTTTCTTACTTCTCTCTTTGTGCCCCTCTTATTCTTCCTTCTTCCAATTTTCAGCAGAATATTTTTCCAGTTGAAAACCTAGTTTTAGAAGATCATTTCTTAAAATTGTTACAGTAAAAATAAATAGCAACATCTTACAGGTCGTAGAGATTCCCGATCAACTGATAGCATGCTCAGCGTTTCCAAAAATACCACATGTGCTGCCCGAACGGCCTGATTGGCCGGCGTATTGGTGAACACATCCTTAAATAATTAACCTTCGTGGTAATTTCCGAACTAAACGTTTAATTATTGATGTGCAAACCATTGATAACTGATAAGCTGCCTCAAAATTTCACAAGTTCAGATGACAACGACATCGAAAAACTTTTGACTGAAGTATTAAATCGAGTTTTTTAAACCACTGCTGAAAAATTTTGCAACACATTTTGTATAACCTGTATCTTTTCCAAGAACTGATTAATAGAAAAACACTAACTAAATGTGCAACACTGCTATTTATTAGAATGCCTTTCCTCGAATAGTGATAGGCGAATTTCTCCCAAAACCCAGTGACCTGTAAAATTGATCATTTTCTGAATCTTCTAATAGTTGAAGAGAATCAATTTCATATTAATATCATTTTCTGAATTTTCTAATAATTGAAGAGAATCAATTTTATATTAATATTCTCCTGAAATTTCAGTGATTCTAAATGGATTTCGCTCAACCTTATTTTGTTCGCAAAGAATATGTTTTGTTATTTGTTTTCATCTTGACAATTAATTCAATTTATTACACTTCTTAATTTAATTATCTTATATAATATATGCAATTAATTTACATAATTGTTAGCGAAGCACCAATAGAGCCAAGCTAATCCTTGAAGTTTCCATCCTTCGTTTTTTAAAAAATTCTGAGCCATCTTCTTTACAGTCGCAAATTCTTCCTACGAAGGAATTGATATCTATTATACTTTAAACAAATGATTTTGAAGAATCAAATTTAAAAAAAAAGCAATTCGCTTCTAATTTAAATGAAAACTTGCTTTTCTTAACTTTTTTTGAAAGAGAAGATTATATCAGGCATTTTGTCAGGCATAGCTACATACCAAATACAACTTTTCACTATTTAACTGTTTAAACTTAGAACAAAATGAAACAATTTTTTTAGTTTCAAAATTCCTACAGAATTAAAAAAAGTTGACTGAACTATCTGATATAAAATCCCGAAATGAGGAAGGATGAAACGAAGTAGACCTTATAATAAGTTATTTCAGTCTGCTAGTTATAATTATTATGTCTATCAAAAAAACCAAACGCAGAGATTTTAACGATCTCATTGAATTCTAAGACCTATAACAGAGGACACATCAGGAAATTTTTCGAAAATGGATTGAAAAGTGAAGAAATCAACAAATCCAAGAGATACTTACGGAGCTCAACAAAGGTTCCACGCTGTTAAGGTATCTGGCGATTGTACCTTTAAGAGACGGAAGTGGCAAAGTTGGTAGTAACTCTTCACAAGAATACAGCTGTGGTGATAACTTATTGAACAAGCGATGAAATGTCTGAAAAATTATTTACTAGTGAAAAACATTATCCGAAGTTTAACTAGTTAACAGATGAAATAATTTAAATTTGACTCTTTGCGGAAAATATTTGTATCAGCTCTATCTGATTATATACAATATTGTGAAGCAAGGTTTCAAAATGAATTAATCGCTTACGAAAACTTATGTCAAACGAAAATAAAATAGTTTCAGAAACTTACAAACCACACTTTTGTCGGAAATGAATAGTTTCCTTGTTTCTCAAATAGATATCTTTTGTAACCAAAATATAAATGTTTTATTGTAAATCTGAGCAATAGCACCGGTAAATACGTCCAAACAAAAGAAACCTGAATGTGGGAGTTTTAAATTATGGAATTGTCCTGTCAAGACTGACAACTTAATTTCAAAATTTCGACTCAGTAATCTCAAAATCAAACAAACCAAATCTGAAAAGCTCGAATTAAAGTCAAATTTATACTAACCAATAAAATATTGAGAATAAATGCAGTCTGTTCGTGAAGCATTTCCGCCAAAATAATCAGAAAATTTCGTTCCGGTGGGTTTCTGTATAAAATTGAAGCAATCAATACGAATATCATTGAAAATATATATGGAGGGATGGGATAGAGGCGATTGTGAAGAGCATTCTGAAAATATAAATATAATAATTATAATATATAATTTTAAAGATTCGAAATCTACACATAAAGTTCAATTCTTTAATAGTTCAGATCTGTAAAACTGAGATTGAAACATTCAACGATGTTTTGAATTTTTAGTACTTTGTAAAAATTCCTATAAATTAAAGGTTACAATGAAATCGTAGTTATAATTCAAAACTACTTTTAATCGATAGCAATTCCGTTCAAATTGATGTGGAAAATAAGCACGGCAGGAAGATTCCGGATTACGTAAAATAGTTTTCGCCATTGTCTAAAATGTCATTCCTCATAGAAAAGAAATAAAATGTTTAGGCTGCCATCGAAATTACCTAAAATTTTATGCGAGATAAATGAAATCGCGCACTATTGTAACCATAAGTTATTGTAACAAAAAATTGTTAGGCTTTTTTTGGCATAAGTAGTAAGAGCTGTAATTTTCAATTTGGTTAGAACATTGATTTAGTTTGCATATCTTCAGATGTTGTAGTTTTACGTGGATTCAAAAAATTAAAGTGAGCAGCACCAAATTCGCTCCAAAAAAGGAGTTCTCTTGATTGTTAATCAGTTCTCGGACCTTTCTTGACTGGACCTTCCTGGACCTTTCTTGCATTTTTTTTGCTTCGAATATCACATTTTCAGGCTATACTTTTAGTTGACTATTGTCAACTTCTATGATTAATCATTACATTAGCTGAATTCTCTTTAAAACACTTCGTCCCTGCTTAACTGAATATGTCTTACTATGACAAGAGTTTTTGCCATTGCTTCATAACTCATTTTGATTCATTGATCAAATTTATCATCTCTATTATCGGCCTACAGCAAACAACACCAAAAAACATAATGGAAGAAGTGACAATAAAAATAATATGTAGTATAGCAATATTTATTTGCAAAAACAAAATCTAAGTATGAAAAAAGGATTATTGCTTCACTAATTCAATACATACCACTTTGCTTCTCAGTTATTTATCTGATAATTCAATATTATGATGCAGCGAAGCGTTGAAAATTGGTACGAAATAAACATACCACTGATGTAGTAATGTTCGTTCAGAAGAAACTAATGTGTGATGCTCCAATTTGAGCGATAGATCTTTGTGGGCGTGAACATCGACAATACCATTTAGAAAGATCATCTCAAATGACCAAAATAAATTTGAAAAATCGACAGAATGATCTTACAACAATGAATATTGTAGTATGATTGCGATTTGGAAGATTGCTTTTTCACTGGAAAAATTACAGTGAATTTACAACTACTTTCCGTTTTCTTTATTAATTGAATACATGTTAGCTTTGGTCACATCTCAATTATCTACGTATTTTAGTTTTATATTGAATAGAGTAGATTGCATTAAAAGAAATCAGCTTAATGCATTTCAAAAACAAATTCGAGCTAATCGGTAAAATGTACAATTTATTATCTTTGTTTTATATTTCGTAGTAGTATAATCGCTAAATTTACAGCATTCCCTACACTTCTAAATACAAACTTTGAGCTTACTAATCATGTCTTTTTAGTAGGAAAACTTAAGCTGATTAAATCAATCTATTTTAGGCTAGCTATAACTTTGCAAGTTTCTCATAACTGCAGAAAATTTCCTGCATACAGTTCATCTCAATTTCTGTCTTGGTGTTGGTGAATTGCCACAACTGCATCAGCGCAAATTACTATATCCTGCGTACAATTACGCAGATCCAGAAACCAACCGAATGAATGCTGATCACAGATACCAATTCAAGCAAGGTCTGCGTGTGTCAGGTCCACGTTGTGGATCAATGAATCATCACTGGCTTGACAGATGTCCCTATCTGTTTCATCATTCACACACAGCACAGACACGAACTCTCGTTGTCCGTCCTAATAATGTGGAACTGATCCACTTCGCTATTTAGCAATGAAAGATTTGATTTTTTAAGTTTAGGAAGATTTCTAGGAAATCATAAATGGACAATGATTTGCTAAAGAGAAAATAAGATAAATGCAAGAATGGAACTTAATGAAGTTTAATGCATGAAAGCTGAAAAAAAAATAGAATAATTGGAAATCTTACAAAAATCAGTAGAGATGAGGAATTGGAGGCCTTGTCATCTGAGGAATTTGAGGCCTTGTCATCTGAGGAATTTGAGGCCTTGTCATCTTCCTATATATTTCTTTTTCAATTTGCTCTTAACAAAATTTTTTCTGGAAATTCGTAGCGAATAGCGACAAGTCGTTGTTTTTGGGAAAAAAACTGGTTTACTTGTGAAGGATCCATTTAATCTTTGCATGCAGATGAAACAAAAAGGAAGGAAAGAAGGAAAAGGAAGGGAACGGGGAAGAGCGGGGGGATGATGAGATAAGAATTCAGTAGTCTTCTATTCTTAAATCTTAAATCTCCGTCTCTTTCTCCCTCTCTCTGATTAAAATTGATTACTGATAAGATCTATTAACAAATAGCTTTCGAACTGCTTCATCTTTATGTTAAGGAATGAAGTAGCACTAAACAACTTGCATGATTTATTTGTTGCAATAATCCCTTTATTCAAAGAAACAAATGATAAAAATGATAAAAGATAAAGAAAGTGCAAGCTACAAATGATATCTATCAATTTCATCAAAAATCGTTTTTATCAGTACAATATGTCACATACAGTTCCACTCCACTCCTCTCATGTCTATTTGTAGGAATGAAAATCAGAGTTTTCATGATAGTTTTTTAATGAAAAATCATACTTTCTTCCGACATGATATGTTGTCAACATTCTTAAGATTATTTTCATCTTATTATTATTATTATTATTCCGAAATGTTTAGGCACTTTTGAAAAAAAATAACGCGAAATTCTGTATTGCAAAAACGTTCAACTGAGCCAGCATCATAAATGTGTGAAAAATTTTATTTTAAAAGTTAAAATTCTAGGAGGAATTTCAAAGCAAGAAAAATATGCTTTTTGATAATACAAATTTCAAAGCAGATAGATGCTTAATCAAAAAATAAATTTTCAGTATAAATAAATAAATATATAAATTTTCAATAAATAAATTTTCAGGTCAGATGCTTAATTTACTAATCAAGCATCAGACCGAACTGATATACTTAGATATTTGCAGGATTAATTGAGATTGTTTCAGGATCAGAAGATCAAATATAATCTGTGTGGACAATGAGTAAAAATATTATGAATTTCAGAGTGCTTAATTATGAATTGCTGGTAGTAAGGTTGTGGGAGAAAAAATCTTTAAAAAAAGTTGTTTGTCAAAATTCACTTCATTAAAAACATCTGAAAAAAAAAATAATTGTTATAAAGCATAGTCTAGTAATAACTATCTTTATCAACATGATAATCTTTATCGGTATTATATGATCTTGAATGCTATCACTATGGCGTGTTTTCAATTGAATTCATGCAGCTAATGAATGCCTCTGATAATGATTTATGCAAAAAATTTTTAACCTCCTGAATATTAGTTCTTGGTTGCTTTTTGCCGGAACTGGAAAAAGCCATTCCAATCTATTTCAGTGATCCAAGCCCTGGGTTGCCGACTTAATTTCACTCAATTTTTTGAGATTTTCCAATATTTTTCCTCTTGAAATACTATTCTCTGTTACGGTATTTTCGCTCGATCAAGACTGTTTCTTCGCGCTAAAAATTTCTTCTGTTTTTTCTGCTTTTTCTTTCTTCTGTACTTTTTTTTTATTTGAAATGAATAAAGCGATAATATGATATTAGAGATTGGAAAGAAACTTTTTGTATAATGCAGTTTGGCACCATAATTTCTATTTTTTTTCGTTTGTTAAAGAAAAACAAATCTTTGTTCATCATTATCCAAAAAAATTCATTCTTAAAAATTGAATTTGCTTTTTGATTTAGAAAAAATATTTTGAAAGAAGAGCTAAAATGAGAATAAACAAGTGGATTACCCTCGAGATTCAAATCATATTTTTTTATGTCCCAAATACTGATACTGACAAATGGTCTTGGAATTCCCAACACAGAACAGTCTCGTTTATCACTATTTCATTAACTTAATGAAATCTTTTTAGTCAGTGATTCCAGTAGGAATTGTATTAGAACAAAATTAAGTGATCGACGAATTTCCGCTTAAATTTTTTTGTCCTGACTAATTGCTTTAATTATTGCAACTATTTGGAAATGTAAAAGTAAAATTCTTCTGAGATAGCATAATGTGAGCAATGTTTTAGATGTAAAAATAATATTGCATCCAATATTAGTGCAATTGAATATTGTCATGGCAAATCTTAGAAATATTATAAGTATCGTTGCCTACACCTGTTTTGTTTCGTAAAACAGTTGACTTTTTACTACAAAAAAATTTGCAGTCATTTTTTGGTTTAAAATTTTGAAAAACGGGTTGCGATTCACTTGCTTTATCTTTTTGCTTCAAACAAAAAAAAAAAAAAAAAAAAAAATTAGAGCAATACTGCATGAATTTGAACATAAATTGCATTGCTTGTGTAAACTTTAATTTCAGAAATATTTGTATAATGTCTCCAATTTTTGCTATCATTAAACATATTAGCAAATCGGTGACAGGAACATTTGATCAGTATTGGTGAAGTATTCCAGCTGACTTAAAAGCTGATGAAAGTTGACTTATAGGAGTAGTATGTTTATAATGCCATATATCTACGAATAAATAAACGAATTAATCTTTAGATTGTTCACTAATATTCATTAAAATGGAGAAAACAATATGTAACACCCTCCTCTTATAAATCCCAGTTGAAATCAATTCAATCGTTTATTTATGATTTCACTCTTTATTTAATGAGATTTGCCAAAATTAGGATATAATCAGAGAAACTTTGTTATACGTTTCCGTCGAATGGATTTCTACACGGCCAGTGCAGTATATGTATGTATGTGGGAGTGTGTATGGATATATGTGCATCTATGTTTTTATGTTATATGGTTGAGATCGTTTGCTTAAGGTGCTAACTAACGCTTTGCTGCATCATCTGTGATTATTTGGGCCTGAAAAAATATTTTTAAGTGTAATGAGGAAATGTAATACACAATAAGTTAAATTCATTATAACCCTTCAACTGTGGGAACATATTGTTTTGATGTTCGCATACAAATATCTTTTCTTTATTAAAACATGTTCTTCGTTCAATCTTACATAAAAAGTTACAAGCTTAACAGATTTTTGTTGGCAATTTCATAATCACGGCTTATATTTGCTGCTGAAACTTCCACGGACGTTAATCAATTATAGCATTGATAATTTATCCTTATCTATGAGCTCTAAATATTTTATTTATTAAACATGACACAAATTTCATTATCTAAAATTGCACAATGTAATTTGCTATAGCATTTGGAATACGAACTTTTAGAATGCCATTTAAGAAGTTAAGTTAAAAGCCTATGAATCGTTCCATCTATTTCTCAATATTCAGATTCTATATAGTAAAGGAATAAATGTTGCAATCAAGATATATTTTATCAAATGTTGTAAACAAGCCATGCGTGACATATATTTGAATGTTTTCTTATCTAACATCTCAGCAAATCCATTACCAATGATTTATTCGATAGTCATTGCTACTGGCATGATGTCAAGTGAAAAAAAAAAGGAAAAAAAATAAATAAAGAAACCAAATCGTTTTTTCTCTATCCCTGTCATAACAGCTTTTGCTATCCATGGAATGTTTAGAAAGCCATTAAATTTTGCGATTCACTTCAGCAACTGGTAAATGTAAATTTCAAAGGCTTAGCAAATTTTGAAAGAACAGACTGGTCCGTGTTTTCTATTCTGTATTCTAATTTATCTCTGTATTCTAATTTAAATTTTAAATGAAATTTTATTAATTAAAATATTACAATTTCTAATTGTCTAACTTAAAAAAATTAGTTCTCAATGAAAATTTTAAACAAGTACTCTATTTACATTTACTACTTTTGTTTAATGAAAATACATTAAAATTTCCCGAAATATTAACATTTGCATTTTCAATTTTGCTTGCAAAGCTTCTAATTGCAGATTTTTGTACTTTTGAGGCACTTGCATCTCCCAAGTTGATTTCATGCGGAAATGCATGCAATTAATCATCATCACCCATTTCAGGAAATTCAATATCCCAGTAAAGCGAACGCAATTCTGCGTATGTTAATCACATTTGCTTTTAAGTTTTGCATGCTTGGCCAATATAGCTTTAAATGTTTTCGAGTGCTATATTTAGGCTCTTTCATCTGTTAATTGCAGCCACGTTTTGTTGAGGAAAATCTTCTTGAATCTTTTTTTAAGAATACATTGTAACTGCAAATAATTAATGACTAATTTACATTTGGACTTTCTATAAGAAATATTTTTAACAGCTTTTGTAAGTGAACCTAACCGTTTATAATTTTCATGTATTTATGTATAAATTCAAACAGATGGAAAAAAGTGTTTCTCATTTTTTATCATTGATGAATGAATGACTTGAACATTTAAATAGGTTGCTAGGCAGCACTGGACATAAATGTTTAGAATTGATTATGACGTTCATTATATTTATGATAAAATGCAATTATCATTGCAGTAGAATGATAACATACCTGCGATAAAAAGTGACAGCAAAATCTGCACTACTGTTATTCCCAATGCGTCCAATGTTTCGTTAAAACTTAAACTCTTACATAATATAGTTTCTGCTTTCCTAATAGATTGTGCACACATTTCATCCTAATGACTTTATCGTTGCTACAGAAATGTAATTGTGATCTTCAACGAGAGAATCTCCAAGAAATGCTCCATTCACTCCATTTCATTCCAGTAAAGTTCAAGGTGGTCAATATATAGATCCAGCCTGCTATAAGTTACAATGAGTTCGCACGCATGTTTCGCGGAGAATTACTAATTACAGTAAAATAAGGATTACTGCTAGTTTGTAGATAAATCATTTGGATCGTATCACTTTTATCTCGGTTTTTTTATTTCAAAATTAATTAAGTCACCTGCTCCGAGTAACAAATATTATAAAGGAAAAAATGCGATAAGTGATCACTATTTAAATTTTAATATGAAATATAAAGCATGTTGCACGAATGACAAGAACGGAATAAAATGTTTTCCTCTAAGCAAAATAAATTAACATCCGATCAGTGTATTCATTTCTGCAATTATTTACGGCTGAAGAACAGCATATTGAGGCCAAGAGCTATCAGATTTATTGAAATTGGATTTACAGCAGAAATAAAAATTTGGAAAGGTATTTTAGTAGCTAAAAATTTCTTGCATGAATTCTGTTTCCTGCATTGGGAGAGAAAAACGGGAACTCTAATATCTTTGTTAATTCCGAATAAATTATAATTCCGAAGCCTTTGCATTAATTTAGATTAAGCAAAGCCTGCAATAGCAAATAGCACTGCTGTTTTTGAAATGGAAAAAATGAAATTGAGCCAGAACGAATCCAATGGCTTGATCAAACCATGAATCAGACAAGCAGTGGAACGAAACAATAAGGTAAACAAGTCAAATAACATCGAATGAACTGTAATGAAAGGTAAATATTAAAATTTCACGTTAACTAACTTCGGCACTAAGTAACTCCATGAATTCAAATTCAGGCATGAAATTCAAAGATTTAAATTTGCTACAAATGAGCTACGCATTCAAAATGATGCTTTCTAACATAATCGCTGAAATTCAGGCAATTTTAATGACCTCTAAAATGCAAGAAGCTTTGATTGAGACTGTGGCTGCTTCATCATGCATAATGTCGTCTTCACTTAACAAACAAATCCATAGTTCATCTACCGCAGATGCCTTTGAACAAAGTCGGCAGAAACGATCATTTAGTAGCGTGTGTTCTGTACGACAAGGAAACAATGACAATGCAACTGATATTAGTTGTAATGATCCCATGCAAGCGCAAAAAACGTTAGTGATAATTTTTATTCAAAAGTATTCGGGATGCTGCTGCTGTAGTGTGGGAAATAAGAATGATTGATATTCAGGTGTTTATTGAAAATATCAATGTGGTGCTTACGTTGTTACATATTTATTCAGGCTATATGCGTCATTATTTGTAAATTCTCGCCAATATCTTATCCAACATTTACTCTCTCAATCTGTAAGATATATTTGGAACGAGTTTTGTGAGGCCAAGGAGCGTCCAATATAATTATCTGTTTTAGCGGAAACACAGTCGATTTATATTTAATAAATATATAACTTCAAAAATCGTAAAATTTTTCAATCTCAGACTCGAATTTTTTATCGCAGTGAGATAGAGAAGAAGCAAGGAGAACTGATACTGATTCAGACCAAAAGGTCGTTTTGCTACCAATACACTGTTATATACCACTCTTTAAAACTAAAGTCTTTTGGTTTCAGTTGTATTTTTTCGATAAAAGCAACTGATGAAATGCAAATGGATAATTTATTGCTTAGCTCAAATTATTATAGTCACTCCTTACTGAGTAACTGTTTAATAGAGTTTTGGGTTGGATCGTCATAAATAAGCCTAATATTGCCCTGATGATGACATTTTGAAAGATCACATTTCATTTCATTAAATGTGAATTAATGATTGATTCCATATATCATTATTACTTTTTTTACATCTTTCATCTTTCACTTCTTTTTTTGCTTTTTGTTTAGTGAGATGGTATGTGCGAAGACATTTTTAAAATGAACTCCTTATTTTACTGAAATACGTGAAGTTATGTGAGCATTATATGTCTTTTGTTTTCTAAGCCGAATAAGAAATTTATAAACGCTTAAGTTTTGAGAAATGTTCCACTCTTTTCATCAGTAGATCCCTCTTGCCATGCTTTAAAAAAAGTCTGGGAACTTGTAGACATCTGAAATGAAGCCTATTGAATGATACGGCGATGAAGATACATCTCTCTCTCTTGCAAAGTATCCATTCTTATGAAGAACTTTGCGCTTTTCGTTGAAGGCATTCCTTTATGGGGCACTCAAGGCTTTCGAGATTGAGGGATTATTTAGGCGCTGGTTGCCAATTTTTCTCTGATTCTGTTAATGTTAATATCTCAATTTATCCTTTTCATGAGACTGATATTTGGTCTTTCAGTTTTTCCATAGACGAATTAGATAAACGATCACATGACCATCCTTTACAGAAAACAGATTATTAACAAAACAGGTGAAACAATAAAGTGCCTTATATTATACCACTTTTATCGTTGTCACAATGCTCAAGATCATAATTTCCTGAACATTGAAAAAACTTTGCGATAGATTATAATGATTTGCATACACTATCATTATCGGAAGTGAAATTTATTTTTCCCCATCTTTTGTGATAACAGATTCTTCTATGGAACACTTTTGAGATATAGATGAAATAATTTTATTCTGAACTGTCAAAAAGTTTTGCTCAAATATTAAAAAGATGCACTTATTGTTCAACTGGTATGGCATTAAATCTTCGTTGAAATCGGTAACTACTAGTAAAATAGCTCTGATAATTGTCTCTAAAGTTTCGGAAATATCATAAATTCAGTAGCAAGATTTTAATTCTTGCCGCATTTTTGCTATATTTATTAAAAGTGAATAAAAGATTTAATAAAGTACAAGCATAAATGAAGTTTGGCTTTTGATATGATACAAGAGACTAATTATTTTTTTGGCTGAAAATAGTGCATTTCAAAATCATTTTGAAAATATAACGCTAAGATCAATGCAATAAGCTTTTATGTAATGAGATAAGTATTACATATAGTGAAAAAAGCTTCTATAAATTCTATTCGTTCATAAATAGCTTATGTTGCTATGTTTTTTTCTTTTTTTTGCATTTTTTTTTCCATTCATGAATAATTGCTTTAAGTTTAATTTAATTGCTTGCAATTAAACTTAAATTTATTGACCATCTTTGAACTTCATTTCCAATTGAAATTTTCCATTTCCAGTTAAAACTTTACTAATTACTTCTGAATTTCGCAACACTATATTGCAGCATCCTCAAGAAGTCTAAGGAAAAGAAGATATACACTGTTCAGAAAAATTTCATTCATGCTTTTGAAGTTTTAGATAAAAATAAATTTAAAGAATTCTCGATTGCAGTGCCGAGGGTTTGAATTATTTCATAAAACAAAAGAATGGGGAAGGCGAAATTTCGGAACAGATTGATGAAGAAAAATTAACAGATTTTGCAATCAAAACACATAAAAATCAGATATGGCAGGTCGCTTTCTTTTGTAATCTTAATTTAATGCAAACTTTGTTCATTAGAGTTTCACAACTATACTTTTCTTGAATACATTATACGATGATTGAGTTGATTTGGTTATATATGTTAGCATCATTTATGGTCAAGATAACTTCCCAGAAAAGGGATTATGCAAGCGACTTTTTAGTTATTTGCTTATCGAATTATAAATTTAATGAATTTTATTACAGAAATTACGCATAGTGCTTCCACATATCGCTCTCGTGCTCCTTTCAACAGCATACACAATTCTCGGTGCTGCTATCTTTCATCACGTTCGTTTATCCTTTCAATCAACTGCCTTTAATAAAAACATTATTACTGCAATGCGGTATTTTTCATGACCTATGATAATTTTTGTCTTCTATAGTATTATCAAATGTTATTATCAGCTTGAAATGCCACATGAAATATATATTCGTAACGAGACTGTCCATCGAATTGAAACTTTGAAACAACAAATTATTGATAATTTATGGATGCTAATACATATGAGAAATAATACTGGAGATGTGACATTTGAAACTTGGTCCAAAACAGCACATCTTGGGTACGGTTCTTTCTCTTTCATACTTCAGAAAATATTTAATTTAAAATATTGTTTTAAATATTTTCCTAGCGTTGTTATTGCCAAATTTTATAGAAAGCTTTAATACACTGAACAATACAAATTGCTCCACATGTTTGTAAGATAAAAGTTTTTCCAAAGTTTTTTATTGCAAACATTTTTTATTTATTCAAAAATTTCAAACTTTATCCATTTATTTTTGGTTAGGAAAATGCTTCATGCTAAGAAAAAACTGCAAAAATTTAACATTTTACAAGAATCTTTAAATTGTTGAAGAAATCTTCGAACAGTGAATTAGTTTTTAGACCAAAGTGTCTGATAGGAATATGTGTGACGCTAAGAATAGCGTTTGCTTACTTTGATTTCTGGGCCATTATGCTGTGCGGGGAATGATATAAGAACATTAAAGTCTTCAATTTCAATAGATTAATAATTTGAACAAAGCATAAATTAAAGTAGGATTAAAATTTTCTCGTAGTTATTCATCTCTCTTTTGCATTGCATATCTTTTGATCGAGAAGTAATTTAATCTTTGTATCGAGATTAATTTTGAAATTTCAAAATTCATTAAATATTTGCAGCATCAATGATGTAATTCGTGATGTGTTTATTGATTATACGAAGAATTACTTGACACCCGATGATATAATTAAAGGTACCGGACCGCTGAAATGGTCATTTGCTTCTAGTGTATTTTTTTCATGGACTGCTATCACTACCATAGGTAAAAGTTTAGACACATTTTTGCTTGTTCTACTATACTTTTAGAAACAAGTGTGAAATTTTAACACTTTATTGCGATCTTCATTGAAACATGGAAGTAAGCAATAAATTAATGCTTCAAAAAAAAAGTGAAATAAAATACATTGACCTCTAAAATTTAATGTTTAATTATTCCCTTGACAAGTTTTGTTTATGCCATTGTGTTATATGATGTAATTTCGTGCGATATCTGCTTGATTGCCGTTCAAAGTTAACTTAAACACAAGAACTCATTTAGCAGTTTAGTTTCTCTTGCTATTTTGTTCAACAATTTAATCTTTTTTTTTTGGAATTTATCTTTTTTTTTTTTTGGAAGACACTATATCTTCTATCTCTAGATTGAGATGAAATGCAATTTGAATTCAGGTTATGGACATATAGTACCAAGAACCAATGAAGGGCGCATAGCATGTCTTATGTATTCATTATTAGGTATTCCTTTAATACTCGTCACCATTGCCGATATTGGAAGATTTCTCTCAGGTATTCCTAGATTTCTTATTGTTTTTTATTTATGCCAAGTGTACTTCAAATATACTTCACTGTACCTTTTGCATCATTATTTCAGACACTGAATATAAAGCGACGTTTAGATCCAGTCCTCTATTATTTTAAGAGACTTTTGAAATGAAAGTTTTTAGAAAGCAAAACTTTTATAATTTAATCTTCTTTTTCGTCTTTCCTCAACCCTAAAAGATCTTTAGCATTTTTCAATGACAATTTGCTCATTAAAGCATCGAAATTAAGACATGGGTTCAAATATAGACAAAACTACTTTTATAGTGCAAAAAACTACTTTAATGTAGTTTTTTGCAGTTTTTTTATACAAGGATGCAAAGATAATGATTTGAAAAAGTCTAAGAAAATAAAATTAATGACTGGATGCAATTTGAAATTTACAGTGGCTATAGTTTGGATTCATTACATGATGAAATTGGTACGTTTGGAATTGCTCCGAAAACTGGCACAATTTTGTACATATTGTTGCAGGTGCCTTAGGTAAAATCCTTTTTAATGAATCGTGTTCTTTACTGAAATACTAAATTTTTGATTTTAAGATTGGAAATTTGAATTGTGGTTATTTAAATTATGCTTACCTGGAACAATATTTTCAGAATAAATCATCGATCACGAATGATTTGGAAAGTGATTGAATTTTATCGTTTGAATTTCTTTCATTAATACGTTTTAATCAAATCCAATTTGTTTGATTTTTCAGGAATGAAAAAAGGCAGCCGAGGATAACTTTTGCCAACGATATTATGAATATAAAAACATTAAAAAGGCGACGGCAAAATCATATCGATACTATTTCTGAAGCAGGCACATTTGAAAATATGCTATCATAATTCGCCAATTTATTTTAATAGATCTTGCTTAGATCAGCACGAAAAAAAAAAATTTTTATTGTAAATAAATGCTTTTAGGCCATTACTATTAAAACTGATCTTTAGTTTAAATGGAGATTGAATTTAAGTATAAACTTTGTGAATGAATCAACTGAACGGGAAAAAATCTATGAGAAATTGGGATTGAATTCCTTTTTTTGATAAATAATTATTAGTTAATGTAAGCGAAATCGATGAAAAAAAAAGTCTCTCGTAATGCGGTTTAAAGGGGAACAATCATAGTTAACAATTAAAGTCAAAAATAACACATACTGAAAAATTTTTTTTAAAGATTAACGATTCATACTGTTTTGTAGATATATCAGAAATCTACACACGAAAAAGCGAGAAAAAATTTTCGCAAGATATGCAAGCAAGAGCAGATAATTTGGAAGAGTCTTATCGTGATAGACGCATTTCAGTGTCGTTTGTACTGATCGTAATGATAGGTTACTTATTTGCTCAAAATTTTTTAAACTTTTCAAGTCAATCAAATTTGACTTTAAGGAAAATACAGCAATAAAAGGGACAAATTTGAAAATTAAAATATTCGTATTTCTAAATATTCGATTTCTAACACATGTTGCAGGTTATACCGCTGGTGGTGCATGCCTTATGCAACTTTGGGAAAACTGGACATTCATGGAATCTTTTTACTTCTGTTTCGTTACCGTAACTACTATTGGTTTGTCGCAGCCTTTGTGCAATCTAAAATTAAATTTCAACATTTCTAAAATATCAAAAAATTATGAATTATGCTGCTATGGTGCATGTCTTATGCATACTTTATCAGATAACTTTGCAGCACTGAGATTTCACTTAATAATAAATCAAAGTGCAAATAACATCTAAATTTAACAACAACTGGAAACTTCGAAAAGTTATCATAATGCATTGGAGATAGAAATTGCAGGTTTTGGAGATATTGTACCTCAGAATGTGAACTTCCTGCCAGCAACACTTATGTATATCGTCATTGGTCTTATTATTACAACGATGTGTATTGGTACACTTTTCTTTGATTTCTTGCTGATTGGATTGCACTGTTTTCAGGAAATTTTAAATCATAACGTTTTATACTGTTCAATGAGTGATTTATAGATGTGGTAGGAGGTGAGTACATTCGCGATATTCATTTCTACGGTCGAAGTATAGAGCGCGGTTTTGCAACAATCGGCGATAAAGTTGTACATCTCGGAGAAGTCAGTTTGCACTGCATTTTTTAAATTTTGATCCTAAACATTCATTCACTTATCTCTCATTGAAAGTTTCAAAAAATCCATTGGACAGATTGGTTTAATCAACTTCAAATCAACAATCAATCCTTTTCACAATAATTGCTTAATTCAATTGCAATATTATATAGCCTATATGCATATGATAAATGAAACAGTATTTCTTTCTAAATTATAAAATTTGCATCATTTCGCTTAATTGCTATTTAACGAGAACTTTACTAATTATAACCGTTTAATAGTAATGAAACATTTTGAAAAACCAAGTCACTTTTAATATTGCCCTTGTTGTATATTCGATTATGGGAAAGCTTTTGCAAATGAAAATCATAAATGGAGAGTCTGGAATAAGATTAGTTGACGACAAACAGTTGGTTTTTAGATGTTTAGTTATGTAGCGTTTCTCCAAAAGAAATATGGCCTTACTGAGGAACAAATGAAGACGTTAGCGCAAATGCCAGAAGAATATTTATTGGAATGCTTAATTAACGGCAGGCAACCTGATTTAAATTGGATCGGTAATTATTTTCTTTGGTTAAAGGATAAAATAGAGTACAGATAAACATTTCAAATTATCTTCATTTGTTGGAGGTTAGCTATTGACTGCTTTCGACAAATATGTGTCTATAATGAATTAAAATATGTGGGAATAATAATTATGGCGCATAACTTCTATTTTCACCACAATATTTTACTTTAACTTAACTACAAATTGCCATCAGAATATTTTCAGATGAACGCCCTTACGTACCACCTGATATTTATTATTTCAAATGGGTTGAACATCCACGTACACTTTCGCTTGTGTCGGAACGTGTGTTAGCAAGCGTGGAGTCACTGGATTTGAATACGAGTAAGTGTAGTACGGGGAGGACACTGACGCCACGTGAGTATTATCAGAGAATTTTGCTACAATACTGCAAGCGAATGGAACCCGATAATTAACAGCAACAGCAATTTATCTGATGCACAATTATAAGGTTATTTGTAATTGACATGAAAGTGAAACAGTGTATCTTAAGTGACAGCAAGCCCAGAAGTGATTTTTGATAAGTTACATTTGTTAAAGCACTCTGAAATGTATTGCTTCCGTGAATAATAATAATATAAAAGCGCCTAATATGCAGAGTGATAACATTTGTTAAAACAATTATTTAAGTAATTGTTGATAGTTTCCTAATTCAAATACTAGCAAATTAATTAGCAAATTGCAAATTAGTCAATGCTATGATAAATATAGCTTAAAATTTTGTAAATTATTTGAAAGCAAAATTATTTGTTACAATTATTTTCGATAAATTTTTACTTTTTTTAAGACAGTTACTGCTAGCAGCAGGACTTTTCGGCAACTATTTTGTTCAGAGTTGTTGTAAGCTTGACAAAAATGAAGGAATTTTTAATTCGAGCAACTTTAGTGAATGGGAAATCTTTGAGCATTCATCTTATGCATGCGTGTTAAGGTATTCTTATGTTCATTTGTATATTTTATTCGTTTTGTCCATAAATTTTTATTGCAATGAAATTATGTTCATCTTGTAATGTCTTTGTAATTGATTTGATATTGATTTTGACTGAATTGCATTAAATTTTCCTTAATTTTTCTTTGTTATTATGAAATTGGTGATTCAAAATGGGAAAAAATAAAAGATGGTCTGGTTAGTAACCATATTGAAAGAGAACAGAGCTCACAGATTCTGAAGGAGCAAATGAAGAATTATTAAAAATGATTACGAATTAACAATGAATTGAATTTTAAAAAAGTTTGCAATTCTTGCTCTTTTACAAGTTAGCAAATAATTTTATGTGACGATGTCTTTTGAAAAATGTCAAATAGTTTGGCAATGGCCTCAGAAATTTATCAAAATTATCCCAAACATGAAAAGCAGCATGAAATTATTGCCAAATATTGATAAGGAATTTGATGATTCCATACAAAGTATCATGGTATTTCCTTATCTTCAATGGTGTAAATGATTCATCAGGAAGTGCCAAATATGCATTCTTTCAGCCTTAAAATCGTACAAGTTAGTAAAAGTTTAAAAAAACGAAAGTTACATAAATTTACGATAACGAAAATATTCACTGTATTAATGTATTTAATTTGATAAATAGTCTTTTCATTCCTTGTATCATTTACATCCTTAAAGCTACTAATGATGACACGGTTTTAATTATAAATTATGTTGATAAATATAAGAAGAAATAAACGAAATTATGCTAGTATTTGCTTCGATTTTTCAAATTCTTAAAGTTTTATTTGTTTTGGTTCAATTATCTGAAAAAATGCATTCAACAAATTAATTGGTTCAAAGCTTATTTCGATGCATTCGATTGCAAATAGGCACAAAACCATAAATTTTATTATTTCAATTAATAAATACAGAAGAAAATAATAAAACCAATATTAATAAAAGTTTCCAATCACAGTGAAAATTCAGAAATAAACAGGCGAAAAATTATAGTTGATTCGGTTTACACAACATTTGAAATAATTTGTAAACTTAAGTCTGTTAAATGAATTACAGGAAATAATTAAGTAGTCATTTTATTATTGCAATTGCAGTTCCTTCCAAGAACGCTCAAATATAAATAATTTAATTAGCAATGAGTAAGCTTCTAATTCATACTTATGAATTTTTTAAATTCAATGAAAAATTTTCAGAAAAATCAGACCTGTATTTTGCACGTAACAGTGAACTGAATAATACTGTCAGTTATTTAGTGAGGTGACAAGTATTTTTTATCACGATTCAAATTAATCATTATGCTTCATGTAATTTTTTCTCTGTGTGTTCATAACAGACCTGTTACTTAATATTCGGAGTACCTAATAATTTAAATTAAAGTTACAAAAATTAACCAAATAAAATGAAACTTTCATAATTACCACTTAATGATGACTGGGAAAAAATCTAAAAGGAAAGTAATTGATGAGCCAAAACAACTTTTTCTGGCATCATCAAATAACAAAAAATCAAATGATGGAAAATTTTAAGAAGTCAAATCTCGAAAACTGAAAAAAAAATCATTCATTCGAAACGAGATCAGGAAATTTATGACAACTTGTTAAGAATAAGTGAATAATTCATCTTTTGTATCAGTTTTTTACACTTATCTGTCTCAGTTCACTCTTCTGTCATCCGACTAGGAAATGCTGGAGAACAAACAGGTATAAGAACAGAAAATGGGCGAAAACGTTCACAACGTAAAACGTGCTTCCTTCCTGGTTTTGTTGTCAAAATATAAAGACAACAATTGCAATGATATTTTATGTTGTAAAAAGTAATAATAACAAGCGAAAAGTTGAAGTAATAAATGAAAACGGCTAGAGTTTCCGAAAAAAGTTTTCAAAAAAAAAATTTTTTCTGCTTAATTTTTATTTGGTCAATTTTTCCAAGTCAATTTTAATATATTAAGTATCCCAAATATTAAATAACAAGCCTGTTTGCGCTTTTTCACAAAAATCAATGATTAGGATTTTATTCAATTAAAAAGTAATATGCCAAGCACAATCAGTTATGTGACTCAAAATATTCAATTCTTCAAGGAGAACAATTTAAAAAAACGAAGAAAAACAAACACTGAACCGTACCAACCAGAGCCGTTTTCTGTATGCGAACCTTCCTTCTGCTATTCTCTTTCAACGCTGAAAAAACTTTTCTCTCATAAAATGCAATTTCGAGTATTGCCAAAGACTTTATTTGACATCAACAAATACATGACAAAACAGTTTGCTAAAGTTTCCTTCAATTTGCTCTAGAGACGCTGGGCATTCAAAAAACCTAATGATGATTGATTTAAAGAAATTAAAATTCGAAAATTGTTTAAAATTTGGAGGAAAGCAAATCATTCATTCGAAACGACATCCGGGAATTTTTGACAACTTGTTAAGAATAAGTAAGTGATTCATCTTTTGCATCAATTTTTTATATTAATTCTTCTCAATCCATTCCTTTGTCATCCGACTAGGAAACGCGGATAACAAAAAGGTCGCAGAACAAAAAACGGAACTGTTCGAAAACGTTTACAGTATAAAACAAGCTTCGCCCACTGGTTTCATTGTCGAAATACAAAATTTCTTATACCATTAATAGTTCCGCCAAAGTCTTTTTCGTTGCTGAAGGAAATGCTTGGAATTTGAACGCTTACAAAAACTGCCCGAATATCTTCGGAATTGCTTGTGCCATGTTTTGACTGAAACGGTTATTAATAATTTTCGCTAAATTGGTTAATTGAAAAATTCCCAATGTAATGCGATTTATCGTTGGTTATGACTTCGAATGTGATATTCTTCCTGTTTGATTTCGTTTGATTGGCACAAACTTTTTTATTTCAGAAGCCAAAATTCAGGCAGAAATGTAGTGTGAAACAAAAGAAATTAATTCATTTCTGTGCTCATAACTTATCAGTTTCCGCAGTGATTTTGAGACTTTCCGAACGTAATTCGATTGATGGATAAAGATTCATTTTCTCATGGGAAATAGCAATATTTTTTTACTTAATATTGTCATTGCAGTGTCTCACAAGTTGGTTACCGCTGAAATTTCAATACCCGAAAAAAGAATTTAACTTCAGTCATTTCGAAAGCAAGCATTCAGGATAACAGTTACTTTTAAGTGAATTTTTATTGAAAATGCTTTTAGAATTAAGGGAAAACTTCTTTTTAAGGGATTCTATGGAAAAGCGTTGCGAAGGATTGAAAGTAAAGTCCGACGATTTCATATTCTTTGGAAATGATATAAAATTAAATTCATTCATAAATGCTAATATCCTCAATTAAATAAAAGAACCTATCTGAATCGGTCAAAATCGCTCCTATGTGACAGCTTAGCAATTTAGTAAAATCATTTGTTTTTGGTAAAATTTGCCCTTTTTCAGAATCGCAAAGGCAACAGCTCAGATTTTATTGTAATCGATTTGAAACATGGTGAAGCTCACACTATATCTTGCACTCGTCATACATTGTACTTCAACTGATATCATTCTGCCAGGGCCACCGGGACCGCCAGGACCAGCGGGACAAATGGGACCAGCGGGACCAGTGGGACCAGCGGGACCAGTGGGACCAGCGGGACCAGTGGGACCAGCGGGACAAGCGGGACCACCTGGACCACCAGGACTACCGGGAGCAGCGGCAATGCGGATGGGAATGGGATCATAATAGCTATGATGAAATGATTTCACGCCAAAAAATTTTTTTTTTACAGAAATCTCGAATTTATTTCAGCGCTAATTACATTAATTCAATATCAGCTATTCATTAATAATTTAATTTTTTCTTCGTTTCTTTTGCATTTTTTCTTCCTTAAAATCATACAAATTAATTAAAACTTTACAAACAAGAATGAAAATTGCGTAAATTTACGATAACGAAAATATTCACTGTGTCAACATATTCAAGTGTAATTTTTTAAGCAGTTCCGAAATAATTAATATTAGTGATAAATATGTTAAATTAAATAAGCGGTAAAAGTATTTGCAAAAATTCATGATTGTTGTCCACAATGCATTTTGTTTACGTGAAAGCGATAATATTATTATTATTATTATTATGTTGAATTCCAAATGTTTGCAGTTCAATTTTTCGGTGGAGCTTGCACACATTATCAATCTCAAATTCCGACTGATAATGTCCGACCAGAACAAATTTAAAATGACTTGAAAAATTTACTTTGCTTAATAATATACTAAGAGATATAATCACATATTAAAAGACGTTCGTGAACACGTAATAATGGCAGTATAGGAGCTAAAAATATTTAAGGCCAACAATAAGAAGGCAATTCAAAAGAATGAAAATTAATAAGCATTAATTGTACAAATAATAATAATGATAATCATACATTGATAATGGTTATGATAACAGTGTTAATAAAATTATTCCCATTTATTAAATTTACTAACTGTTGATTGAAAGCGAAAATGAATTTTAATTTTCATTATTTTTTAGATTTGATTGCTATTTATCAGAAAAAAAGGATTAATTAAAGAAAAAATTGTTTTCATTTAGGTTTCATTAAAATTAAAGCAAAAGTTTTTTTGCTTTAATTTTTTTTTTCTAAAGGTTTGAAATTATTAAATTTCAAAAATTTCATTATTAAATAAATAAGATAATCAATGCTTTCCATTCTTGTATTATCTTTGATGTAAGAACAGAAAAAATTATTAACAGACCTACAAAGACCCCTTTCACATTCGCCTCAATTACAATGTATCGATAAGATTGATTAAAGATAAAATTGTGTTTATTTAGGTTCCATTAAAATTAGAGCAAAAAATCAATCAAAATTCTTTTGAATTCAATTCTTTTTATCCTCAAATTACCTCACTCTTTAACGACATAAATAAATTGGTATTATAATTAAGTGGAAGGTTGACTTCTTTGCAGTAGTATAATTAGCAAGTTAAGTTAGTAACAGCATCATTGAATTGCATGAAATGATGGTATTCTTTCCAAGACATGCATACTAACACATTTAAATTTGTTGATCACATCCGAAATCATTGTTCACTGAAATTTTGAATCCCTTCAAATTTGCAATATCCCAAACAAATGCAGAAGGAAAAAAATTGAAATAAGAAAAAATCGTTTAATTGGTTTGAAATTAAATTAAATTTAGCTTAATAATTTAAGAAACATCTCTAAAATAATTTCTTGTTCATTTGCTTTTTAAACAATTTGCTCTAATATTTATTATCCTTTATTACTCAAATCGGATCATTGAAACTACTTAAAAATTCGAATTAATTAAAAAATTCAAATTATCCAAAACTCAAGTTACTTTAAATTTCAAATGGCTCAAAATTTAGACTATCAAAAATTTCTATTACTGAAAAATTCGAACTTGAATAGTTCAGATTACTCAAAAATTAATAAAATTACGCAAATTACTCAAATTGGAATTATTCGAATTTTTTTCTTTTGTATTTACGTTTCTTATTTCTTGTTCATTAAAAACAAATGAAAAGAACAAAGAATTTAAAAAGAAGCATTGAAACGTTTTACTAAAAAAGTAAATACGTGAAGAACTTCTACTGAGATCCACGAATGAGAAAACAAGATTGATAAGGTTACAAATTTAGTCATTGAAATAGAAAAACACTGAGTAGTAAAAGTAAGTAAAAGTATGAGAATAATTAAATTTATATGTCAAAGTATATAATTACTTAATTCTTTGTTTTGGTCTTTTCATTTTTTAATTTTTTTCTAAATGCATTTCATGTTTCATTTTATTGTTTTGAATTTAAAATTTCGAAAAATTATTTTCCAAAAATTATGAAGTATCATAAATTCCATCACATATTTAAGTAATTGATGAAGATAAGTCACGTGATATATTTAACGTGTTATCATTACTCAAAAAGTATTTTTAAAATTCAATAACAAAATTGATTAAAGCAATATCTTTCTTTTAATTACTTTTATCATTTCTAATTAATATGAAAAAAGGTTTGAAATGATCGGATGCCATAGAAATCAATTCAAAAGCAATGAAGATAATTTGAGTTATGAGCAAAAATAAAGATTAAATCAGTCACATTACTAGATTGGATAGATATATTCACTTTTAATACAATTATTAACCATTGATTCTTCATCTTTAATTATCAACCATACATTGATGATTTTAGAGATTATTTATATTTGTTGTAAATATAAATTGAAACACCTGTAACTTATTATCACTGTTACTTTTTGCATCTCTAGAATTGCCTAAATCAATGTGGTCAAGGTAGTACCGCAGCTCAACAGTTGTTGTGTTGTCGAGCTTATAGCCTACTTTTTGTCTATTTTGATCAGCATTTTGATATAATTTGTCAAAGTTAACCCCGTAATTATTTAATATTATAAATTTGCACTTTAAAAGTGCAATTTTTAAAAGAGACATCTTTTAAAAGAGAGACATGTGTTTAAAACAACAGCAGAAGCAATAACGAACTTTAAATGGTTCGAGACATAAATATATGTGCAGTGCGTTTTTTTTTTATAAGTGCGAATGATTCTAGGAACAAACTGCCCAATTTATAATTCCGCTTCGTTAATTTATGAGTCATAACAACAGCATTTTTCAGACAAAATAATCACAGATTTGTGAGAATTATTAAAATAGCTTTCATAGTATTGATATCTGGATAATTGAATTTGAAAGGATGCTAGCACGTTTATTCTTAAATTTCGACTGCAGATTTCAGATGAAAGACAGATTTATTTTTTGGCATTGCAAGAATAAATGCTTCAAGGAATTAACTTCGTTTGTTAAATTTGTTAAAATCATTCATGAATTTATTAATATAAAATAAACGGTCATTTGAAATCTAGTTTTATCGCCCTTTACGTCACCTCCTTCATTCATACCTTCTTCAGTCCATTTCTTAGCCGTTTACAATGAAATGTGGAAAACAAACAGCTCTCAGAACAAAAAAAAACCGAAATAGTCAAAAAAAGTCGAAGCAAGTTTTTTCGATATTTTAATTGAATAATTTATTTATACCCTATTATTCCAGAATCAGAAAGACGATGAAGAATTGTGAAGAAAGAATTATGATATTTTTACTTTACAATGACAAAGCTGTAAGACCAGCAAATAAAATCTTTTGTATCCTTTTGTCAAACCGAGCAGCACTGAATTTCTGCTTGTGAATGATTATTTCATCAAATTTGAAGAGTTTTCCACAACATTTAATTGTCATCGCAATCATTTTGCGACAAAAGAAGAAAAGGAAAACAAAAAAAAAAAAAAAAAAAAAAACAAGATAAAAGAATTATTACAATTTGAAAAATAATTGCAGGTTTATCAATATCATTGAAATATTTTCACATTACCGAAATCTGGGTAATTCAACTTAAAAGAATATTTCTTTTACATACATTTTTGAATTTTATTGCAGATTTTAGAAAAAAGAAACTTTTTTTATCGGCATCGCAAAATTTCCAAGGAACTATTTTTTATTGTTAAATTTGTTAAAATCATTGATGAATTTTTTATCCTCATAAAATAAAATAACGGTCATTTTTTCAAATGATCCAGTTTTATCGCTATTTTTATACCAAGTTCTTTGTACTTATTTTCGTCAATTTTTTAGCCTTTTATAAGAAATTATGAAAATTAAATAGGTTTCAGAACAAAAAACATCGAATCGATTGAGTGCATCCATCAAAACAGGTTATGTTCACTGATTCACCATGGAAGTATAAAAGCAAAAAATTTTATGTCTCCAATCATCAAATGTTGTTGTCTTAGAAAACGCTTCCAATGGTTGAATAATGCTTTGATTTTCACCCAAATTTGCGGCAAATCTTAATTTTCCCTGATGCAGCTTTTAAAATTCTTCTCATTTAAAAATTTCTTTATTAATGTCTGAATTTACAATAGGTTTTGATTAGCATTTAAAACAAATATAGACACTCGCTTGTACGTAAAAATTAATAATGGTTAATAGGTAATAAAAAAATTAATAACAGTAATAGAAGTGAATACATCTACTGAATCCAGTAAATCCCTTTCGAATGAACTTTGCAAAGTAATCCGTTTTTACTCTCTTATCATTTATTAATTCCTACTTATTCATCAAATGACTTCTTAGTTTAAACAATCATTTAGGATTTCTGAGATAGCTTTAATTTTGCCGAGAAAAGAACGCTTTTAGGTATTTCACCGTATTGTATAGCAATTATAAACTTTGGATTAGGAGGTTATCTCATAATTTGTAGTGTAGAGATAATAGAAGAGAGAATTTGATTTCAGTATAACTATTACTTATGAAATGTTGTCGTCGAAGAAAAAATGATATCAGATATTATGATTCAAATTTAATTTCATTCAGTTCTGTAAAAAAATCTGCGTAGTCTAAAAGATCAAAAAATAAATTCTTCCAATTCCAATTTTAAATGATATGAATTTAGAAAATTTTTACATAAATATTATCAGTCAAATTCTAAGCACAAATATCCGTCCTCGATAGAAACCATAGCATAGTCTTAATTAGTCGAAAATTTAACAAATTAATTAATTTTGGTGAGGTCCACATTTTAGAATCGGCACGACAACATTATAATTTGCAATACATTCGTTTTCAAATATGTTGAAGTTGACAGTATATCTCGCCTTCTTGATTTATTGCAGCCGACATATGCTCGAACTTAGTGTTATGACAGGTAAGTCTTGGATTAATTCATTAAATGTTGAAAACAGATTTTCAAGCTAGAATAATCCAATCTAGTATCACAGAGTGTTTAAGGAAATTATCCAACTTATAAGTTACGGGTCCACGCCCAATAAACAACATAATGCAAGCAGGAAATGAATCTTTAGACCATAAGTAATTGATAAAGGCACCATTTAAAATTTAATAATTGATCAGTTCAAGAATCTGACAACTTTTACAAATTTTCATTTTTTTTAATTAGACATGAAATAAATTTGCATAAATACTGTTGTTTTATGAGAAAATTACTAATGTTATAGGTGGAAGAAAATAACGGAGAAGAATGATGAAATATGGAGGAAGAATTTTGATATTTTTCTTGTGATATACCATTAACTTTGCAAGATTATAAAATTAGCAAATAAAATTCTTCACATCCTTTTGTGTGTCAAACTGAAGCAGTGTTGAATTAGGTGGATTGACCAAGTAAGACTATACTTCGGCGTGTTTAAAAATTTGCCTATTTTAGTGTCGTATACTGCATGTTGCAGATGCCACAATTGGAAAAAAAAAATGATTAGAAAATATTGTTGTCCAAACTTTTCCAGTTTGCTAGTGCTACCAATACCTATTGGTTCTTTTAACTCTTCCAACTCTTTCTCGCCTCTTCCGAATTGGTGGACATCCTCCAAAACTATCAAATTTGTCAAATATCGACGAAGTACAGTGCATGATGGGATTATTGCATTCGATGACTTTATAATTGATTCCTACATTAACACAACATTGGGATGAGTTTAAATCTTAACAATCAAGCACAAATGAAAAAAACGAAATTTCCTGTAAGATGAAATTCCAAAGGGTTATATTTTCGATTCTTTAGAATCACAAATTTGTTTGCAATTCAGCTAAAATTCTCAAAGATCGGTTGAATTCTTATAAATGAATCAAAAAGGAACGGAAAGTACTGGAAACCAGAAAGAAGTCACACAATATTAAAATTTCCTCTACAATCCTACCTGTCGTTATGCATTTATTTCTCTGATAGTTATAATTTACTTCATGCACAGTGACCCAAAATTTTGCTGTTCATTTTAATATAAAATCAAGGTTTTGCAAGAAAAGCAATCTTCCGGATTTATGAGTATCGTCTTTTGCGTCTCTTTTGCGTCTTTTGCGTCTCATCTTCCTTAACATTTTTTATGATTTATTTTCAATCCTTAATGTTTATACTTACAAGAACCAAATTTAACTTCGTTTATTCAAATATCTGAAATTAAACTCCTTTACCTGATATTCTTACAAACCAAACTTTGCATTTAGCCTATAAAAATGCTTTTTATAATTTTCGAAAATTTATTTTCTACTCACAAATAAAATTGCTTCAAAAAATTTGCTAAAACTATCGTAAGTGATTCGTTGATTTAGAAATATTGATGGATTATTTTGTGTTCTGTTAAACGAATATAACATCCTAATAAAGTGTTTACGAACAAATGATCGCAAAAGAATTTAGTGAAATAATATTGACTTTCATTTCCAAAATAAACTTTTGACATTTCTTGACGCCTTTAGCAATCCTAAGCGAAATTCTGTCTGATGACTGGTTGAAATCGTTTTAATTAAAAATTAACACATATAACTCCGAGAACCTATTTCTGGAATTTTTTAAACCGTTACGATAGCAAACATTTTCTTTGACAATGAAAAAGGATTGGAGGAACTGCTTTTTTGAAAAAAATTGCGGTTTTTATACTTTGAACAATGAAACTAGTGCAGGCGGCTGATCGTACGAATGTAAAGTTTGGTTTTTTTCCTGTTTATTTTTTGCATTTGTAATTCGAACAAAAAAAGCAGTTTGAGGAAGATAAATAGTAAAGATAAAACTATTGTGGATGACAAGAATGGCAAATATTGATGGCAAACGGAACTGATATGAATGACAGAAATGTAATTTTAACATTGAGTTAATTTATTTCACGGAGATGAGCAGTCATCAGCGTTCCTTCATCAGCATTCATCAGCATTTAATTTTTAGCAATAATCATTAATTATTACTTTGAACAATAATTAGTGAATGAAAAGTGAATTCAGAATTATCGACTATTTTTTGACAACATGACTAGAACTTGTGAGATATAATTTGATAAAATTGAAGGTTCATTTCAGTTTTTCTAATTTTTTTTACATTACTGAAAATTTTCATATGATCAGATTACCGAACTATTACATAAATTTGATCAAACAGTGAAAGATTCAAAAAAAGCGAGCAGATGAGTGAACAACTGCTTAGGTATTCTTTTGCGGTGGAAGTTGTTTTTTTCATAGGAGAAATCTTCGACTGATTTCGGTGAAAACAAAAGAATATGAAAATTATCTGCACTTTAGCAAAATGATTCGAAGTAATATTTACTGTACATGAAAAACTGAGTGATGCATTTGCCATTTAAATATCTGAAGAACTAGAAGCATAGTGAAAATTTAACTGGAATTTCAGGAAGAAGAGATGACCAAACATACGCTAGAGATCTGTTAGAAATAACGTTTGTTCGAACTCCAGTAGGAACGATTATTGCTGAATACTTAGCCGAAGATTTACAGAAGATGGTGTCAGTAATATTCTATTAATTATTTATTAATTATGTTGCAAATGCTCCTTAAAATTAAATCATGTCCACCAAATTCCGTTATTTCAAATACTAGTTAAGTGATAAGGCAAATTGCAAGGAGTTAGTAAGTTGCAATTAATTAATTGATAAGAGTTACAATGAATAATTTTTTAATATCATTTAACAGCAAAATTCCTATCATGTCTGAATCTGCAAGCTTCGTGTTAAACCGTTGATTCAGAATACTGCATTATCAAGATGGCAAAATAACTCCACCATACCTAGCGTAAGCATATGAACTCGCATCTCGAACAAATTTTACCAATCCACGAGTATGTCGCCTTTTTGTTACTTTGAAGTTTGAATTTAGCGAAATAATATTAGAGTGTTCAGTTCTTTGTTTTCAGAGGTTTTTTCTCATCTCATTGTCTAAAGAAATTTCAGCTTTGTAAATTAATGCAAATTTTTCTTTTTTAGCTTTCTAATAGCATTCTCTGCTGAAAAATTCACCAAAAATCAGAAATGAATTTGTACAAAGTGAATTTGTACGAAGATTTGATGAGGTTATTTCATAAATTTTAAACTTAAGCACACATTCGAATTCATGATACACCGCTTGTAGCCGCATTAAGCTATTTTTTTTGACAGCGAAAAGCCGCTGAATATAATTGCCAACCTGTTTTTCATCTATTAATGTTGACGTCTCAGGAAAACCATCTAAAGATACTCAAAGAAATCCCAAATGGTTAGAAAATTGTAATGAAGTTAGAAAGCTGTAGTGAAGTTAGAAAGTTGTAGTGAATTTTTGAACTAACAGTAATTAATCAAAGAATGGCATGTAATTAGTATTTAAGAGGCAAAATGGCTCGGATTATATACTTCTAGTTACGGTTGTCACTATTATTCTAGATGAAATGAAAGAAAAAGGAAATCCAATGAATGGTATGATTATTCCGTGGATTCACTATGAAAGCATTTTCATTCATAACATTAAAATGAAAAGCATCTTCTTCCATATCATGCGAATGATAGACATCCTGTTGGTCATTCTTTATATTTACAGAAACAAACTGTAATCATCGTAATCTTTGATTAAGCTGTAGTCACGTGATGTTGAAATTCAATTGTTTTAATAAAAAGATTGCAGTAATCTCAGTGTCATTATCATATTGTCATCGTAGTTGAGTGATAATGTGGCTTCTCTGCCTAATATAATAAGAACAGTATAAGACACAATATTTAATTTAAAAATATAATTAGAATGTAATTAATTATTCTCCAAAAGATTTATGAAAAATCTGGCGAATATAACTTGCTTATTGTATTATTTGTTTTTATATGTAATCTAATTTTTCAGCGATGGAAGTTATGAATTATTTATGCAGATCATGGGAAGGATTTTATTAAAAATCAGTAGTTGAGCATATGACCCCTGATTCACTGCTTTTCATCTTCTAATAACCATGACATTTGGGCACCATTGAAATTGGCCGTTGTAATTAGTAACAGCGACAAACATCTAGAAGATGCTAGAAATCGATCGTTAAATGCAGCCGGAATTATCAGGAAAGATTCTGGTAACAGGTAATGAGTTGATTTGCGTTGTTGCTCAACCGGATGCTCGAAAAGTGTAAGTCAGATTTGATAATTTCTTGGTTACGAGATGAATTCGAAGCAGATTCGCGGAATGTTTCATGGAGTCCCAAGCATTAATTTGATAATTGCGATATTGGACAAAGTAATAAAACCAATATTATATCAGTTGTGACAGACAACGACCATTTTTATCGTTATTTCAAAAAATATTGTAGTGAAGAATATTTCGAAGGGCAGCAGAACAACCTGGTTTTAATGTTTCACGGAGCTAACATCTATGCATCGACCTTGTTGTGAACAAAAATGACACCAAAGAAATGTTGAAAACAAAGTTTGAGGAATGGAAGGTTCACATTTTTATGGACTCTAGTTCATGTTTAATCCCAATCGTTAATGTTATAAATCACTTTTCATTAAGATCATACTGTTATATAAGTTATTTAATTTCACATGACTTCACGTGCTGTCGATATTTCCCAAAATATGCTCTTTTTGTATGATAATTTTGTGAAATTATCTGTTCTGCAAAAGAAAATGTTCTTTCTTGGGAGTCATGAAACAATAGCGTTCCATTTTACAGTCGTTAATGGAACTGCGCCCGACGACAGTGAAGAGATTTTCAGGTTGGATATTCAGAATTTTTAACGGGTTTTTTGTGAAAGTTTGCAGAAAATGCAGTCATTTTTTTTGCAGTAATGTATTCTCAGACATTCCTCTGAGCACATTACGTTTACTTGATGAAACATCGACGACTGGAGTATACTATGACGCATTCTTTGGAACTGGCTTACATGAGGGTCCCGTTTATGTAATTATTGGAGTTGCAAAACACAGCTGATAAAATCCAATCACGGAAAATCCTTAGCAGTTGATATCATAAAAACATTATTATGAAGTGTGATAAACATTTGATAAAATATACAAATAAATGGATTGATTTGAAGTGTCGAATACATTTTTTTAAATACTGCTGCTTATTGTCCGGAAGTTTAGAGGAAAATTTATGCAAAACATATTAAACAAAATGATTTGCACGAATTCTCCCTGGTAACTCTTTCGTGTCAGAATTTGACGAACTGCGAAATGTAAATCACAGAGTTGTAAAATATGAAATATTATCATCTATCTTTTGTGGAATTGAACCGAACGACCTAAAGTCTAAGGAAAATTAATGGAATTAAAAAGAATTCGCTTTGAAACTTTTAGAAAATTGATGAATCGATGCATTTTTCAAGTTTTTCAAATATCGACCATATTTGATTCATAGAATATGAACTTCATCTGACAAAATAATCAAACTACAAATATTTTTCAATATATCTTTTTTCAATCTAAAAAAAAAATTTCAATCTAATTCAAATCCCACTTCCGGTTCGCATCAACAGTGATTGGTTACAAATAAATGAAGCAATTGTATCGCGGTTCCAAGCTATCCCGAAATTAGTGCTATGGTAACTAGCGGAGATATAGCAGAATTTAGCACGACTTTAAAAGACGTTTTTCGAAAAAAACGACTTCCAAAAAATGATAGGCTAACGCACCTTGGTAAATCTTAGCATTTAAACCCAATATGATATCATCGGGTTGATATTACATGATTTTATTGTTTAGTAGCATCCTGTTGATCAATCGTTGATGCCAACAATGGACAGATCGATAGCCACAATAACTGTAGTAGAAAAAACATATAACAATGACAACATTCCACAATTAATATTGATGTTTCTCTCCATATTACAAATACCATTTGCTTTTTCATTTTTATTCTTGTATGGATACTACCCATCCTCTTTTATTTTCTCTTCTTTCCTCTTTTACATATCATGTTGACCACAATAAATGACCAATGTAAGATATACGAACAATTTTGCCATTTTTTAAGGCGTTTGTTTTTTTTCAAGTTTTTCAAATATCAACCATATATAATTCACAGAATATGAACTTCATCTAACAAAATAATCAAACTACAAATATTTTTCAATATATCACAAAAAATATAAAAAACCATAAAATTATATATGCACTGAATGTGATGAACGTGGTTATCTTCGCATCGTGGGAAGCATATTTACAATCTTTTGAGGATTTCTCTGCTGCTTGACCCTTTATCTGGCCATAAGATATTTGCGTTCAAATTAGTGAAATCTCAAAGATGTTAGGGCCTAAGATTCGTTAGTCAAAACAATATTTAGATGATCACATTCAGCAATTTTTCGGTACTTCCTAAAGTTTTGATATTTTTTTAATTATGGTGACACATTCCTTGAATAGCACCATCTAAAAACAAAGGAGGGTCATTATTGTGGTGTTAATATCTTTGATTTGTTGTAAGATTCGTCATGAATATGTTTCTCATATCTTTGTGTTAGGATTGACGGAAGCTGGATAATATCAAAATACGATGGACAACATTATCACTCCACATGGCAAAATTAGAGTTAAGCGATGGAAACATTAAATCAGGTAGGTTATGAAATGATTTAAAGTAAAACAAAAAATTATTCGAACTGAACTTGTCATGTCAAAGTAATGTCGATGATTTTATCATAAAATAAAAACTAAACAAAAGAATAATCAATTAATTCCAGCAAAACTCTAATTGATATTGTTATCTATGGTGGCACTATGTGGGATGATTTTAGTTTTTTGAAATTTAATCAAATCAATTTGGATGATAATGAAGTTAAAAATTATTACCTTCATATTTCAATCACTGTTGGTGCGAATTGTAGGTGGAATTTGAATCAGACTGATATTTCAAAAAAACCATATGCATGAATATTTTGCCGTGTAAGTAATTAATTAGGAGTAGAATATATATTTATTTAATTATAATTGGAATTCTAGAAACATCAATATTAATTGTGGAATGTTGTCATTGATATATGTTTTTTCTACTACAGCTATTGTGGCTATCAATCTGTCCATTGTTGGCATCAATGATTGATCAACAGGATGCTACTAAACAATAAAATCATGTGATATCAATACGGTCATATCTTTCCCGGTTTAGTTCACATATACCTATAGGTGCGTTAGCCCGTTATTTTTTGGGAGTCGTTTTTTTCGAGAAACGACTTTTAAAAGTGCGCTAAATTCCGCTATACCTCGATGGTCGAAATACAATTGCTTCATTTATTTGTAATCATTCACTGTTGGTGCGAACCGGAAGTGGAATTTGAATTAGATTGAAATTTCAAAAAAACCTTATGCATGAATATTTTGTCATAAAAGTAATTAATTGGAATTAGAATATACATTTATTTAATTAGAGTTAGAATCCTAAGGCGAAATAAATTTAATATTATTTTCACTATAACCAGTTTTATATTTTACGTAAGATTGTCATAAGCAGTTTTTCGAGTTTATAAAATAATATTAAATTGCAAATTTAAAAATGATATGCTATAAAAGAAAAGATCATTCTCTTTGAATGCCCAAACTCTTCAAGCAAATTGTGGCCAACATGATACGGAAAAGAGGAAAGAAGAGAAAATAAAAGAGGATGGGTAGTATCCATACAAGAATAAAAATGAAAAAGCAAATGGTATTTGTAATATGGAGAGAAACATCAATATTAATTGTGGAATGTTGTCATTGATATATGTTTTTTCTACTACAGCTATTGTGGCTATCAATCTGTCCACTGTTGGCATCAACGATTGATCAACAGGATGCTACTAAACAATAAAACCATGTGATATCAATCCGGTGATATTAGTCTGGTGATATCCTTTCCGGTTTAGTTTGACTGGTATTAGGTTGCGTTAGCCGGTTATTTTTTGGGAGTCGTTTTTTTCGAAAAACGACTTTTAAAAGTGCGCTAAATTCATCTATATCTCGTAATTCATTGACGAAGAATTCTTTTAGAGGAAATTGACCGAATTATAAAGAATTAAAAACCGTTCAACAAAAATCAGCAGTGATGTAAATAGAAATAAAAAAGCAAAGCTTTGACAATACAGTTATTTCTTACGAAAGGAAATATTTAACTTGAAAAAATCATTATTTTTTAAAGTGCTTAACTTTCAAATATCTGAAATTAAACTCCTCTTCCTGATATCCTTACAATCCAAACTTTCCTAAAATCATGATAAACTGATTAGCAATATGTTTTTAAATTTCATAATTAACACTATGGAATTAAATTAAAATAATTGAATAAATGAGAAGAAGTTAGACAAAAGGAAAATGGAGAATTATTTTTCTCGACTAAGCAAATTGCATTTGCACAACAAAAGAATTGAGTTTGTTGATCTCCAGTACAACAACTTTCCAAAGCCAGCAGGATAGAATTGACGACTACATTGTGAGAGCAAAAATGGAAAGCAAATAAATTTTTAGCAGCACAGCAATGACAAATTTCGGACCAATGTTGTTTCTCTTTTAAACACGAATTTCGATTGATGTCATTTCTGTGAAAGTGAAACAATATAAAAAAATAGATTTTAATCTATTCAAATGCAGCATAATTTACGAATATTTTTTATGTTGAATTCTTGTGAAGTTACAGGAACGGTTATGTCATCTCTAGCTATCTTTACTGATTTTCATATAATAAATGTGAGTTTGAGGTATTACATCGTCAAATTCTCATGTGTTCCATTCCGTCTACTTTCGTTATAATTAACAGTGTGGTTAAATCTGAAATTATTTTAAGGAAATTAATTCTCCTTCTTTTAATTTTTTGCGATTCCATATATGCGAGCCATTTCGATGAAGAAATGAAGAAATGAATTTTGAATAAATGAATGCCCAAACTCTTCAAGCAAATATAAAGATTTTGACTTCATTTTCATATTTCGATAAAAAAGGCTGGGTAGCGTAAAATTTGTAAAGAAGTCTCTATTATTTCGATGATTTTACCCTACAAAAACGCTTCAAGAGCAACAGAAAGTTACAGAATTGATTCATAACAGATTGCTGAAAACAAGAATCCATTTTTCTATAGTTTCCAAAATAGAATTCATTTTGGAACATATCGCGATAGCTATTGATTGACAAATTAGCAGTTTAATGAAATAGCATATGTTTTTTAAATTTGTATTTCAGAGCTGGAAAAGACAGAAGTTTAAATTTCAATACAAGCACCTTCAAAAATGGCAAAATTGTTCGTATATCTTACATTGGTCATTTATTTATTGTGGTCAACATGATATGTAAAAGAGGAAAGAAGAGAAAATAAAAGAGGATGGGTAGTATCCATACAAGAATAAAAATGAAAAAGCAAATGGTATTTGTAATATGGAGAGAAACATCAATATTAATTGTGGAATGTTGTCATTGATATATGTTTTTTCTACTACAGCTATTGTGGCTATCAATCTGTCCATTGTTGGCATCAACGATTGATCAACAGGATGCTACTAAACAATGAATTCACGTGGTATCAGTCCGGTGATAACTTTTCGGTTTAATTGTTAACCGGTTATTGATATTACGGCGAAAAGGTGCATTAGCCTATTATTTTTTGGGAGTCGTTTTTTTCGAAAAACGACTTTTAAAAGTGCGCTAAATTCCGCTATATCTCGATAGTCGCAATACAATTACTTCATTTATTTGTAATCAATCACTGTTAGTGCGAACCGGAAGTAGAATTTGAATTAGATTGAAATTTCAAAAAAACTTTATGCATGAATATTTTACCATGCAAGTAATTGATTGAAGTTTGAATATATATTTATTTAATTAGAATTGGAATTCTAAAGCGAAATAAATTTAATTTTATTTATACTATAACCAGTTTTATATTTTATGTAAGACTATCATAAGCATTATTTCGAGTTTGTAAAATAAGTAATATTGAATTGCAAATTTAAAAATCATATGCTATGAAAGAAAAGATCATTCTTTTTGGATGCCCAAACTCTTCAAGCAAATTGTGGCCAACATGATACGGAAAAGAGGAAAGAGGAGAGAATAAAAGAGGATGGGTAGTATCCATACAAGAATAAAAATAAAAAAGCAAATGGTATTTGTAATATGGAGAGAAACATCAATATTAATTGTGGAATGTTGTCATTGTTATATGTTTTTTCTACTACAACTATTGTGGCTATAAATCTGTCCATTGTTGGCATCAACGATTGATCAACAGGATGCTACTAAACAATAAAATCATGTGATATCTAATCCGGTCATATCTTTTCCGGTTTAGTCATCGTTTCTAGGTGCGTTAGCCGGTTATTTTTTGGGAGTCGTTTTTTTCGAAAAATGACTTTTAAAAGTGCGCTAAATTCATCTATATCTCGCTAGTTACTATAACACTAATTTTGGCATATCTTGAAACCGCAATACAATTGCTTCATTCCAAATTTATAGATAAATTTAACACAAAATGATCTATGTATGACTTTTGCAAAGGAAGGACTTAACTTATCAGCAAAATGTTCAGTCTTCGGCAAATTTTAAGTTTGTTTTGACCAAATGATCTTCTAGTATACAAAAAGGCTATCTGAAAACATCATTGATTCCTACTCAAGAGATGGTTTTAATACTTTTCATGCTCTAATCGTTAAAAAATTATCGTATATAAAAAAAACGAAATTTTGGGAAAAATAGTTTTTTAAAATTAGGAGGAATAAGGAACATTACACATGTGGCAACAAGTAAACAGTTATGTTTCTAAAATTGAAAGAAACTAAACTATCAAATTTAGTGGACGAAAAGATGATTGAGGAGGAGGAAAAAACAAAGGAAGGAGAGAGAGATAAAAATAGCTAGTGATCGAAGTAGCGAAGAATAAAGCTGTCATATGTTTGACTGTGAAAAACTGGTCTGTAGGATTTTTTTTCATAAATATACGAAGGGTTGAAGATGGAACTTTCGGCAGGCTTTTCCGTGATCATCATGAGGATCAAGCTGGCTCTTGACATGTCTTCGTGATTATACAGCACTTTTTTCATTTGCACTGTGTATAAGTACTGGAATCCCTTCGGACATCACATCCACTATTAGCTTATATCCTCTTAGTCGCCTTTATTTCGCCTTTATTTAAAGATTTCATCATTCTGTCTTCAATTTTCTTAATTTCGTTAATCCGGCAAGTTCCAAATCATAAAATTACGGAATTCAACGGAAGAATTAATTTTGGGACGGCTAGAGCGGTAGTGATGGCTTGAACTGTAAAATTAATGTTGGAATGAAATCGAATCGTAGTATTAATTTGGAATTTCGGATTTTTCAGAAGGGAATCTAATGAGAAATCCGTGATCTTTCCAACTAAATGACGATATTAATGTCTTTTACGAATATTCATTCGATTGTAATTACGAAACCTGATGAAGTTATGGGGGAAAAGGTGCGAAATAATGGGAATTGCACACATTAAAAAATCGTATGAAACTTTGGTCATTTAATCTTTGATCAATAAAAATTTGATAAAACTTTGATCAGTCGGACGAATGTATAAAACTTCAATTGTAACATTTCTGCCATTGTATAAATTCTGCGTTTCATCTTGTTCTTCATTATATCGATGCCAGCTATCATTTAGTTTGGCCCTTTACTTTGCATCTCTTTAATTCAGAATGGGACTTTTTCCTCACTTCCTTAAATCACATTCCTATCCATTAACTGATCAAAGCGAAACAGTTCAAACCAAACCAATGCGCGCTTCTCAAATAGCTTTTCAAATATCCGGACCACATTCAGTTTAAAGTATAGTTGCATACATCATTCAAAAAAGCCTCAGTGGTCAGTTTATTATGGCAATGATAATTCCATCAGTTACTAAACTCAGATACACTATGAATTCACAGACCTGGAAAATTTGAACTTCAGCAATTACGACAAGTCATTATTTCGACATACGTTGTTTTGTGCAGAAACTGTTAGGTCGAGAAAAATGCGCAGATTTTTCTACTCTTGATCAGAAATTTGCAGACTTTACAATTTAATCAGATCTAATCCAAACTGATTGATCTTTCTTCCATAGCATATCATTTTTAAATTTACAATTTAATTATTTATTTTATAAACTCGAAAAAATGCCTATGACAGTCTTACATAAAATATAAAACTGGTTATAGTATAAATAATATTAAATTTATTTCACCTTAGGATTCTAACTCTAATTAAATAAATGTATATTCTAATTCCAATTAATTACTTTTATGACAAAATATTCATGCATAAGGTTCTTTTTGAAATTTCAATCTAATTCAAATTCCACTTCCGGTTCGCACCAACAGTGAATGATTACAAATAAATGAAGCAATTGTATTGCGACTATCGAGATATAGCGGAATTTAGCGCACTTTTATCAGTCGTTTTTCGAAAAAAACGACTCCCAAAAAATAATGGGCTAATGCACCCATTGCTTCGTAATATCAATAACCGGTTAACAATTAAACCCGAAAAGTTATACCGGGCTGATATCACATGAACTTATTGTTTAGTAGCATCCTGTTGATCAATCGTTGATGCCAACAATGGACAGATTGATAGCCACAATAGCTGTAGTAGAAAAAACATATATCAATGACAACATTCCACAATTAATATTGATGTTTCTCTCCATATTACAAATACCATTTGCTTTTTCATTTTTATTCTTGTATAGATACTACCCATCCTCTTTTATTTTCTCTTCTTTCCTCTTTTTTTTTTTTAAGAATGGATACTTGTGTTCAGTATTTTTATAACAGCTTCTATGAATCTGTCCCGTAATTCATTGACGAAGAATTCTTTTAGAGAAAATTGACCGAATTATAAAGAATTAAAAACCGTTCAACAAAAATCAGCAGTGATGTAAATAGAAATAAAAAAGCAAAGCTTTGACAATAAGTTATTTCTTACGAAAGGAAATATTTAACTTGAAAAAATCATTATTTTTTAAAGTGCTTAACTTTCAAATATCTGAAATTAAACTCCTCTTCCTGATATCCTTACAATCCAAACTTTCCTAAAATCATGATAAACTGATTAGCAATATGTTTTAAATTTCATAATTAACACTATGGAATTAAATTAAAATAATTGAATAAATGAGAAGAAGTTAGACAAAAGGAAAATGGAGAATTATTTTTCTCGACTAAGCAAATTGCATTTGCACAACAAAAGAATTGAGTTTGTTGATCTCCAGTACAACAACTTTCCAAAGCCAGCAGGATAGAATTGACGACTACATTGTGAGAGCAAAAATGGAAAGCAAATAAATTTTTAGCAGCACAGCAATGACAAATTTCGGACCAATGTTGTTTCTCTTTTAAACACGAATTTCGATTGATGTCATTTCTGTGAAAGTGAAACAATATAAAAAAATAGATTTTAATCTATTCAAACGCAGCATAATTTACGAATATTTTTTATGTTGAATTCTTGTGAAGTTACAGGAACGGTTATGTCATCTCTAGCTATCTTCACTGATTTTCATATAATAAATGTGAGTTTGAGGTATTACATCGTCAAATTCTCATGTGTTCCATTCCGTCTACTTTCGTTATAATTAACAGTGTGGTTAAATCTGAAATTATTTTAAGGAAATTAATTCTCCTTCTTTTAATTTTTTGCGATTCCATATATGCGAGCCATTTCGATGAAGAAATGAAGAAATGAATTTTGAATAAATGAATGCCCAAACTCTTCAAGCAAATATAAAGATTTTGACTTCATTTTCATATTTCGATAAAAAAGGCTGGGTAGCGTAAAATTTGTAAAGAAGTCTCTATTATTTCGATGATTTTACCCTACAAAAACGCTTCAAGAGCAACAGAAAGTTACAGAATTGATTCATAACAGATTGCTGAAAACAAGAATCCATTTTTCTATAGTTTCCAAAATAGAATTCATTTTGGAACATATCGCGATAGCTATTGATTGACAAATTAGCAGTTTAATGAAATAGCATATGTTTTTTAAATTTGTATTTCAGAGCTGGAAAAGACAGAAGTTTAAATTTCAATACAAGCACCTTCAAAAATGGCAAAATTGTTCGTATATCTTACATTGGTCATTTATTTATTGTGGTCAACATGATATGTAAAAGAGGAAAGAAGAGAAAATAAAAGAGGATGGGTAGTATCCATACAAGAATAAAAATGAAAAAGCAAATGGTATTTGTAATATGGAGAGAAACATCAATATTAATTGTGGAATGTTGTCATTGATATATGTTTTTTCTACTACAGCTATTGTGGCTATCAATCTGTCCATTGTTGGCATCAACGATTGATCAACAGGATGCTACTAAACAATGAATTCACGTGTATCAGTCCGGTGATAACTTTTCGGTTTAATTGTTAACCGGTTATTGATATTACGCGAAAAGGTGCATTAGCCTATTATTTTTTGGGAGTCGTTTTTTCGAAAACGACTTTTAAAAGTGCGCTAAATTCCGCTATATCTCGATAGTCGCAATACAATTACTTCATTTATTTGTAATCAATCACTGTTAGTGCGAACCGGAAGTAGAATTTGAATTAGATTGAAATTTCAAAAAAACTTTATGCATGAATATTTTACCATGCAAGTAATTGATTGAAGTTTGAATATATATTTATTTAATTAGAATTGGAATTCTAAAGCGAAATAAATTTAATATTATTTATACTATAACCAGTTTTATATTTTATGTAAGACTATTATAAGCATTATTTCGAGTTTGTAAAATAAGTAATATTGAATTGCAAATTTAAAAATCATATGCTATGAAAGAAAAGATCATTCTCTTTGAATGCCCAAACTCTTCAAGCAAATTATGGCCAACATGATACGGAAAAGAGGAAAGAGGAGAGAATAAAAGAGGATGGGTAGTATCTATACAAGAATAAAAATGAAAAAGCAAATGGTATTTGTAATATGGAGAGAAACATCAATATTAATTGTGGAATGTTGTCATTGATATATGTTTTTTCTACTACAACTATTGTGGCTATCAATCTGTCCATTGTTGACATCAACAATTGATCAACAGGATGCTACTAAACAATAAAATCATGTGATATCTAATCCGGTCATATCTTTTCCGGTTTAGTCAATGTTTCTAGGTGCGTTAGCCGGTTATTTTTTGGGAGTCGTTTTTTTCGAAAAATGACTTTTAAAAGTGCGCTAAATTCATCTATATCTCGCTAGTTATTATAACACTAATTTTGGCATATCTTGAAACCGCAATACAATTGCTTCATTCCAAATTTATAGATAAATTTAACACAAAATGATCTATGTATGACTTTTGCAAAGGAAGGACTTAACTTCATCAGCAAAATGTTCAGTCTTCGGCAAATTTTAAGTTTGTTTTGACCAAATGATCTTCTAATATACAAAAAGGCTATCTGAAAACATCATTGATTCCTACTCAAGAGATGGTTTTAATACTTTTCATGCTCTAATCGTTAAAAAATTATCGTATATAAAAAAAAACGAAAATTTTGGGACAAAATAGTTTTTTTAAAATTAGGAGGAATAAGGAGACATTACTACATGTGGCAACAAGTAAACAGTTATGTTTCTAAAATTGAAAGAAACTAAACTATCAAATTTAGTGGACGAAAAGATAGATTGAGGAGGAGGAAAAACACAAAGGAAGGAGAGAGAGATAAAAATAGCTAGTGATCGAAGTAGCGAAGAATAAAGCCTGTCATATGTTTGACTGTGAAAAACTGGTCCTGTAGGATTTTTTTTTCATAAATATACGAAGGGTTGAAGATGGAACTTTCGGCAGGCTTTTCCGTGGTCATCATGAGGATCAAGCTGGCTCTTGACATGTCTTCGTGATTATACGGCACTTTTTTCATTTGCACTGTGTATAAGTACTGGAATCCCTTCGGACATCACATCCACTATTAGCTTATATCCTCTTAGTCGCCTTTATTTCGCCTTTATTTAAAGATTTCATCATTCTGTCTTCAATTTTCTTAATTTCGTTAGTCCGGCAAGTTCCAAATCATAGAATTACGGAATTCAACCGAAGAATTAATTTTGGGACGACTGGAGCGGTAGTCATGGCTTGAACTGTAAAATTAATGTTGGAATGAAATCGAATCGTAGTATTAATTTGGAATTTCGGATTTTTCAGAAGGGAATCTAATGAGAAATCCGTGATCTTTCCAACTAAATGACGATATTAATGTCTTTTACGAATATTCATTCGATTGTAATTACGAAACCTGATGAAGTTATGGGGAAAAGGTGCGAAATAATGGGAATCGTACACATTAAAAAATCGCATGATCATTTAATCTTTGATCAATAAAAATTTGATAAAACTTTGATCAGTCGGACGAATGTATAAAACTTCAATTGTAACATTTCTGCCATTGTATAAATTCTGCGTTTCATCTTGTTCTTCATTATATCGATGCCAGCTATCATTTAGTTTGGCCCTTTACTTTGCATCTCTTTAATTCAGAATAGGACTTTTTCCTCACTTCCTTAAATCACATTCCTATCCATTAACTGATCAAAGCGAAACAGTTCAAACCAACCAATGCGCGCTTCTCAAATAGCTTTTCAAATATCCGGACCACATTCAGTTTAGAGTATAGATGCATACATCATTATGTGCGGAAATACTGTTTGGGAATTACCGAGTATAAGAGGCGATTCTTCATCAGTATTTCCCCACATGACTGATAATGACATTTCACCAGTTCTTTGCAATTCCTTGACTTCATCTGAAAGAGAACACAAGTGACCCAGTGTCGAAAGCCGGTCCCGAAACTGATCAGAGCAAAAAAGAATTATCTGTTAATTATCTGATCATTATCTGATCACATTATTATCTGATCATTATCTGATCAATTATCTGATCACAGCAAAAAACTCGAATTATCTGTTAAGCGATACTCACCAATTAGAAATAACATTAAGAGTGTTTTTTTTTCGCTTCAAATGTATGCTAAGACAGGAAATAATTCCTTGTCATCGAATTAATCGAAATGCAATTTAAAAAGTTTTTTTATGGCACTAACGTCTTTGCAGCAGATTTTCTTATTATGCTTGCGAAAGCATACGTTATAAAAAGTGCTTTAAGATAAGAAAAATTTTCAATGTTATAATGTTCACAAGAATTATAGTGAATATTTAAAAAATAGGCAAACAGACGGTGAACTATTCATTTAGAAGGCAAATAGTCCAAATGTAATCGAACTTCGATCGCAGATTATCGTTTACGTGCCAAACTAACATATCACCATTAATTTCAATGTAGAAGTTGTTTGCTGATCAGACATAGAATGCAGTGCAAATAATCCACAAGCCATTCGTGTCGTTTAGTAGCATTGCGAAATTCAATAAATACTGCGATGCAGAAAAGCTAACATTCATTTCCATCAAGTCAACTGCAACAGAGCTACCATTTATTTGGCGCTGTAAACAAGCAACCAAAAATATTTGCTTCAGACCAAACCAAAAAATTTGCAAAGAAGTCTTTATTATTTCGATGATTTTACTGTACAAAAATGCTTCAAGAGCAACAGAAAGTTACAGAATTGATTCATAACAGATTGCTGAAAACAAGAATCCATTTTTCTATAGTTTCCAAAATAGAATTCATTTTGGAACATATCGCGATAGCTATTGATTGACAAATTAGCAGTTTAATGAAATAGCATATGTTTTTTAAATTTGTATTTCAGAGCTGGAAAAGACGAAAGTTTAAATTTCAATACAAGCACCTTCAAAAATGGCAAAATTGTTCGTATATCTTACATTGGTCATTTATTGTGGTCAACATGATATGTAAAAGAGGAAAGAAGAGAAAATAAAAGAGGATGGGTAGTATCCATACAAGAATAAAAATGAAAAAGCAAATGGTATTTGTAATATGGAGAGAAACATCAATATTAATTGTGGAATATTGTCATTGATATATGTTTTTTCTACTACAGCTATTGTGGCTATCAATCTGTCCATTGTTGGCATCAACGATTGATCAACAGGATGCTACTAAACAATGAATTCACGTGATATCAGTCCGGTGATAACTTTTCGGGTTTAATTGTTAACCGGTTATTGATATTACAGCGAAAAGGTGCATTAGCCTATTATTTTTTGGGAGTCGTTTTTTTCGAAAAACGACTTTTAAAAGTGCGCTAAATTCCGCTATATCTCGATAGTCGCAATACAATTACTTCATTTATTTGTAATCATTCACTGTTAGTGCGAACCGGAAGTAGAATTTGAATTAGATTGAAATTTCAAAAAAACCTTATGCATGAATATTTTGTTATGCAAGTGGTTAATTGGAATTAGAATATATATTTTTTTAATTAGAATTGGAATTTTAAGATGAAGTAGATTTAATACTATTTATGCTATATCCAGTTTTATATTTTATGTAAGACTGCTATAATCATTTTTTCGGATTTATAGCATAAATGATATTAAATTGAAAATATAAAAATGATATGCTTCATTCCATCAGGTCAACTGCAACAGAGCTACCATTTATTTGGCGCTGTAAACAAGCAACCAAAAATGTTTGCTTCAGACCAAACCAAAATACGCTGGCTCGTGAGAATGGCAGGACAGTATCATTAGCGATATCTCATTGTGTTTGTAACATATGCAAAAAAGCCTTAGTGGTCAGTTTATTATGGCAATGATAATTCCATGAGTTACTAAACTCAGATACACTATGAATTCACAGACCTGGAAAATTTGAACTTCAGCAATTACGACAAGTCATTATTTCGACATACTTTTTTTGTGCAGAAACTGTTAGGTCGAGAAAAATGTGCACATTTTTCTACTCTTGATCAGAAATTTGTAGACTTTACAATTTAATCAGATCTAATCCAAACTGATTGATCTTTCTTCCATAGCATGTCATTTTTAAATTTACAATTTAATTATTTATTTTATAAACTCGAAAAAATGCCTATGACAGTCTTACATAAAATATAAAACTGGTTATAGTATAAATAATATTAAATTTATTTCGCCTTAGGATTCTACTCTAATTAAATAAATGTATATTCTAATTCCAATTAATTATTTTTATGACAAAATATTCATGCATAAGGTTTTTTTTGAAATTTCAATCTAATTCAAATTCTACTTCCGGTTGCACTAACAGTGATTGATTACAAATAAATGAAGCAATTGTATTGCGACTATCGAGATATAGCGGAATTTAGCGCACTTTTAAAAGTCGTTTCTCGAAAAAAACGACTCCCAAAAAATAATGGGCTAACGCACCTGTAAGTACACGTAAACTAAACCGGAAAAGATATGACCGGATTGATATCACATGGTTTTATTGTTTAGTAGCATCCTGTTGATCAATCGTTGATGCCAACAATGGACAGATTGATAGCCACAATAGCTGTAGTAGAAAAAACATATATCAATGACAACATTCCACAATTAATATTGATGTTTCTCTCCATATTACAAATACCATTTGCTTTTTCATTTTTATTCTTGTATAGATACTACCCATCCTCTTTTATTTTCTCTTCTTTCCTCTTTTACATATCATGTTGACCACAATAAATGACCAATGTAAGATATACGAACAATTTTGTCATTTTTGAAGGTGCTTGTATTGAAATTTAAACTTTCGTCTTTTCCAGCTCTGAAATACAAATTTAAAATGGGGAAACTACGGAGAATGGGTCGTTGTGTTGGGTCAGTTACAGAATCATTTCTGTAACTTTCTGTTACTCTTGAAGCGTTTTTGTAGAGCAAAATCATCGAAATAATAAATATTTCTTTACAAATTTTGCGCTACTAAGTCTTTTATATCAAAATGTGAAAATGAAGTCAAAATTTTTACATTTGCTTGAAGAGTTTGGGCATTCAAAGAGAATGATCTTTTCTTTCATAGCATATCACTTTTAAATTTGCAATTCAATATTACTTATTTTACAAACTCGAAATAATGCTTATGACAGTCTTACATAAAATGTAAAACTGGTTATAGTATAAATAATATTAAATTTATTTCGCCTTAGAATTCCAATTCTAATTAAATAAACATATATTCAAACTTCAATCAATTACTTGCATGGTAAAATATTCATGCACAAAATATTCATGCCAAAATATTCACTTTTTTAGAATTTCAAACTGATTCAAATTCCACTTTCGGTTCGCACCAATAGTGATTGAAAAGTGGAAGTAATAATTTTTAACCTCACTATCATCCAAATTGATTTGATTAAATTTCAAAAAACTAAAATCATCCCACATAGTGCCACCTACTCAACGTGAGTTATCACCACAATAATAGATTACAATATCAATTAGAGTTTTGCTGGAATTAATTGATTATTCTTTTGTTTTGCTAGTTTTTATTTTATGATAAAATCATCGACATTACTTTGACATGATAAGTTCAGTTCGAATAATTTTTTGTTTCACTTTAAATCATTTCATAACCTACCTGATTTAATGTTTCCATCGCTTAACTCTAATTTTGCCATGTGGAGTGATAATGTTGTCCATCGTATTTTGATATTATCCAGCTTCCGTCAATCCTAACACAAAGATATGAGAAACATATTCATGACGAATCTTACAACAAATCAAAGATATTAACACCACAATAATGACCCTCCTTTGTTTTTAGATGGTGCTATTCAAGGAATGTGTCACCATAATTAAAAAAATATCAAAACTTTAGGAAGTACCGAAAAATTGCTGGATGTGATCATCTAAATATTGTTTTGACTAACGAATCTTAGACCCAAGCATCTTTGAGATTTCACTAATTTGAACGCAAATATCTTATGGCCAGATAAAAGGGTCAAGCGAAATCTAGAAAAATCCAGAAAAGATTGTAAATATGCTTTACACGATACGAAGATATCCACGTTCATCAATTCAGTGCATATATAATTTTATGGTTTTGTGTATTTTTTGTGATATATTGAAAAATATTTGTAGTTTGATTATTTTGTTAGATGAAGTTCATATTCTGTGAATTAATTTCAGATATTTGAAAGTTAAGCACTTTAAAAAATAATGATTTTTTCAAGTTAAATATTTCCTTTCCTAAGAAATAACTATATTGTCAAAGCTTTGCTTTTTTTTATTATCATATGCTATGAAAGAAAAGATCATTCTCTTTGGATGCCCAAACTCTTCAAGCAAATTGTGGCCAACATGATACGGAAAAGAGAAAAGAAGAGAAAATAAAAGAGGATGGGTAGTATCCATGCAAGAATAAAAATGAAAAAGCAAATGGTATTTGTAATATGGAGAGAAACATCAATATTAATTGTGGAATGTTGTCATTGATATATGTTTTTTCTACTACAGCTATTGTGGCTATCAATCTGTCCACTGTTGGCATCAACGATTGATCAACAGGATGCTACTAAACAATAAATTCATGTGATATCAGTCCGGTGATGACTTTTCGGGTTTAATTGTTAACCGGTTATTGGTATTACAAGAAGTAGGTGCATTAGCCTATTATTTTTTGGGGGTCGTTTTTTTCGAAAAACGACGTATGAAAGTGCGTTAAATTCCGCTATATCTCGATAGTCGCAATACAGTTGCTTCATTTATTTGTAATCAATCACTGTTAGTGCAACCGGAAGTAGAATTTGAATTAGATTGAAATTTCAAAAAAACCTTATGCATGAATATTTTGTCATAAAAGTAATTAATTGGAATTAGAATATACATTTATTTAATTAGAGTTAGAATCCTAAGGCGAAATAAATTTAATATTATTTATACTAGTTTTATATTTTATGTAAGACTATCATAAGCATTATTTCGAGTTTGTAAAACAAGTAATATTGAATTGCAAATTTAAAAATCATATGCTATGAAAGAAAAGATCATTCTCTTTGGATGCCCAAACTCTTCAAGCAAATTGTGGCCAACATGATACGGAAAAGAGAAAAGAAGAGAAAATAAAAGAGGATGGGTAGTATCCATGCAAGAATAAAAATGAAAAAGCAAATGGTATTTGTAATATGGAGAGAAACATCAATATTAATTGTGGAATGTTGTCATTGATATATGTTTTTTCTACTACAGCTATTGTGGCTATCAATCTGTCCATTGTTGGCATCAACGATTGATCAACAGGATGCTACTAAACAATAAACTCATGTGATATCAATCCGGTGTAAATTTTCGGGTCTAATTGTTAACCGGTTATGGGTGTTATTATTGGATTATGATGCGCATTAGCCTATTATTTTTTGGGAGTCGTTTTTTTCGAAAAACGTTCCGCCATATCTCGATAGTCGCAATACAATTGCTTCATTTATTTGTAATCATTCACTGTTGGTGCGAACCGGAAGTGGAATTTGAATTAGATTGAAATTCCAAAAAAACCTTATGCATGAATATTTTGTCATAAAAGTAATTAATTGGAATTAGAATATACATTTATTTAATTAGAGTTAGAATCCTAAGGCGAAATAAATTTAATATTATTTATACTACAACCAGTTTTATATTTTATGTAAGACTGTCATAGGCATTTTTTCGAGTTTATAAAATAAATAATCTTAAATTGTAAATTTAAAAATGATATGCTATGGAAGAAAGATCAATCAGTTTGGATTAGACTGATTAAATTGTAAAGTCTACAAATTTCAAAAAAAAAAGAAAAGAATTAAAAAGAATTAAAAGCCTTGCAGAGTTGCTGACATCTTTGCACACGGATATCTAACCTAGATGACGTTTGGACCATGAGGGCAGTTGTAGTCGAGCCTAGGATGACCATAAGTTTACCTCCGGGGTTCTTGCAAGCAAAGTAATGATTACATTAAAGAACAGCAGAGGGTTTACTCTTCGCGTACCACCCCTAGTGTTCCTTTCCTTCATTTATTCCAGGACATTTCATATACAAAAGACACATAGAATTAGAAAAAAAAATTTTTTAAATTAAATTGAATTGCTAAAGTTAGTGTAATTTCATTGCATCCTAATTACTCTGAAAGATTGCTTAAGATGTCGAGCTGTTATTTTAACACTGAGACAAAAAAAACTCGGATTATTAGAATTTCAGAAGAAAAAGAATTGATGAATAATTTCATAGCTACAAGGTGAAGAATGATTTCATGAGATTCCCATTTTGTTTTTATTTCCAATTAAATATCACTCTAAAATAATTAGTCGATCACTTCAGATAACTCTCGATAATTTTTGACCATAAAATTTAACAACTGGAATGATCATCTAATTGTTCAAAATCAAAAAAACTGTAACTAAAGACATATAAAGCAAAAATCAAAAGACATGAATTAAAGTTGAAAAATAGAATAATAACAATTTGCGCTCATAGCCATACTGCCATATTGCCAAAAGTTAGAAAAAAAATTTAATTTTAATAAATAAAACGGTGTAAGTAAGCGATGCACTTTTCACACAGTTTTAGCAGATTATTTTTTTAATACTGCAAAAAAAAGAAATTCGTTAGCATTTAGCGATGGTAGAACAAGAAAAATGACCCTGAACAATTTTATCAATTGCTTCGCTGGACAAGAAAAATGACCCTGAACAATTTTATCAATTGCTTCGCTGGACAAGAAAAATGACCCTGAACAATTTTATCAATTGCTTCGCTGAACAAGAAAAATGACCCTGAACAATTTTATCGATTACTTTGCTGATCATTTCTCAAAACATATTGATTAATGATCAAATAATCAATTAACAGTAAGTATTATCAATGCGTGTTCATTGTTTTCTTACTGCATTCGTTTTTTCAATTGTGAAAAAGAATTTTTCCGACATACTTTATTGACTTTAATTTTTAATTGTTTAAATACCGTTTTCTTTTGAATCTTTTAACAATTACTGATTTTCTCAAAACTTCCGCATTAAATCAATTATTCACTTAAATCAATTTAATTAAATCGATTAAATCATTAATCAATTAAATTATCGATCAATTAAATCAATATTGAATCATTAAGTCAATTAAAGCAACATCAAATCATTAAGTCGATTAAAAAACCAATTTATAAAGTAAAGAATACCAATTGAATCAGCATAGGATAAATTAAATCAATAATTAATTATATTATTAATCAATTAAATCAACATTGAATTATTAAGACGATTAAAAAATCAACTTATAAAATAAAGTCTACTAATTAATTAAATCAATTATAATAAAGTCAATCAAATTAATAGTTAATTAAATCATTAAAGCATTAAATCAATAATTAATTGTATTATTAATCAATTAAATCAACATTGAATTATTAAGACGATTAAAAGATCAACTTATAAAATAAAGTCTACTAATTAATTAAATCAATTATAATAAAATCAGTCAAATTAATAGCTAATTAAATCATTAAAGCACTAAATCAATTAAATCAATAATTAATTATATCATTAACCAATTAAACCAATAAAATCAATAATCAATAAAATCAATATTGAATCCTTAAATCAATTTAATTGTGTGCTTTATATTTGATTAAAGAACGTTGAATATATGAATGTATTTTTCTTTGTCAACAACATTAGTAATCCATAGATAATTGAATGCACTATGATCATATGAGAATGCTAAAAACAAATTTGTCGGTTTAAAATGGGGCAATTGTGATAGTCGTGTTAAATCTGGAAGTAACCGGTAGCGGCTATGCCCGGTCATCTTTCTAGATGCTTGGGTTGCGGCTATGGGTACGCCTTTCTCCGAAAGGAGGTGGTGGAATGTCCGAGCCTTCCAACTGCTTGGCAAACAGCTGGGAGGTAGGACCCGAAGTGGAACTTCGACCATTTTATGGGGTTGAAGTTAATTTTTGGAACGTCCCTCAAATTTGTGGGACAACAGATCAACGCAATGATGAAAATTTAATGCAAGCATTACTGATTTGCCCTGTCTACGACCATACCACGTTGGAAGCACGACGTCAAATCATTAAGTCGATTAAAAAACCAATTTATAAAATAAAGTCTAGAAATTAAATCAGCATTGAACCAATTAAATCATTAAACAATTAAATGAACATTGAACCATTAATAAATAATATTTTTTAATATGACCAAACAAAATTGTTTTAAGTTAATGGAAACAAAATTGATTAGAGAAAAAAAAAACACTCTTAACTATTAACTTCATCAACAATACTTCCATTATTTTCCATAAAAGCTGGAATACTGATTGTTTTATGACTTTGTTGCATCAATTTTGTTTCCATTAATTTGAAAATAATATTATACTAATATTAATAATAATACTATACCATCCTTTTATAGTTCATTCAGTAATTTAAATTAAATTATTGTGTTAAGTATTGAATAACAGAGGAAAACTGCCCAGCATTTAACTTTTTGCATATTTTCAATTGATTGATAGAAAAAAATAATGACAAATGGCGAATAATATTAGGTGACAATATTGATTAGCATTTAAAAATTGTACTGCGATTCAATAGTAAGCTAAAGTAACTTATAAATTTGGAAAAATAAATTTTATTTTCAAAATTTCTCATTTTAAATCATCCAGTATTGTTATCGCAGTTAACATAATGTGTAACATAAATAGAAACACCGCGGAGAATTTGATCATTCTGCGTTTATCAGCAATTAGTTTTATTGAGTGAAATTGCCTTACTAAGTAATGGTATTGAAAGATTTCATGATTTTCGGTTTTACTTATTTGAATAGCCTCTGAAGCCTTACATATAAATGTTAGAAGTAATGGCTACCAGGGATAATTTTTCACAATGCTAATTGTTTCAAAAATTTAAAATAAATCGTGCTTGTTGACATTTACGTTCTCTCAAAATATTTTGTGAAAATCTATTGAAAATTGAAAACAATCCTATTGTAATTAATCAAAACCTCCCACAGAAATGTTTCATTCTTTGATTTTTTTTCTAATTTTCGCTTCTAATTCTTAATGGATTCCTCCGATTTATGCTGTTCTTCTCTACAGAATTCATTTTTATAGAAGCGTCTTTGAAGCTCTCAAGTTGTAGGCTTGAAACTAGATAGTATCAGGAATATCTGTAATGTCTTGGAAGCTTTTTTAAGAAGTGCCTGAATTAACATCCTTCTTACACTGCCGAGAATATTTAGTCAAAAGATTCTAAACGTGAAATCTTGATATTACTTCCCATGTGTTATTTCCTGGGCGCAAATGTTTCGCATGTTTTCTATTAGATATTTACGGACTACGTGTAAAACTAGAAAGAACTTGCGGTTATGTTAACTTTTGGAAATGTGGCCTTTAAATTCCAAAGATTTTTGTTCACAATCATTTTTTGGCTTATCAAATTGAGAAAAAAGTTTGATGAGTGATTGTAATGATTGTAAACTGTAAATGACTACGATATTCAAGTACACTTACTGTCCTATTCAATTTATTTCCATCTCTTTTTAATCGACTTTGCTCAAAAAAAACTAAGCAGAAGTAATCAATCATACTTTTCATTCTTTTAAACGGCAAAATTTTGCAACTGTTGCTACTAAGATCTGAACTGAGAATAAATTCTGTGAAAAATCGTTGTGAAGTATGCTTGATGTGTACACAATGTTAGTTACGTCACAATTGTTGTATTGGAGATATTCGCATTGATCTTTTTTCACTGTGTTAATAAGATCAGATAAGATATTGGATATAAATGAGATATTCTAAAATACTTTTCGACTTTTATCATATTCAGTCAATCTACTTATCAAGATTCAGAATTATCAGATAAACTATGAGATTTTATTTCTTCCGAAACTTAGTTTATGATATCACCATTGGATTTACAGATCTAAATATTAAAATGAATGCAAAACTTAAAATCCAAAATAAAGTTTTTCCTGAAAGCCTTTTTTTGATACATTTTTTCTTGTACTAAGTAAATTGTTTTCTGCTTTAAAGTCTCAGATATCATTAAGTTGATTGCTACCGAGCGATAATCTTTACTACTTCTTATGAGATTTTCATAAGCTGGAGAATACGAGGTTGCATCATCAAGATGATTTTATCTGAAGAAAAAGCGAATAATGAATGCGAAATATTGAATGAGTAATATTTTTTTCTTCACAAAAGAATGAGCAACCTCAATCAACCGGAGGTTAAGCAAGCAATAAATTATGAGAAAAAGCGATAGCTGATTACTGAAATCCGAGGTTTTCATCAGTAATACAGAGCGCTATAGCAATCTAAATGAATTGATATTAATAAAAGAACAATGATGATTTGCTGGTAGAGAATGATCGATCCATTCATTCCTTTTCGCGGTTGTATATTCTGAGCCTATAATGATGTTTCCCCTTACAGTAATGCAAAAAGAACGAACTTTCCATTTTCAATTAGCCGACCAATAAAATTCCGTATACTTAACATTATGAAGATATTACTCGAAATATTAATTAAATAACGGGAACTTGTTTATGGTAGTAATACTGTCGATATCTTGCAATTGACTACTTAATAGTTCTAGGTAACATTTTTTTCAAGTATCATCACACTGATTCTTTATTGTCCATTTCGTCTAATCCTTTTCGATTTGCCGACGACAAGTTCTCGAAGACAGCATTCAGATCAACACTAAAACGAAGTCTCTCGACAAGCCTCATTGTTAAACCCAATGCTTTGCATCCATAGATTGATATTATCATTGCTGTTACCATCTGCAATTTCCTCTGTTCAATTCGAATTTCATTGGATTAAGTGTGGTTTCATAAATTTAATAGAAAACTGCGAAATCAAAAAAATCAAATTAAAATAATCCATTGTTAATTTAATGGATTAAAAACAATTTTAATAGCTATTAAAAATATTGGCTTCAATATTGCTTTTTTAGATTCCAAATTGCTCTCACTCGAATTTTGTTAAGTGGAATGAAGCATCATTAGTCACTTTCTAGCTTTTCATTGTAAAACTGACCTCAGCAAAAGAAGTGAAACTTAGCAAATAGTCAATAGCCAGTGATTCATTCAAATCGAGCAGCCACTCCGAGTTCAGTGTCGGAAATGCATTTGCTATAGCTGGAAGCGCACCTAGGATTATAGACTTAATTCCTATCTGCAAAATTTTCTTTCATTCCAAATTTTTGTTGCAAGATCTTTATCGTATTCTGTTAGCGACGGAAAGGTAAGAATTTAGGTTACCTAGTATCAAAGGGATGAGAGAAAGAATAAAGTTCAATACTGATAAGATAAATGTCGCTGTTGCAGCGCTGTAAGACCTGAAATATATCACGAAATTGATTTTTGATTTGATTTTTTATAAGCTCAATATACCATAGAATAGTTGTGTACTTCAAATTCGCAAATGGTGAAAAATGCGAATCACTGACAATCAAGTATTAATAATTTTTCAAACCTCGATTTAATCTATGCTAAAAGCAAAAACTATGCCAATTATTTTTTCTAAAAATAAAAAAAAGAATTTTTTTTTAAAAGTGACACACAAAAAATTGATTCCTTTGATAAAAAGTGAATCAATGAAGTTTCACGTAATTTCAATTTCAATGAAGGCATGAAAAATTGAAGAGAAACTCCTAATAAGTGACGATAGTTTGAAACAGACCTTCGACAACTAGCATAAATTCCGGTAATACCAGATGTAAAAACAAGTGCAGCAAAAACAAGTTCGATACCCACTGCCCACTTCGAATTCCATATTATCCGCAAAACTCCACAACCAAATATTACTAGTGAACAAAGAACCTGAAAATATGTATTTGGAATGGGAAACCTTTTATATCTCAGAGAAACTATCCAACTGCACTTTGTTTTATTTGAGTTTTTTGGAGTGAAATTATTTTCTAATTGTGTAAATAGTTCGAGAGTTCGATGATAGAATTAAAAGATGTCACCACATATCCGTAATTTTAGTAAAAAATAAACCTGAAGAACAGAAAGCACGGAAAGTGCATCGAAGTTAACAATTTCTTTTGCAGGCTTCAAAATCTCGTCATCGGTTATTTGTTGAATAACATTAGATTCGGCAGGCCCATACATAGAATGCCGCTGGGAGAGATAATCGCTAGCCATCCCTGGAGCTCCAACAAGCATTGATGATACTGGTCGACTGCTTGGTAAAACACTCTGAAGAAGTTATCAGTTAGCGGGTGGATTAGGTATAATTCAAAATTGTTTCGTTCAGAATACATTGTTAAAACAACAAATGACAAAACTATTCTATTTCCTTTTTTCATAAAATTTTATGCATTCTTGCAAGGCACTGAAATTTCTTTACGACTGTCTGAAGGATCAGTTTGGAATCCTTTGACCATTTGCAAAACCCTGCTAAATTTCAAAAAGTCTAATCTTCAACTTTTCAAACAATCTCATTCAATTTTACATTTGCATTCTTCTATAACGAGAAAATTTCTAATTGAATAAATAGAAAAACCTTTAAAATAATATGATATAACTATAATTTTCAACATAACTTTGTGATAAAAGTATAACCTTCATGTTAAATATTCTGGATGAAAATGTACAGAAATGTCTAAAAATGGGCTTCAAATATTAGAAAAAACAAAACAAAAATATTAATATGAAATGTATTGAAAGAACATATGATTCTACAAGGAGTTGCAAATGAGAATTCCAAGTTCACTGTCTATCATATCAATTTCTAGCTCAATGTGATCCAAGTTCACAGTTATCATATCAATTTCTAGCTCAATGTGACCTTACTTTCAATTTTTTTATTTTATTCGATAAATCTTGAACCGGAAATGAACTTAGTGTACAATAAATAAATAAAAAAGGCTTGAGAGATTGGGAGGACCAATAAAAGATTTTAGTTTCGACAAGAAAATAAAGATGGGAATTAACATGATCACTATGAAGTTCACTGTCAATCATTTTGTTAAGACAATTTCTATACAATGAAAAGCTATTTTTGCTCATAATATAGCTGATGAAATTTTGATGTTAACTAAGGAAATCAACAAATCAAAAATTTTTTAAAAGGATGGAAAATTAGGCCAAAAAACAAGTTGTAAATCTCGAACGGATAATTTTATTGGAAGAAAAAATTACTAAAAATGTGCAAACCTGTTTACTAATTGGATTAGAACTAACTGATGATTGAACTTGTGCGTTATAGGAGCCATATAGTTGGTTGATTTGTTTAGCCATTTGACAAATTTCATTACTATAACTTGGGTGTTGGTCGAAATCGATTTGCTCCGGCCGAGGAAGCGTACAATAACTTTGATATCTCGAGGGAACATTACCGATACCATCGCAAAAAGCAACAGCACCTAAACAAATAATAACCAGAATACAACTCTATCTTCTGATCTAAATCTAGTTAGACTTGGTTTTGTATTTTTCTCCTAGAAGACATACAACTGAATTTCTCAATTTTTTCTTCTCTTTAAACATATATTTGTTTTTTTATATATTTAATTATTATCCCGCATATTATATATATATATATATATATTAATTGCTGCAATAATAAAGATTTGTCAACAAAAAAAGTTAAATGAGGTTATAAATCAAAGGGATTTCAATAAGCAATCCGATATTTCGTTCCGAAATTCACATTTTGATCGCTTTTATAAGTGTTTTCAGTCAAGTCAATCACCAACTTTTTACTGTCTATTTTTTCACAAAAAAAAGCAATAAGAAGTAAATTGAAAACATCTGATCGGAACTGTGAATTGTTCCATCATATTATACCTATTCCTAAATCACTATTCGCTCTTGAAGCTGGTCGAGATAAGACAGGTACATTCATTGCGCTAGCTGGACGGTATGGCCCTGGCGGTGGAGGAATTATTCCAGATTGTGGTTCTTTCCAAATTCCTTTCGGTTCCGGACGTGGTATAGCATTGGTATCTGCAGGTTGATAAATGAGGTTATTTTATCTAGCAACATTATCTGTAATTTTCATAGTAATTACACCAAACAAAAAACAATAATGTATTAAATATTCAACGTCCATTTGAATCCAGATCTTTTGTTGCTTGTTATTCTAACTTGTGCTCTCCCGTTCTCAGTGATAGCTCGTCTGATAATGTATGATTTACCATTGTTAATTTGAAAAATTAGAAAATTACAAGAAAATGAGATGTATAAATTTAAAAGATTCAGCTAAGAATTTAAGTTGGTTTCACAAAAATGCAAAGAACAGCTTACCGTAAAAACTATTCGTTTGATGTGTCCTCATTGTTCCTTGAATACTAGACCCTGTTAGGGGATGACCTAAAGAAGTTTAAATCATTGCATTTATCGAAAGTATAAATTTGAAATTTTTAGGATTTCGGTTTCTTAATTCTGAATTTGCTTTGCAAAATAGCTCTTCCGGGTAGCAATAATTTAGAAAAAAATAAATGCTGACCTTGTTGTTGCTGAGTGCCATATATTTGCGACAGGTCCTGGTTTAATTGTGCATTCAAAGTTGCATCGCGCGATATATTTACTGATGTTTTCCTGCTTAGAGACCCTGATTTGAATGGCGTATAAGGAAAGGGTTGTTTCAAATCTTCACGCTAAAATATCCAAGCACAATGAATAGAAAAATAATAGAATAATTTATAACTTTTGATGAGGAACAATTTCAAAGTGCTTTTTAATTATTTTTTTCCCGATGATTTCAAAACATTGCTTATTTTCATGCTGAATAAATTTGAAAAAATAGTAGACACAAAGTTATCACTCCTGAAGCCCTGTTTGATGGAATTTCTTGAGCATTGGGCTTCTTAAATATTCACTCCTTTTATAAATGCATAAATTCTATGTTAATTGAAAAACTTAAATTTCTAACGTGTTTCCTAATCTGATATGCAGTCAAGCATGTACCTCTCATTAATTTTTTTCTTTTCAAAGTAGTGTTCATCTGCATGTGCCATCATGAAAACTCCTTGGACGCTGAACTTTTAGTTTGACTTTTTTCAGTCTATATATCACTATGTATCAGAATATTTGATTTTATTTTTCGATCTTAGCTGATCTGACCATTATCACAAATTTAAGTCATTACAGTCATTCAAATTCGCTAATTTGGTTATACAAATATGTTTCTTGGGTTCACTTACTGCACCTTTCATTTCAATACGTTATGCCCATTATTCCATAATCAAATATACATATAATTGTTTAATATTACACTGACGCTTAAGCGAAAAAACTTTTCCGTAAAGACATAAAAGTATAGAAACGTACACTTTCTTGGATTTTCTTCGACCAAGCTTCACTGATTCCATGTTTTTTCTTTGGTAAAAACTGCCGGCTAACATTTGTTTCAGGTCGTTTTGGTGTTTGATCGTCACTTTTAGCAGAATCTGTCAACCAAAACTGATTCTTAATTCCTTTTCCAGTTTTTGGCTCTTTCGAAATTGTTTCCGGTGTTGCCACCGGTGTAACTTTAAAACCCATCATTGCGACGCTTTCATCTGCAGAATTTAATATCGTTTTTCTTTTTTCTAGAAAACTGTCACTCTAACAAATGAAAATGACACAAAATAAATTGTTGAATTTTAAAATGATTCATGGTACGGAAGAACAAACTGCCGTCTTTATTGTATAACCGAATCATTCTGTCCACTGCAGTATGGTAAAAAAGCAACTCACAACTCTTTTGATTTAACAAACAAATCCTTCCGTACTTAATCGATCTTACAAAATCCGAGATTTTCAATCAAGAAAAAAAAGCCTAAAAAAACGACCTATACAATGTAATAGAGGTATTTAGGATAATTTTAAATCATTCAAAACAAATAGGTGTTATCCAAGTCACACTTTTCATTTTTGGACTGCTTCAAATTTTATTTATGCCCGAAATGCCAAAATAGTACTTTTATTTCTTCTCCGCTAATTTTTCAATTAAAGAAAATTCTACTCTTTCTTCATTTTTCAAGCAAAAAGCTTATCTATTAATTTAGAGCAAATTATTTATATTTGTTTATGCTATTTTTATTTGCTCTATATTAATCTTAGCTTTTGCGGATACTTTGCGGATACTCTTAAGAATATAATTGAGACATAAATTTGGTACTTAATTTTTGCATTAGAGAGAGAAAAATCTCACGGCCATAAGAATAAGAGATAAAGATAATTTTTCACAATAATTTTTGTTATTTTGTTACAATTTGTATTGTTACTTACTCGTTGAATTTCAGAACTGTGGTTCGCGCATGGTACCATATTTGAGCGTGAATATAAACAGCTGAAAATTTTGAGAGCATTGTTTGTAAATCGAGTAGAAATAAAATCAATTCTGGGCTCTCCTACAGTTTTGTCATGAAACGACCAGCGAAAAATGATAGTGCGAAAATTTTAATGATTGTTGTAAAGATGTATTCTGTGCATAACTCATCTTCATCAACTTTATTGACTTTTACTTTGTTTTCACATTTACTACAACGATTTCATATTTTAACTGTTCTTTTTACTTCTAAAATAGTGAGAATGTTCAGAATGCCACATGATTTGGGTCATTTGCCATAAGAAATGCAGAAATGTTTGTACATGTAGAGAACTGGTAGGCATATCAAAAAGAGACGATATTTGTTCTCCTGTGGAGAGATGAGATTTTTGAAACCACCTTGAAATTCCAATACAAAACTTTGTGTAAATTAATGGAAGGAGTAAAACAGAAAAGGTAATTGCGAGCAAATTTTTTGCAGCAGCAAATGGCAAGTTACAAGACTACTTATTTTTTTTTGCTAGAGTTTTAAGATTGGAGTGCGCATATAACTGTGGAAAGAATTAATTCATCACGGATTATTTACATGAATACCGCAAATGCAAATACCTGCAAATGTACGTGAGAAGAATTTGAACTAGAACTGAGCAAAATGAATTTCTGCAAGGCGAATACTCTTATATTTGAGCGCAATTGTCTTCAATTACTTGATGCCCCAAAGATTACAACTACTTAAGAAACCAATAGTTTAAAGATTGGTTCATCTAAATTTTATCATGAGAAATCCTAATCCTGCAATTTTCATTGCAAAATTACTCAGTTTGCATAAATTAGTTAATTGAACAGAAATTTGTCGCATTTATTACTGATATTGGTATTTTAAATTTAGCAAATGAATAAGACTTAGAGGTTAAAGAAAATGCAGAATGAAATAAATACAATAATTTTAAAACAAGGGATATCTGATTATCATGCCAATATTGGGTTATCGGGACACATTGTGTGTTGAGATTTTGTCAACTGTTTCTGAAACTCAGTCTCCAACCATTCTACAATGTATTTTTATTTCAAAATAAAATTTTCTTCCCCAAAAATCAACTGCTCTGCCACAATTCTAAGTGGGATCAGTTTCTGTTTTCTTGCTGAAAACACTTATGCTTGTAGATAATCGGGCAGTTTGATAAATTTACTAAATACATCATTCTTTGCTGATATTGGCATATTTCATGCTTGATTTTCTAAGAAAGACAAATATTTCATGATTAGCAGGATTTCCTTGCACAATTTACTTTTTTTATCAGAATTTGCGATTTAACTTTTTAGAATCTTTTATTCATCATTTAACCGATTACTGATGTGAATTTTATGTCAGCGATTTGTAATAATAGCCCAAAAGTTTCTCTTAACTACTGGATTCACAATAAGAAGAATAAGGTGGTCTAATCTCTACAAGTATTGTTTTCCATAGCAAATGGAAACTCTGTTTTTAGTATTTAGATTTAATGAATCAAACAAACGAAACGCTCAATTCAAGTCTATTTGACAAAAATTGTCAATAAGCTGACTGGAGAAGTTTTATTTTGCATAGGTTAGTAACCAAAAGATAGTATCTCCTTAAGCAAGAAGTGCTTTTAATAAATGGATGAATGAGAGATGTAATGATGAGAAAATATTTTAAGTAATAAAATGTTATTTAAAATTGTCATCATGAAATGAGGGATCAATAGGGAAAGAAATAATTCTATGCGATATCTTTAACAAATTTTTACACAATATCATTCGTCTTTCTGCAAAATCCAATACAATGTTCTATGAATTCTTATTTAGTACAGCAAATTATCAGTTTAAATATCGATTTAATCATAAGTATAAAACCCGAATTACACTCAAACTGATTAATTCTTATAAAGTTAGGAAACTAGCTCCAATTAATTAATGATTTTATGGAATGAGAGATGAATTTTGATTTTTGAAGAATTGGAAGATAAAATGAAACATTTTAAGAGGGTAATATTTTTCATTTTTCATCCGTAACTACTCTTTTGTAATTATTCTTTATTCTGACTTAATATCAAAAAATTGATGCGAATGACATATTGCACAAGTAAAATTCACTCTTTCACAGTTGACAATCGTTGATATCACGGATTTTAATAGATATGAAAGAAGTGAGTGATAACAAGAATTGGCTACAAGCAAAGGATTGTTCCAATGATAAGAAAAATTGAAATCAAAGCTGTGTATAAAACTTATGGCAGAATAACATGTGTTCAGTATATTTGTAAAAGAGCGCACCATTTTATTGACCTGATTTTCCCGATAATAGACGAGAGAAGAGAGAGCGTCGCAAAAGCCCTACAGAAACGAAGTTTGGGTTCATCTTAATTCGTCAACTAGTGACAGTGGTAACGATGATAAAATGATGAGGATGATGAGGACGATGAAGATGCTGGTGACCTCTAAGGAATTAACGTATTTTTCATCATATCAAGGACTTATATAGAACTATCAACTAAGAGATTCGCTAGTGTCTGCAGTGAAATTGTATATACTGTTCCTTAAAGAAAAACGCTCGACAAACTCTAATCAACTTTTAACATTTTACTTGCTTTTGTGAATTTGTCAAATGCAAACTCTAGTGTTTAGAACAGTTCATTACTGAAGAAATTTCTTCACCCCAGCTGATTTAAAGTGAATATCGCAAACTACTGGTAACTTTAAAAAGATGAAATAAGTGATTCTACATCTGCTGATATAATAATTCCTCACTGATCAGTATGTATAGAAATATGTAACAGTGGATGACAGCCTATTTAAATTTGTTTACAACTGATAAATGCGGATAAAAAGTCTGATAACAGCCAGTTCTTACATTTTAAATGATGGAACATCCGCCTCTTCAACTAATGTCACACGACTTCTCATCCACATTTAGTCACCAGACAAAATTTATGAATAAAAATTAATTTTGCTTCAATTGTCCATTGCTCTGCTTGCTTTTTAAAGAAGATTAAAAAGATTAAACAGATCAAACAAAAGAATCAAATAGATTTATTAAAGATCAAACAAACATTACAGCATGCAATAAGGCATTGGTTAAATTCTAAAAGTAAGCAAGAGAACATTTGAAAATTGTAATCTACATTATGAGCCAAAATGGCAAGTAATGCATCCTTTTATAATTAAAATTCATAGATTTTTTTTAAACATTTGAAGAAATTTGTTTCAAATAAATCTGTAATTATTTGATGTGATATGTTTATCACCTTTGTAACAAGTAAAATATTCAATGGCCAATACTTCAAGTGGCATTGCTGCAATAAAAAAAAATTCGCAAAATAGTTCGTTTTGGTCATATCCTGCGGTATAAGGTGATAAGGCCATGTCATACAACAGAAAAGATGCATAACAACTACTATCAATGAATGATAGAAAATTTTGATGGAAGTGTACGTTCATAAAAATCAATTAAAAATAAACTGTTTTATTGACAGAACAGTATAATTTTATATTAAACAGCAAGAAAACTTGGAAAATTGTGTAAGGAGATAAATTATATTAATTTAAAGCTATGTAGTTTTGTGATGAAAAAAATGTTTCTAAAGGATTCCAAGTTTCAATAACTTTTTCTCCAGAAGATATTTGAAATGTGGAATAAGTCACTATTTATTTACCTGTGAATAATTCACATAATTTGTTTACTTCACAACAGCATCTGGCAGTATCTGATGGCTTTACACTGCAGTCATCTATCATTTTAAACAATGAAGGAAAGCTGACTTAATTAGCTGATTTGATTAGTATTCATAAAAAATTAATAAAACTGAAACATTATTTGACATAACTGAATTTTTGGGAAATTTCAAGAGTTTCGTCTTCTCAAAAAATTTTTAAGAATCGTTAAATAATTATCAGCAACGATCTGTGATAAAATGATTGATTTTTCTATAAATAACTCGACCTTTTTAAAGAAATCTTTTTTTATTAATTGAGTTTGTGTAGGCGAAATTCTTAAATGGTTGGATGATCTCAATTATCAAAGAGAAAAGATTTTGGAACGTTATGAATTTTCTTTGATTTTGTCATTAAGTGGCTCATCCAAGATATTCTCGCCTGTCATTGTAATAGAGTAAAAAAAGAAGAAAGCTTCTATTATTATGGCAGAGTTCATTAATTATACAAACTTCTGCTAAAAGAAACGTAGTTATAAGAATCAGGTGGACCATTTGTTGCTTGGAACTGTTGCATCCTTTGTATGCAATATTCTGCCTGATCAGGCTGTAATTCACGACGAATCGCTTCTGCGGTAATATAAGGCTGAAAGACCACTCGTATCAGTTAACAAAATTGGAAAAAGTCATAAATTTCAAATTGATCTCGGGAAATCTTTTATCCAACCTTTCCTCCTGCAAGTATTTTGAACGATTCGATCATTTGTTCGACGGTATCAGCATCACCTGTTTCATGCGTCATAAAATCTAAGAAGGCATTAAAAGGAACTCTTCCCATACGATTCGGATCAAGCATTGACAATATTCTGTTCATATCTTGATCTCCCTAAAGCAATATATTCAAAAAGTTTGCAAAAATATAGATTTAAAATAAATGAATTATTTGACATAATTTTTTTACCTAAAATTTTTTCTTACTATTTCATTTAGTTTGTACAGAAAATCTAGAACCTCTTTTCCAGGCCGAATATTGTAGCCAATTGAAATTAGACATGATTTGAGTTGTTCAGGATCGAGTCCTTGTCTGTCTTTGTCAAAATGGTTGAAAGATGACCGATATTCGTTTAGCTGTTCCTCGGTGATTCCTTTGCTATCACACATGAGAATCTTGAAAAACACACATAGTCAAAATTTCCATAATTTCCTTCATTAACCCTCCAATTGATCCTCTGCAATTTTTTATAGCGAACTTCGTTTAAATACACAAACACACGTATATATATATCACACGTACAAAGACATATACATACACATACAAATATACACATGTAAACATACATGCATGCACACAGACCTACCTGATTTTCACATTCGTTAATTGTTCTGTTGATGGATGTCAATAGTGATTCCCAGCCAACACGCAATGATTCCATGGAGTAACGAGCCGCTCGATTTTCAAAAACATAATTCTCTTGCATTTCTTGATTAATTCTTTCCAGCTCTTCCAATTTCGGCTTATAATTGAGTGTCTTTAAAGAATTTATTGTTTGATGTGACGTAGAAATTTCGGCAGGTAATTGCTGCTTTAATGAATTCCCTCTCTTTTACCTTTACTTCGTTCGCATAAAAAATATCCGTTGGTATTACTTTGTTATTTAGATGAAAATAATATTCACTCACTGGCAATGACATAAATATTTAAATAATGAAATTCACATATATACCTGATGTTGAATCGATTTTAACTGTGATACTGCATTCTCTAAGCTTCCACGTCCCCCAAGTCCAATAGAAAAAACGTGTTCAAGTTGTCGTTCAAGCCACGGACCGACTGTGTTGGCCTTTTCGGCAAATAGTTGCCGTAAATGTTCATTTTCTAAAAGCGATAAATTTTGACATTGTCAGCGGAAAAATGCATTCCTTCTGTTCATTAATTATTATCATGTATCCTTAAATCGATAGCAAATAATAATCAAAAATTTTAATTTCAATCCTTTACAATAATTAACTGCTCCTGTCAATATTTGTTTAACGACAACAATGACAGTTCATTAACTTTCGTTTATTGTCTTATGAACAAAAATACATGCTTTGTTGCCGATTGCACTCATGTTGCAATTGCGCATCACGTTTCGGTATTGAGTGCTGTACTTCTTGCCATTTACGACGAATATCAGCACCCGCTAAATCGGTGTACGGATTTTTCAATAATTCAGTATCCAATTCATGATGCTCAACTAACTGAGCAATTTCCTGTAATATTATTTGAATTTCCATCTGACGTATCCCTGACGATTCTCATTTTATTGACTTATTCATATCTTTAAATTTAATTAATTTTTATAATGGCTAAAAAATAGCATAAGATCCACCAAACCAAAAGAAAGTTTCTGAATCATTAGAAAATTATTTATTAGAAGTGAAACAATTATAGTTTAACAAATCATGTCTCGAAATTTATACCCGCTCAATATTAACAATCGCTCGGAATTCATTATCAGCATCGGATATCGTTGATTTAAAATGATTGTGTGCATTCAGCAGTTCTTGCACTTCTTTCATTTCATGCACAATAATCATATCAGCCAAATCCTCACGTGCTCCATCAAGCCTGATTGTAAATTATCAAGAAGTTTAGTACAGAAAAAAATCTGCCATTCATTATTGCGGCAACATTCTGCCATTCATCTTATATCTTTACCAATTGTTAAACGGTGCCGCACGTTTAGCAAAGTCGAGATAGAGCTTGTCTAGGTGTTCTGCTACTTGTTCCGCTTCTTCCAGTTGTCTGCGCCGCTGCTGAGAAAGACTTCCAAGCCGATCCCACCGATCGCAAATATTCTGCAATTAAAATTTTTTTTAAAACAGAATCAATTTTCAAAAACTTCAATGAACAGATAAGCTTTACATGAGGATTTCACGATACCTGGCACCTGGTATTAATCGGACCGATGTCTGGGTATCTCAGATTGTTTAGTTCACGAGCGATTGCTGCAATTTGTTCTACTCTATCTTGATGAGCTCCCAGATCGCTTTCAAATGCTTCATGGCGTTTGCGTAAAGCCTTAATATTGCAAAATTTTGCATAAAAGAATATGGAATGTTTACAAATTGAAATCTCCATTAAATTAGAATGTAAGTTTAATAAATGCTTTACTTTAATTTTATACAATCCGCAAGATCGCCAATCCGATGAACGTAAGGCATCTTCTTTGCCGTATGCCCATTCTTCATATAGAGCACACTTACGACGGAATTTCTCGGCAAGATGCTCCAATCTTTCCAGTCTGCAATTTTTAGTAAGGTAAAGTTAAAAAAAAGGTTTACAATAACCCAAGTAACAGTAATTTGACTGTGAACTCAGAACCAATACTCTGATTGGTAGAGATGAATTTTGAGGCACATCACCTCATCATTTCGCATAAAAGCCATTCTTCGAAACCTTTTTCAGAATCTTCCAAACCACGCCAAGCAGCACTGATATCCTAAAACAAAATTTGCATCATCTTGAGAACTGGCAATCTTCAAATTCATAGCTGCAAAAGTTATTTATAAGCATTAAAATCCATTGCTTACCTTAATAAGATGTCCTTCTCTTGGCAGAAATGCTGGTCGATTGCTCAGTCTAAGTTTCGTTTGCAATGTGTTGAACAGCGTTTCCAAATTCCCTTTTTCCTCCACTCTTGGTGGTTTCTCATGTCGACGATAATTTCGGAAGTCTTCTAACTTTTTCCGCATCATAGCCAATGATTCATTACTTGATCGATTCGATAGCCATGGCATCCAACGATGTATCCAATCCAGCAGCTAAAAAATTTCCAATAATAATTTTCAAATTTTAGAATTTGAAATTCATTACGATTTTTTCAATGAAATTGTCGCAATTCTTGTATTTTATTACTGTTTAAAATGACAAGTCCCATCACCTTCTAGGAATATGTATATTCGATCACGATATTCCTCACTCCCAAATTAATTAATCGTTTTTATCACTACTTACATCGCTTGCTATCCGTTCATATTCCTCCATCATCTTCTCATTTTCCTGATTCACTCTAAGCACTCGACTTATACGATGAGCTGCTGTCTCAGACTGCAAAAATTTATGATCTTGTTAGAATCTTTCTGCAGAAAAAAAAAAAAAAAAACTTAATAAAACATGCATTTCGAGTAAGCTTATATTATTGTTAACCAAAATATGATACATGCAATCATGAACAAGTGGTAATGAAAAAATGGGGAAGTGCACACCTTATACATGCCAAGGAAACAATGATAATAGCTGGACACATAGGTCATCACCGCTTTCTCATCAGGTAAATTGCTTATCATGTCTGCAAGCTGTTTTGTTTTGTTCCGGTAAGCAGAAATACTTTTCAAAACAAACATTTTAGAATGGTTAATCGAAATAATTTTCATACAAATAAGTAGCAATATGCCTGTCTATTCTATAAATGGTTATATTGTACAAAAAAGTGTTAAATACTTCAATCTAATATGTAAGGAGACTAAAAAATGTCACAACACAAAAGAAAAATTCATGGTCAATATATTTAAGATATATCATTTGAAAATCCGATTTCACTATTTCTTTCTGCAAAAGAAGCCTCAGATATTAATGTAATGGTTAATATCAATTCAATGAGATTGAAAAGAGCTGAAGGTGAGGAAGAACGGGATGAAGAAAAATCTTTTCATGAAATTACTTTGCATATAGAAGCCAAAGCAACGGTAAAAAATGAGAACATAAAAAATGGCACCGCTTTCATTTGTGAAACGAAATATTTAATAATTCATTTCTTAATAAGTTAATAATTCATTTCTTCCCTTTTCCGCTTTCCGTTCCATTAACATAGTGCAACAATCATTTTTTCAGAAAATTAGTTCAGCTTCTTAGTTTTCTACAACGAAAAAGATTCAGTTACCCAGCTCACATAAATTTTCCTGCAACATTTTTCCTAGAATGAATATTTTTTTTCTGAAATTTTTTTGAAGAATACGAATTTTCGTTAGTTAAAACCTTTCAACTTTCTTTTGATTATCAGAAACGATGAAACACTAAAACATATTATCAAACAAGTAAGCCAATATAGAGTAAAATATTCGGCAGCGAATATTATTTTAATTTTATTAAGCGATTGTGAGAGTTTCAGTTGTCGAAGCAAACAACAGAGAAATAAGTGAGGAGACGATTTAACGAAGCACTTTCATCCCGAAAAATGGTTTTACTGAAAACCGGACGGAAAAGCAAGTACACATAAATATATACGCGCATACACACTGAAAAAATCACCACTGAAGTGAAAAGCTATAAACCTGATGGCCACCACGAAATGCATGATAGAAACATGACACATAAGTCATGATTGATTTTTCGTCCGGTTTTTGGCTGTAGACGAGATCTGAAGACTTTATATCCCATCCAAGAATTTTTATGAACTTTGTTTTAAAAGAATGAACGAACTTTTTTTTTCGGTAACACTAAATAAATGAAATATCATCAAGTTCTTTTTCATATAATGGAGAAAATGTTGACCTTCAGCATCGAGCATCCTCGGGATATCCAAATATTTTTCAGCTATATCGAAAGCAAGATTTAAATTGTGAAGCGGATCTCCCTTATGTAATTTCGAATAATCAATCAATTCTGGACGATGACGATGGATTAAAGCACAAAACGCTAAACCATCCTTCCAGCTGAAATATTTATGACTCGATGGAAATTTTATCATTATTGAAATTATTGGAATAAAAAAAAAAAAAACATACAATTTTATTTAAGACGAGTAAAGAATAAACCTCATATTAACCTTTAATAATAGGTTTCTTACAAAAATAAATACTCACCTGGTATGGAAGTTCTGCACGTTGACATTATTGTAAGGCGCTGTTTTTCTTTGGCACCACAACAATAATCCATCACGAGCCGATAATTCCAAAATGAATAAATTTAATGTTAGTCTGAATTTTTTGTAAGGAAAATGAAAAATACAAAAATTCTGATGATTAACGCATGAATCGCTATCCAGATAATAACAGCATAACCTGACTTGTGATTTACCCGTTCAGATTAAATTGAAATGAATTGGCGTTGCAAATTAGAAACTTTCCTAAATCATTTTGCTAATGCGTCCTTGGTTCTTATGTCGGACTAAATAGCACATAAATTAATTCCGTATTTCTGAGCATTTTATTAGAATTACGCCAATTTTTTATGATTTCATGAATATATGATATAAAAACTAACCTTCAACATTGATATCTTGAATTGCAAATCGAAGAATAATGGTCCATATAAGGCCAAGAGTCATTTTGACATTCCCATCGACGATTTCTAAAAATTTTCAAGAGCTTGTAAAAAAGAAGGACTTATAAATTACACGTATATTTGCAGAAAGTTTGAAATGCAAATCATAGCTTTTGCTCTCTATATTATTACAAAATAAAAACAATCAGATATGTCTTTCCATCAATTTTATCTTAAGCTTTATTATTATCCCCAGTATAGTTGCTAATAATTAAAGTGCCATAAATCCATCCTTTCATAATAAACAAAAAAGCAGTAAAAAAAAAATTTTTAATGATCTGAAATTACCTTCTGCTCCAATGGAAACTAATTTAACGCCTTTGCTTTCGATATATTCTAAAGCTTTATTGACATTTGCAATTTTGTGGAAACGCATTTTCCCACGATCCGGTCGTGGCAGCGCTTCACCTGATATCACTTCTAATAATAACATCAGCTTCAAACCTGAATTATTCGATAAAATTGATCTGTCATTTTCTAGAATTTTTTCTTTGCTTAATAAATTAACTGTTAAAAATGGCTCTACTGTGTGATTTATCTACAAAAGATATGAGTAACACGAAATTTGTTATTTCTGCATTGAATATTTGAAATTTAAGCAGCTGAGAAATCTCAAAGTACCATTTCTGAAGTCTTCCTCGATAACTTCGATGCCAGTGCCTGCTTTTCTGAGATGACTGTTACACCATGCTGTGAATGTCTGCAAAATGATTTAAGATATTTCTATAGATCACAAAACTAAAAACCATAACGACAAACCATTGAATAGTTCAAATCTGCTGGCGTTAAATTCATTCAATTATGAAATGCTCCCGAAAAAAGTGAATTTGAATTAAATGACAATTATAAAATATTCTCATCTTCTTTTGTTGCTTTTCCCAAGCTGGATCCAGCAGTCCTTCGCGATCCCACTCCTCTTCCTGTTGCGTGTAATCGTAACCTGATTGTTGTTGATAATTGTAATTGTTTGAAGGTAGCTGCTGGTAATACTCTACCATTTTATCTTCGCCTTGAATTTCTTCTGCTTCCTTTAATTAAAATCGTGACATCTATTCATAACTAATTAATGACGCGATTGTACGATGTCGTTTAAATCCATTCCATTTTTTTCACATGAAACAATAAATGCAGAAATAGAAATGCTATCATTAATGGTCAAGAAATTAAACTAAGCGGTCGGTCTCTGATGCGTGTGCATGAATGATATAATTCATGACCTGTATTTAACTTGTCTGCGTGGAATTTATATTTTATAATTGTATCGGCTGGTGTTAATAATTATGGTAACATTGAGAGTGATGCAGAACAGAAGGTCAACCCTGACGATAGATCAACATTAAATTAAAAGACAGGAATGAAGAGACGATTTTGGGCATGAGAAGAAACCAAATCAAATTTGACCTAAAAATTTGATCCCAATTTGTTGGTTCTTTCTTCAAACTTAGCCAAAAAAATTTAAAAAAAAGCATTAGCCAAAAATTTAGCAGGCCAAAAAGCATTAGTATTAGCCAGATTTAAAGTATTAGTTAAAAATTTTAAAAAAACTTCTAATTTAATTTTCTTCATATGTAAATAAAATGAATTGGTAAAATGATCATGAATATAACAATTAATTAATTTGAAGATAGTGGGTAAGTGTCCGTTATATAAGCGTTTCATTCCTAACCTGACATACACCTTATGAATTACTAATTTGTATAGCATTTCAGACTTCAGATTTCACCTCTATTAGTCCTCTGCAACCTACACATACTTGATCAAGCAATGATTGTGTACGTTCGTTACTATAGCTATTACAAGCGATGACCGTTCGCTATTACTCCCCATAATATTTGATGAAATTAGAGATAAATGAAACACTGTGACCATCATATAAATTAATCACTCAATCATTATTTGGGTCATTTGTTCGCTTCTTCTCTTTCTTATTTGTTTTGTAAGTAAGCAAGTAGTGTTCCGCAATGAATTTGTTGGGCAAATGCGTCTATAACAATTCTTTCTTTTCATTTAAAATCGTTCTTTGGTTCGAAAAATGACACTTGTTTTTGATACTTTTGCTATCATTATCACTATCACTTTCTCTTCTCCGAATTTTCCCTTCTCCGCTAGCTACAACTTCATCATCACCATTGATCACTGACCCTCTATTAGCTCCGATTATTGTAAATGGACAGCAAAAAAAGCAGAACAAGGAAAACTGCTTTTTATGCATTGATGAAGAGGAATGTAAAATGTGGAGATAACTTGCTGATTTGCTAGATAGGTAAAAAAATGAAATATATTTCCCGTGAATCAATTCAATCTAGAGAAAAGTGGCGGAATTTAAAATCACCAGAAATGAGGAAGGAAAGTGGCCGGAGGCGTATCTCTTCTCTAGCCTTCACTTTTTTTTTCATCCGTAAATCAGCATGCGGAAGATATAAGCATAGAGGAACCCGTACTTATCGCCTAGGAAAAATTAAAAGGAAAGTGTCACTCCGATGAGATGCTAAAACAATATGCTGAAAACCAAAGAATTCGTCAGAGAAGAAAGATTTTTTATAGCACAAATAAGGCTTAATTCTTAAACATTCAGCAGAAGAGATAATGTGATAAAGTTATAAGTTATGTTGAATGATTAGGCAAAAAAAAAACTAATCAAGGAAGAAATAGCATGTAAAATCACATATAAATATCAAAAAAGGAAAAGAAGGATGAGCAGTTAACATGTCACCCGGAGAAAATGGTTCATGTCGTCCTTCTATCAAGCGCCCTCAGCAAAACTTCAAACAACAGAATTCAGTCAAGTAGTGATTCATTGTTAGATGCAAATGTAAGTGGCGCTCAGTTAGCTGAATATTCATTCACAGATACTTGGAACTTGTTTCAAATTGAGTGGCCTTTTTTCGATTCTTATTTTAACATTAATTTCTGAAGAAATTCATACCGTGTGTTGCGTGACTTATATGGATAGTCAAGAAGTCTACGAAGTTCTTGATAGCTCAAGTTTCGATGAGAGGGCTCAATAAAGTGATAATCCTACTAAGAATGTACTAATGTAGGAAAGAAAGGATGAAAACTAAACGGCACAAGAAGATAAATGTCTTTTGAGTAGGAACAAAAGTCAGATCGGAAGTGGATATGCTATTTTATTGAAATATCGAACTCCTACATACACAACTACACTTTGAACACACATACATATATATTATGACAGTTTGTACTAAGTTGATTTGAGGAAATAAAGGTGAATGGAGTAGACGAGAATGAGGAGGAAGGCAAAGAAAAAAGAAGGAAGGAAGAGAGTCTGAATAAGTTTGTCTGAAATCAAAAAATGTATGAAGAAACTGATTTCAAGGAAGGATTTTTATTGAAAAGTTGTGGGAGAAAGGCGAGATTTAAGCTTCGAAAAGGAACAATAATAGCCTATGTATTATACCTTTATACATTTCACGAAAAATTTGTAGCGCCTTCTTTTGTTGAGAAAATGAACAGCTGGAGGCAGAACAGCTGGAAATTGTTCAAAAAATGTCAATCAGCTGCTACACTCATCTTTTGTATCTCTTCACAAACATTCCATCTCGTTTTCATCTTAACAAGGAGATTAAACGAAATAGATGAAGTATACAATAAACAGAAATGGAATGATATTTTTATGTACACCATTCCAGATAATCCTTAACTTCGTTAATGTTTTAAATCCACTTTCTGGGAATTCAATGATGAAAGTCATCGTAATGATGATATAGCACTTTTCAGTTCAACCTATGTAACATATCTGAGTATCGCGCAAGCGCAGTTCTCCTTATTTCCAAAACGAATAGACTATTCCACACTGATATTTTTTGATCTTTATCCAACTTGAGCTGCTCTTAGCTTCTCTAAAAAACTGTGTTAAATCAAAAAATAAATTACCGATGCACTTATTTTTATTTGAAGTACAAAATCATAACTTATTAAATCAGAAATTGTTGAGATTAAACTAATCCAAATATCAACTTTTGCAATGACATATAATTTCATGATTGAAAAGGAGAGCCCAAATCTTGAATCTTATAAACAATATTTTTTTCTTGCAAGTTTGCTTCATCACCTAAGAAAAACAGTGAATAATATCTGTTTGCTAGAAAACAAAGTTTCATTTCAGCACATAAGTCTCAACTTTTCTATTAAAAAACATTAATTCATAAGAATTTCAAAAGTAAATAAATGAAGGAAGTTGCATTAATTTGTGTAGTCCAAAAATGATTGATTTGAGATCATTTTAAAAGCAGTGAATTAGAAGGTAGTCTTCAAAATTTATGACATCGAAATTTAAAATGTCTTTCTTTAGATTTGACTGATTCCTGCAATCTCGAATGGATTTTTGATACCGTGCAATATAGATGGAATACATTACTGTTCTAAAGGACTTTTAAAAGTGGAAGATGTCGTCGAAGATAATTTTTTCGAAAATGGAAATATTTGAAACGAACAAATCTAATCTAAATTCAAATGGAGGATGGGAAAAACATATTTGGCAATATGATTGTCATAAGAGCTACATATAAAAAGAATTAGAGATAGAGGAAAAGAAATACAATGAGTCCAACGCAAAGAAACAAAATGAATTTGTATAAAAACCGAAATGGTAGTCTAACAAATAAATTCGCGACAAAGTAAACTACCGCCAGACAACCGGTTTATCGAACCGATAAAATAATCGTTATTTTTTTGACTATTCATCGCATCATAGACTTTTTGAGCTCAATAAATGTTGGTTGAGGAAAAATCTTTTATCTTTCTCATTCTTCTATGTGATCAGAAATTCAAACACAATCACATATATATATATATATATATATATGAATTGTAGACTTAGGAGAATAGGCCAGATCAAGTGATTCGTATTCAAATCAAATAAGAAAGGCACTGGCTATACTGAAGAAATAGACCAGTAATGGATACATCAATCGTTAATTGTCGCTATATTAATTGTTTCTCATTACATTAATTGTTCTATTATATCCTACTATGACGAATACTTCTCTCATAATTATTCTTACTGCTTTCTAATATCCTGCTACAGTGCTTAACTATGCACTTATCACCTCAAAATGTCAGCCGACAAAGTATAGATAGGATAAGTTCCGGATTTATGCGAATTAAATGTGGAAAATAAGAACAGCTTCTGAATTGCGCAGGATACTTTAAAGCGTTGTGCAAACCACTGCGAATTCGATTTTCAGGTTTAACGAGTTATTTTTGTTTTGTTTACTTGACCTGTTATTCTTAATTGGATTCCATCTGACCACCTTTATCATTTACAGTAACTTCTTGTTGTCAGCATTCTCTAATAAGTATCAATCAACTTTGCAGCTGGAAATTGGATTACTGCGTTAGATTTGTTTCCACAAAACCCACTTCTTTAGTTTTGTCGAAAGTAATCTTCTTGAGTAAGAGTATCACCTCAAACTGCTGAGATAGTTATTTCATTAGATAATGTCTACTGTGCCATCCATTAATATTGCGTTTCATAGAAATGAAATCTTTAATTATTTTTTATGTGAACCCTGTATCGAGATTCAGATCACAACAAATTATAATTACCTAAAAAAAAATAGATAATCTGAACTTTGTGACATATTTTAGTGAATTAAAATCATCTATAAAAATATATTGTCGATTAAACAGTGTTCCTTTTACTAAACTAAACAATTCGCTATTTTATCGCAATTAACGACATGCTTGTAACAACTGCTCCTGCAGTTTCATTGAAGTGTAATCATAACATGAAAAAATTCGCTGTGCTGAAAAAGTAAAACAGTAATGTAGATAGAATCAGAAGATGATACAGTTTGAGCATGAATGAAAGGTTGATGTAAAGCTGAAAGTGTTCACAAAGAAATGTCTTTTTCCGATCATTTTCATTATTTGGAAGAAATTTCATTTCAACTAAGCCATCATATGCTAATCTGCTACTTCTCTCTTTTACCTTTTCAATACAGCTAGACAGAAAAATTGCAAATTATCTGCATTGATACATATAAATACACACTCCGAATTTCAATATAAATTCATGTATCGAAATAATAAACAAAATGCAGCTGTGAGTCGAAGATATAAAAGTTTTACAAGAAGTAGACATTTAAGAATCGAGGAGTTTCTCTCTTGAGAGACTTTTATCCGTACAGACAAAAGAAAGAGTTTTCACTACTCGTCAAACATCGCTATCAGTTTATTTTGTAATTCTTTGAAACAACCACACTAATATAAAAGTTTGATAGATTGCACTCAAATGATTTTCAATAAATCATAGTTTATTTCACATAAATTAATGAAATTGTTCTCACTTGCTTTCAATAACTTAAAAGATAGTGATTCAGAGCTTTGAATCAATTTTGTGAGCAAAAATTTCATTGATCCTATCCTATTTGCTATTATTTATTAATAATTTTTTATTTATTTTACTCAATAAACATTAGAAAATAAACAAAATCATCAGCAGATGCAATATGTAACAATAAACAAGTCAAATGGAGAATGAAATTAAGTACTAAATAGAATTCAATGCATTAATTAATACTTGGTTGTTTTCAAAAGTTCTAGAAAAAGAAGCAAAAACATATAGCACAATAAAAATTATACATTTCATTTGCTTTTCCATTTGCAAAACTGGATTGCCGATCATAAAATGTTTTTGTTAAAGAAGCCTGTGTTACATTTGCATTTTGCATTGCCAGTATAAAAAGGTGAAAAATATATTTTGATAATTTTGATGAAATTATTGAAAATATAAACCCTAAATTTTTTTTATTCAATCAGTATTAATCAAAATTTTTGGATTTTATGACCAGGACTATCATATACTAACCATGTAACCATGTGAACCGTGAACTATGATCATACCATGAAGCAATCGTAGTCAACGATCTGAGTATAGACTTGAAAGATTTAATATCATATTCAAAAAAGAATTTGAATTTAAAAAAATTTTCGAAATTTTTGTTACGCTTAGCAGAAATCTAACATAGTCATTAGAATCAATAAGAAGTTATTGGGACAGAAAACCTGGATAAAGTATCTTAGAAAAAATTAAATAGAAATAAATTTGGTGTTCAGTTTTGCAAATCAGAAGATGCTATGAGAAATTGGAATGAAATAGCTGTTCGTTCTAATTCAATAAATATTGCAGGACAGTTATAAAATTTTTTTTGAGAGCAGAAATTGAGACAGAGCCTATTCAAACTGTAAGAAAAGGATCAGAAACGGAATGTTGTGAATCACGAGACAAGACTGAAAATAGTCTTCATTCTATCCTGTCCATTTAAATAATTATTTCACATTTTAATACATTGTTGGTTAGAAAAGCTGTGCAAGAAATAGAGAAACTGAGTGCTGGTTGATTCGATTTTATTTCAATTTGCCTGCTGAAAAATTTACTCTCAGTGAAAATATAATTGTCTAGCTTCCGATTTTCGCTGTGTATAATGAAGAAGAGTTTTGTTAAAGAATGTGATCAAAGGTCACACTCTACTCAAATTTTTGAACTTTGAAATAGAAGATTTGATGATGTAAATGTATGTTGATCTGGAACGACATCTCTCTTACTTAATACTATTCAGATTCATCTACAATCTAAAAAACAAATTTGGAAATTAATATGTAAGTGATGTTATTCCTCAATTCTATAAGCATTTCCCATCACAAATCAAATTATGTAAAGGATATCACACTAATATTATCTTCGAAAGCCTCAAAGCTAACAAGACAAGAGGCTGCCAGTTGTTGTCTGTTCAAAAGTAGATAGTAGAAATGTCGAATAATGAATTGTTTTCAGTAGATGGGAACGCACCTGCTTTAGAAATTTGACGACTACCTGCAGATGATTTGCATTCTCTAAATGACTCAACGAACTCGTTACGCAATCATTGCTTATCATTTATATATATATATATATATCACTGTTCCCGTCATAAATGAATATGCGTTTAAGTAAATCTCAGTAGTCGGTTATGATTCCAATAACGATACAAAATATTGTGTAATGTGCTAACCAATGTTCTTCGTTATAACATCAAATTGAGTTGTTGTATCAGCACTAAAACATCCCTTACTCTTCCGATACTGATAGCATTTTCTAAATTTTTGTGTTGATAGCATTTTCTAACTCTGACTATGCCTTGCTCTTTTGAATTCAATGTTTTAGTATTTTTCCAGTGGCTTTGATAGCTCTTTTAACGTCGCTGTCCAAATTCTAACAAAATACGATACTATCTCTTTTACATGATGCATACTACATTTTAAAGATCGATACCCATATCAACAAAATTTAGGGATGAGTCACAAATCAAGTATTCTCCCTTTTATCCTTTCAGTTAACAACTGTTAAAAGTTAATTGTACTCTCAGATGATGCATAGTAACATCTCCCGCTAAAATTGGCAATTTTATTTCTGTCGAAAAATTTAAAAAACAATTTTTCCCTCTATTCACTAGAACAACGAGTTATGTGAAAAGCTGAGATGATCCATGCCTGATAATTATTATTATTTATTTTTAATCGTAATTTATAACTATTTCATCACCTGTCCTAACAGTATGTATGATTACAAAAGTTAAAGAAAATATTAATTAAACATGAAATAAATTGAAATAACTATGAATGATTTAAGGAAAGCAAATGATTGTGCGAAAAATTAGTGAATCATACAAAAAGCAATCTGACATATCGAACGAGAATTAATGCTTAAGCAATGAATTAAGAGTATTCCTATGAAAACCCAAGGCCATTTTTGCCACCACTACACTGTTCCAAATATGCCCAAATAAATAAAGGATAAACACTTCAATGTATTAAGATTTTGTACAGGTTTCATTGTAAAATCATTTCTATTATTATTCGCTGTATAGCATTTCTACCTGCAGCACTGCACAGCTGTTGTTAGTGACCAATTTTATTACGATAAATTAAATTTGAAGTTTTCGAGCTAAATTCATATTCCTCGTCAGTTCGTACAAATGAAGTTATCGGCATATACCGGAACATGACAAATTAAAAGATTCATCTACAAATCATTTTATGAGCAACAAATTTGTTTTATATCTAAGAAATCCCAACTTCACATGCCAGTCTTTAACTAACAAATATACACTCATAAAAATTGGATGAATGGAATCCCTGATACTCTATCCTGTCGATAAATTGCGGCAAAAATAACTAAAAAACTGAATTAAGTTTAATTGCAATGAAATGATCTTACTAAATCATGTTACCTGTAGCCTCACAGGATAAGTCAAACACTAAACCCCTCTCTGTTCGTTTCCTATCTCACATCAATCATACCGCGCTAAAAAAAACCAACTTATGTTAGTGAAACGAATTTAAATATAAAAAACACCAATAGATGGAAATCGTAAAAAATCTTATTCCGTCTATTTCATGTAAAAACTGCTCCAAATTAATGTATTTATTTAAAAATACGGAGATCTACAAACAGTAGAGATGAAATATTACAAGCTGTTTAACAGCTTGACCAAAAAAAATCCTCGATAATATCCAACTGACAACACGTAGGCACAACAAATGGCAGTTTCAAAACTGCTGAGATCAATGCCGAAAGACAATACGCGTAACGATACACCGGAGGACCTGCGTACAACAAACCCGCATGAAGTTGAATATTTCGCTGAATATAATGACCAGTGATTTCAATCTGAAATATGCACAATTAAAATAACTTTAAACAGTTATCAAAGACCAAACTTCACAATAAACAAATTGAAACATCGAAATGCTAGTATTTCTCGATGCTTCCAAAACACAATTTATGGGTTATCCTAGAGAAAGATTTAGAAATTTGGAATTTACAAACAACAGCAAGAAATTTCCCGAAAGGTTTTACTAGAAGTAAAGCAGATGCGTTCGAGGACTATCATTAGGCTACCATACATTAAGGCCATCAAAATTAATCAACAAACAACTTGAAGAAGCACGCCCCACTTGTGCAAACGTCATCATTTGTATTGCATTTTGAAACAATAAAATTTTACGTGACATTTTCCGTACTGGAAACAGAAACAGAATAAAACAGAAAACAACCGTGACCAAAATCAACAAAAAAATGCTCACCTCCAGATACAATTTAACGCGCTGAAATGCTTCATAAAAACACAAACAATTCCTGATTTTTCAAAAACTTTTATTTATTAAAAGGAAATAGAAAAGTCAACAGACATAAGTACTGTTTTCATTACGATGACAATACCAGACGATATTCTTGAAGAGAAAATGTGATATAAAGAAGAGCATAAATTTGAAAATCTGCACTGCGTCCATCTATAGCTCATGTCCGTTGCGGTCCATTAACAATATCACCATCGCGAAAGCAAAGTGAAACCAACTGCCATCCGTAATATTTCAACATCAACCGCATTCATAACGCCTATATCGAAAATAATTCATTACAAAATCACACGTATATTTAATGATACGACAAAAAGATGAAGTGTCTTGCAATCTGTGCAAAAACCTTATGCAGTCAAATTAACATGAATTTAACATGAATTAACAAGGCATGGAACCTAAGTTCACTGTAATTAAAAGTTCTGAAGAAAACTAAAACATCAGAGGCAAGAGGGACTAATAGTCTAAGCATCACTTCGTTAAAATAAAAGCCAATTAAATGAAATTAAAAATGAGAACTCATATATGTATGCACAATCTACGAAACCCCGCAACTTTTAGAACAATCTTATGTCAATAGCAGTGAAACCTTCACCATCTCTATATAAACTTTTTACGACAGTTCTGATTTATGTTTAACAAGAGATGACCTATTTTATTTTATCATTTTTATCTGCACAGAATAGAGCTTTTGGCATAGGAATCACTGCCAAACGTGTTAAATGTCTTTGTAAGCTTCAGCTTCCGCCAAAACTTATTCTTTTTTGCAAAACTCTTAATTAGAAGTAATAAAATAAACAGAAACACTGAGATTCTTTTCAAATAAAATCCAGACAGGATTTTGAACAGCAAGCGAAAATACACGTAGGAAAACACAAAAAAGAGGTAAACAAATTCCATTCTTCAGATGTTAACACGCAACAATATTTCCTTAATTTCCTTAAGAGATCCCCTGGAAGACAGGATCAGGAGAATAAAATAAAAATGATAATCTGCTCATGCATGAGTCAGCGAATCATGGAAATCTGTTCCGACGTTACTATAGAAATAAGAAACATAACTATCAATTTAAATTATTGGATCTATAACAATAGAAAAATGAAGTGAAAAAATGGTGATTGTTAATCAGTATTCGCGCATACAAAAGCCATAATGCAACAAACTTCGTTCTGCTATAGTGAAATCTTTTTCACTTATACAGCTATCAAGCACATCAAAATAAAGTAAAAACGGAAGGGTACTATTGGCAAAAACATCATAAATAAAGACTTTTACAAAAAACGCACTATTTGATAAAACATAAAGCGAATATCCTGAGCATCAAAACTATTTCTCAAACTTCAATCCCTTATAGATAGGTTCTGCAAAATAAATTTAAAATGGTCCCCTTAAATTTATAAACTGCTCCATCAGCAAATTTTGTTACAATTCGAGAAGATTTAAGACCCGTCACCGAGCAATGAAATCCTTACAAGCCAAAAAAAGATTGCAAGTACGACTAAAACGAATTTATGACAAAGGTCGCAGAAGGAACAAAAAAAGCTAAGAAAATTAGATATCAAAGACCAAAAAGGACAAGAATGCCGCCTGCAACAACCTCTATGCCATTAGTTGGCAGTGCGCTTTTCTTCAAGCGCAGAGGAATGCTACAGTCATATAAACTCATAAAAATCCAAATTTTTAGATTCACAAAATTAGTTATTTCAAAAAAAAAACCAAGTGTTATGAGCAGACATCCCGCACACATGAAATATGAGAAATTTAGTAAAAATCATTCGCCTGACAAAACTCAAAGAAATCATTCATCTGGAAGCTTTGATGTGCAATTCGAAAGTGACAACAGGAAAATTAATAAGCACATACCTGATAAAGTGCAGATCGATTCCAAGAGGACGCATAAAACATCTTGAGAGAGCAATGCCACAGTTGCAAAGAATGAGTGAGTGAAAAATACATAATACGAAGAGGCGAAATGTCGATCATTTAGAGAAAAGAAAAACATAATTTGCTCTTATTTATTGAAAATGAGTAAGACGACGTTCATTAATATGCACGTCGACCTGATGAAGAGGAATGTCGTGGTGAGTAGTCATAACGTTCTCGGGAACGGGATCGACTTCTCGAAGAGCGACGATGTCGCTTACGAGACCGCTCAGATGGTGATCGTGAACGATCACGATTTGATCGGTGTTTACGAGAAGAGGGGTTGTATGATTTACTCTCTATCCCGTTCAGAGTGTCCTGAAATCCCTTTTGATAAACAACATATGCCAATCAAAGAAATTAAATCTTCGATAATAATATATGAAGAATTTTAAATAAATTAAATATAACCTGCAGTGAAGAAATGAGGACTTTGCATCGATCATCATTCGCAACACGACTTTGTCGAATAAGCGATATTGCGGTAACTAGTGTTTCAATTGCGGATGCATAATCATTTGCAGCAGCATCGCTTACAGCACGCGTTATGGCTGACGAAGAAACAGTACGGTTACGATTCATTATTTCTTCAAATTCAGCTTCTGACACTCCCTCAATGCTGCAAGGAACGGCTGCTGGTCCTGTAATCTTTTTAATTGAAAAAACATAACTATGTCCTCTACTATATTAATTTACATCACGTAAAAATTATTACGTAAAACTAGCAGTAAAACACTTGAATGGCTTTTAAATTTTTACAGAAACTTGATGGAAAACAAAGTAAGTACCTCCTCCGTAATTTTGACGGTACACTTGGGGATTAATGTGAGCACCTGGCGGAGGAAAGGAAGGAGGAGGATGTGACGTTGGCGGAGCACCAGGCGGTGCCATTCCTGTTACTGCTTGCGATGTGCTCGATGGACCTGATGGTCCCGCAGACGACATTGGTGGTAAGGCTTGCGGTGGTTGACCAAAACCAGGTGGTGGTCGACTCATTGCTGCAGCACCGGGTGGCGGCGCTCCTGCTAGAAAAAAATGAAATTAGAAGGAAGCATATAAAATACTGAGCTTATTGAACTGACTGCATTTACAACTATCTTTGAGTGGCATGATTTCCTACATATTAGAAAATCGCTTACTTGACAACTGGACTTGTGGCAGGTTTGGCGGTGGAGCACTTAGATTGACCGGTGGTCGAGTTACACCAAGTGCGCCAAGTGGGAGGGGTTGTGAGGTTGGTGGAGGCCCACGCAACTGCGGAGGCTGCTGATTGGGTGGTAATATCAGTGCGACTTGAGTTGGTGGACGCAACGATGGAATTGGTGGAGGAACCTGAAAGAAATGCATTCATAGAGAAGTTTTAAAAACTCACTTTTAGATATAAATGGTAAGAACTATGATTAAATTACCTGAACCTGTGGTCGCAATGGTACTGGCGGTGGCATTGTCATTTGTCCCGGCTGTAATGGTTGTTGTGGTGGCATACCAATACGAATGGTACCAACAAATGGTGTCTTTTGGTCATCCTTCTTGATATCCTTTTTGTCATTTCTCTAAAAATCACAAAAAAACTTCCAATTAAGTTAACCATAACAAGATTAAAGCCATATATGTTGGACAAATACTTATACCTGATCGACTCGTCTAGTGGCATCTTCAAATTTCGCCAACGAAGCTTTTGTATATGGAAGAACGACAAGCTGTTGTCCGTGAAGTGTTTTTTGTGGCAATTTTTCCATAACTGTTTTGACTGAACTTTCAGCAGTAAAAACTGCTAATGCAAAACCTTTACTCTGGCCATTATTTCGGTTTTCGTAAAATTTGATGTCGATTAAATTTGTAGCGCCACACGACAATATCATTGTTTGCAAATCAACATCAGTTGTCCACCATGTCATGTTACCTGAAGAAAACATAGAAAGCAATAAGCGTCCCAGATACACTCTCAATGAATGCAAATAAAATATAGCCCTCTGATTTATTTGCAAGTTTACTACATTATACTTCATTTTCATAAGTCATTTATTGATGGTATGCAAACGAAGTACAATATAAATGCGTTTACCAGTGCGATTACTAGATTTCCTCTTTGGCAATATAACTTATAAATATCTAGCCAGATTAATCTGATACGTCCACCAAACAAGTACGATCAACTAGGCATCATTTTTACCTTTTTATGCCAAAATATAAAATAGGTGTGTGAAAATAATGAACAAGTTCTTGCGTTTATAACTTTACCAATCATTAAAAAATTTGAATGAAATTGGAAGCAACCTATATAACAACAGTATCTTCGACCAGTGTTGTTTTGGTTTAAACCGAGTGCTGGAAGAGTTTTAGAATGATTTCCTTGTGGAGTAGTGGCAATGCTAGATTTTACGGGTAGTGATTCTGTTTTCACGACCTGCCCAGACGGTTCAATCGCAGCGTCATATAAATCCGTATCATTCACTTCAGATTTCACCACTTTTGCTTCATTTGTAGTATTACCGTTTTTCGAAGCGTGACTGTCTTGTGCATCCCTGTATAAAAAAGTTTTTTGTCTTGTCTGATAAAATGTTAAATGGAAAGATCATATAAAAAAGACAGTTATTCGTACTATTCAACAGATTATGCCGAATTTATGCAACAGGTAATGCAAATGTAATTGCAATCAAATGGACAAGTCATACACACGGTTGAAATGATTCTCTACTGAGGATTATCAATGAATCAATCCTAATGTAAGAATGTCTGAATAATCATGGAAAAATGATCGTTTCCTCACTTGGCAATATCGTCATCATCATCACCCAATACATCACGTTCACTGAAACGAGTATCAAGCTCACCATCGCCATACAAATCAAGATCATTGTCCGGCTGATCTAATATATCAGCCATATTACAGCAAATTCAACCCAATGCAATTCTGTTTCTATAAAGAATTCATTTTTTAAGAATCAATTCTGAAGAACTAAAATCTTTTACGATCATTTTCGTGAAATAAAATCATTATGAACAAATCAATTTGGCTGGAATTCAACGTTCCGTCCATTTCAAATCTTTCCATTTTCTTAATTTTTATCATACTTAAAGCAGCAATGATAATAAATAATTATGAGAAATAAATGGTGAAGGATTCATTTATTTTATCAGTGCAAATAATAGAACCTATAATGTGACCCATATCATACTGAATTGATTGTACTGAAACAAATGCATCATCTATACAATTTGGTCCAAAGAAAGTTTCGACTTTAAAATCTTTAAATTCCCAATCTAATCTAATTTAAATGAATGCACGAGAAAGGAGATGAAAAAAACATGTGTAGTCAAGTTTAAATACAATTCCCGCGTGCTACCATCTCCCACACCAGATCACAGCTGAGCTGTCCTACAAATCCCCTTTCATACGTGTGATATACAGAAACAACACGCACCTGGCAAACTCCCAAATGCTGCGATCGATCGTTAACACGTTGTGCAACTTGTCGTCCAACCCCCAAAATTACTAAATCATGGCTCGAAATCGGAGATTGAAGACGTGTGTTTGATCTGATGCTTTACGTTGATTTATCTTATGTTACGTGTAAACAATGTTATAACATACCAAACAATGCATAGGCGCGTATTCCTTACGCGTGTAAATCACGTGAAGTTCTACAGCACTTATCTTCTCGGAAAGATTTCCATGAAAGGTATTAGTTGGACACTTCCAATTCATCCTAGTATGAAAGAATTTTCAAGTTTTAGCAGGGATAGATAATAAAGAAAAAAAATCGCGTCCTGCACGTGATTTACACCTTTAAATTCTCCTTTGCGAAAAAAAGTCACGTTCTGCACGTGATTTACACCTTCAAATTCTTCTCAATGAAATGTTCCTTTACTGTCTATAAAATTTAAAAAAGTTAAAAAAAGCTACAGTACTCTCTCGTGTTGTTTGATTTTTTAAAAAAGAAAAAGCAGCGAAATCGTCTATAGGAATTAGAATTACAATTGCATTTTGAGAATTGCTTGCAAAACAAGAAATATGGCAGAAAAAATTTTATAAAATTTTAAGTAATGAAATGATAATTCTTGAGAATATAGAATCAGGATTTGATATGAGATCCAGATGATTGATATGCTTATAGTGAGAAAAAATTGAAGTTGCTAGAAAATTGAACAAAAACTCATTGACTAATTATCTTTGATTGTTTCAATTGGCATTCATAAATTCGTGGGCATTAAATGAACTAACTATTCCTTTTATATTAGCAATATTTTCAGTACATCGATTATTCTTGCCAGTTCGAATTGTATTTTGTTATTTCAAATATTTTAAAATGCCAAAAATTGGTACTCACGATGGTAAATTTCACTGCGATGAGGTAATCATTTCTTTTTTTTTAACTCTTATTTCAAATAAATTAGTCGAAATAATGATTTTTGCTAGAATTGAAAGTTATTAGCTTTGTTTCGTTGCGGGAAAAAAATTACACGAAGTTAGGTGCTCATTATCATCTATATATTAACGTGAAGTTAAGTTTTATTTTGATAGATTACCTGCAAGACATGTAACATGGTGTGCAGCATTAATCTGTGGGAGTGTAGACGTAGATGTAGATGTAGACGTAGATGTAGATGTAGACGTAGATGTAGATGTAGATTAGATGTAGATGATTTGATATGGAGAGAGGGAAATTCATTAGGTATGATCAACATTTACTATGTTGCTTTTTTACAGTTGCTAATAGCAAGTATAATCAGTTTATCATTTCAAAGCAAAAAATAAGTTATTTTCAGGTCTTCGCAATCTTTATGTTGAAATCACTTCCTGAATACAATAATTATGAGATTGTGCGGTATGCATTGTTTCTAACTTTATTTTAAGCATATAACAGAATTTTTTTTTTTTTTTAATCTTCTTTTACTGTAGTTCTCTAGCATTTGCTAACTTTTTTTTTCTAACTTTTCAGTTTCCGATAGCATTTTTTTTAATCCATACTTTGTGACCGTCATAGTCTTGATGTGAGTTTAGGCTTATTTTGTAGATCTACCTCACAATCCTGATCTGCTGTTCCGGCATTTTATTTTCATAAGTTCAATAGTTTGATACTTTTTCAACTGGCTAACTTTGATTTTAATATACAGTTCTTTTTCGTTTTATTTGCTGCAAATAGCTCTGAGATTTATATGCTAACTTTAATTTAGTTAGCTTTTACAGAACTCGTGATAAGCACGCGCTGAGCTTATGTAATATTGTGGTTGATGTCGGTGGTGAGTATAACCATGTTGCGATGAAATATGACCATCATCAGAGGTTATTTTGTTCTTTCGTTGCTCATATTAATGCATGGCGGCTATGCTGTGCTTCAAAACTTTCAACATTTTCAAGTGACATGCAGAATAGTGAGTACTTTTAATATATGATTAACAGGAAAAGAGTGAAATCTTTTAGGGGTTTGAAACTATCAAAAACCGATAGTTAAGCTAATGTTGCAGTTTTCTACTATGTTTTTTTCTTGTAAATTGTTAATTAAATGATGAATGCTTTATTACATGAAAATTTGACTTAATTTGCAAATTGTCTGTTAGGGAAGTACACCTAATTTCAGTATGTTTTTGCATTCTTTAATTACATAATTGAAAAATTTCTTGTGACCGAAATTATTTGTCAAGTATGTGATAGCAGGAGGCACTAGAAAGTCGCGATAGCCTTAGAGTTTTTTGGAGAGAATGAATGAATATAATATTGGAATTATTGGAATATGACAATCTATATTCAAACGGCTTGAAAATTTTGAAGTGTGTCATAGCATTCGACACAGTGTTCAAATGTGTCATAAAGTTCGTTGCAATAAATCCTGAATAACAGTCGACTGCAGCAGGAATGGAATGCAAGTAGAAACTTGTTAGAATCTATAAGATAATAATTTGAACAGATAATATTTATAATAAGGTAATAATTTTTATAGAGGTTTTGCTCACACAATGAACACATTGGGTGTGATGAATTTTGATACGAAATTAAGCTCAGCGGGTCTTATTTATGCTCATTTTGGGAAGAATGTTATTAGAGCATTACTTGGACTACAACAAAACGATCCAGTGATTGACATTTTATTCAAAAAGGTTTATGAAACATTTGTGGAATCTATCGATGCAATAGATAATGGAATTGCTCAATTTGATGGCAAACCAAGGTATGTTTGTAAAGTAACTAATGAATGAAGATTTGATTCTAAAAGATTTTTTTTTTTTTTTTGATGATAAGACATGTATTTTTTTGAACATGACGATGGAAATACCAACAGTTGCTGGAGAGAGACAAATTGTCAATTATGGAAATATTTAACATACTTCTAGTTCTACGCTATTTTAATTTAGGTATTATTTGAATGGTACACTCTCGTCTCGAGTTTCAAAGTTAAATCCTGCATGGAACGAAGATGTAGTCAACGTGGATGAAAGGTACTTTTCTTCAACTTTTTAAAAAATTCCTTTGAGTTTGGCATCTGAGGACTTCAATTTCTAGGTTTCTTTGAAATTATTTCAATGAATTTGGTAGTTACAGATTTATGATGGCAATCAAATTGGTCGGTAAGGAATTCAATGAGTTGCTCACTTATCTTTATAAATCCTGGTTACCAGCACGCAGTCATGTTGTTGACGCAATCAATCATCGTTTTGACGTTCGTTATATTTCACAGCCATTACCCATTGATTGCTTGTGAACTCAAATTTTTCATTCGTTCGAAATCGAATTGAGGGCGTCTTGGAGCTTTTCTATAGCTGAATTTAAATTTCAGTTTGAAATAATTCCTGTCGAATTCTAGATTTTATACACTATTCTTATAGTACTCAAAGGTTCTCCTGCGGGTTTTAGTTTCTGTCTTTCAAGCAATTAAATTTATTGTAGTCATTTTTGTCTTGTAATTTGCGGTTTGTAAAATTTTTACTCGGTTGTAAATTCATTCTGATATCTTATCGATATATTGGATCTTTTTGCAGGTTGACAAAAGTGGTCAAATATTTTGCCTAAAAAGTGGTGCGGTACCATGGAAAGATCATTTTTTTAAAATTGAAGAACAGCTTCATATAAACGACAACAGTATTATATATGTTATTTATGAAGATAATACAAATGCACAATGGAGAGTGCAAGCTATTCCAGTAAGCGAAAGGCAACCTTTTGAAAACAGGTTTGTCAGTTTTTCTGTAGATTCTGTTTTACCCATTATGAAGATTTTTTCATGATACATGTATTTGCGAACATGATGTTTCCAAGCTTCATAATTTCATGCGAAGTAATTCAGTGATGTCTAAGAAGGTCTATGTGCTTATTGTAAAGTATTTGAAGCCTCAGTTTTCCAGGTTGCCCTTACCAGAGGCATGGCGTGGTCTTCGTGATGCAGAATTGACAAAGGTAGCGGACATACCGGATTGCATTTTCGTTCATTCATCTGGTTTTATTGGAGGCAATAAATCAATGGAAGGTGTGATACAGATGGCGAGGAAGTCATTGTCTCTGGCCGGCAAATATAATAACTGATATCATTTTTAGATTATCTATGTGTCTTATAACTTCATATGGGTTTTTTTTTTTTTTTAATTTTTATATTATTATGTGAGCAAAACTTGAAATTTACAACAACTTCAAAACTTTGTCAAAATTTGAGGAGAAATTAGAGGAATTGCATGGATTAGATTGCAGCTCAAATCTCTTTTTTCCTTGAATTCTCATTTTTTGCAGTTCTTTCTGAGAGTGATGATCATTGTTCATTTTTTTCAGTGTTGTCGTTAGAAATGTCCGAAATAAGATTTGTTTTGGATGGATATAACGGTTATTCTAAAGGAACTTTGAATATGCTTCCTTATTCTTATTGTGTTTATTCAAAACCAATCTTATTTCGAAGGAAAACTTACTCGTCAAACTAAAACATGTTATAATTTCGCAAGCAATAATTTTTTGAAAAAAGCATCAAAATTTTATTTTGAACGGATATAGAAATGAAATTGGATTTATGAGATGATATGTAATCTACTATGCTTTTTCCCCATTTGAAAATGAAAGTCTAGATGAGTAAGGGTTCAATTTTTTTTAAATCACAGTTTCTGGAAGTCTTAATAGGATATTTTTATATGCAGATATTCTCGAAATATTCAGGAAAAAGTATAGTAAAAAGAATAAACCTGAGTAAAGTAGAAAGAACAAAACTTCATTTTCTGAAATATTAATGTTTGGTCTTGATAAATATGGAAAACGAGTTTTCTAGCGTTTGTCGAATTTTACGATATCAATGAAGCGAAGTTCTTATCTGCAGTTATGTTCACAGTGTCATGATGGTTAGTCCCAATTTACTATTTTATAATGTCTGATCTCATTTCTAGTATTGGATGTTAAATATTCTGTCCTTTCTTGAGCATATTTAATTCGAAGATGTTAGTTGGATTGTTTCTAACTTGAAGAATCGGAATATGGCAGATTGATAACAGTTTCTTATCATTATTTGAAAGTGATATTGTAAAGATTTTGTGAAGTTAAGCTTAGGATGAAATCTTTTCGCTGTTTTAACAAACGAATAGCCTGGAATGAAGGTTTGCTCAGAGAGAATTACGTTAATAGGGAATACAGGGAACTGGTATTCCTGATTACTGAAAAGAACTGAAAGTAACTGAACCGAAAGTGCATAGTTTTGGTTTCCTTTGTATGAAGAACGAAGTGTATAACTTCGAATTTTGTTGAATCAGATTGTTGACTCTTTGTTTCGAACTGTTTATATATGTGGAAACTTGTTTACCACATTCCAATGACCTTAATCAATTAACTAAAGATGACCCATAACATGTTACATACCTTTAGAATACACTGACTTTGTTTACAAGTGTCAATGGCATCAGCATTATCATATTAGAATTCTTTAAATTTGTGATTATCTCACAAAAGTTGTCCTACGTTTCTTACGTATCCATACAACGAACCCATTGACCTATTATGCATAAACAACCACTATTCAAACAAAAATCGTACTGCAATCTTTTATTTTTGTGAATTTGCTTCAATTAATCTGAAATGTTTTCATAATACAAGACATTTTAATTATGTTGACGTTCTTCCATGCTGTAAATTCAATCTCGCGACGGATGATATGATAAGAAAATTTCGTATGATATGATAAGAAAATTTTGTCTGGATCGACGGTTTCTTTTTGATTTATAAAGTCGCAAGACTTTGATCTTATTGAAAGCATTCAATACTATATGAGCAGGAAGAGGATAATTGTGATGAATGTTTTTTGATCGATCGAAAATATGCTAATTGCCGCGGGATATAGAAATAGACAATTGTTACTACTGCAGTGGTCTTTCGAATCGAGGTGATAGTATTTTAGAGAGAAAATAATTCCAAATGATTTAATTCTTGCTGCTGGTGATTTCTAATGTATATAATGCTGTTTGGGTTCGTTGGTTCGGAATATATGAGCCGAATTTCCAGAAAGTCGGGAAAAGGTATTAGTAAAGAGTGTAAAGGCAATTATCCAAGCTATTATAATCTAGCCAATGGTTGATTGAAATGGCTCATCGATGTTAGGAGAACTCTTTCTGCATTTAATCAGGGAATTTAAACGCATTAAAGGCATTTTTCGAAGTGCAATTTTTTGTTGTATGGTTTTTATTGCTGTTGATACTAAAATAAATTTGCATTGCCTTAAGATTTTAATGGGAAATAAAATTAAGTATAACAGTTTAAGCTAATATTTCTCAATCGAATTACGATCAATTTTTATTTTTCACCATTTCAGGAAAATTGTATTTTCATTTTGATGTCTTTTTCAGTTAATTTAGAGGACTGCAGATTCCGTCATTGTTTGGAAAATGTGCAAGAAGTTATACATGTTATTTATATCCTCAAAAGGAAGACAAGAAGGAAAGTCCCTTGAAAGAACTTGAAAAGTCCCTTGAAAGGTTTGCTGTTATAATATGAAATGAAAACTTTTCATATAATAATGTTAATGAGCGAAACAAAAACAGTACGAAGATAGTACAAAAAGTTGAATTATTGATGATATTAACAAATTTAGGGAAATATGATTTCGCATTGAAGACATATTCGAAGTAATCTTAATATTTTTTGTTCTTTTCACTACTGAAAGTGTATTTTCTCTTCTTGCAGCCATTCTCATTTCTTTTTGTATTGAGAACATGCTTTGCTACTTTTTATCCTAATTTTCTCAAATGGACCACCCAACTTAAAAAAATGGACTTAAAATGGAAATATTGTCATTTTAAATTCTGAATGATTAATAGAATTTTATCAAAAAAGTGTTTAATGTTTAGCTTGAAAAATCGGCAATGATTATTTCAGCCAGTTGAAATAATTGACATTGTTAACGAGACAGATTATTATGAAGCTTGCAGAAGGACTGAAATTATCCATGATTTTTTCTTCTTGTTTGATCATTAAAAGTGCCTTTCAGATTACATGTTTAACTTTTATTTAACATATTGCTAAGTCGATGTTCCCATATGATATTAAATCTTTCATGAATGGAAAAATTTCTTAATTTTTTTCTATTTAGAACGTCAGTCATGTTAATTTGAAGTCATGACTGTCGATTTCAAAAGCTAAACATTCAACATTCATCCTCAAAAGCCTCATTATTATTACTGCATACAGAAATTCAAAAATGGCAGTGTTTAGAATTTAAGAGAATTTTAAATTTAAAGAAAAATAAAAAAAATACTTTTATTTTTTATTTAAGAAAAAAAATTAAAGAAATTCTTTTACTATGAATAGGGACGTGTTCTCATCGACATGGCATTGATAATTAATCGCGACGTAAACCTATTAATTAAAGTATGGAATGAGAAGCCGCAGGTCAATTTATCTTGAGTGACTCTGTAAACTAAAAACGTTTGAAAAGAATATTTTACTGAGCTTATGGATAAAATATTTGAAGCTTTTTTTTCAAATATTCAAATCTAGGTTTGAAGATCTGATAAATTGCTTTTCTAATTAAATAATGTTAAAAAATGACACAAGAAGTAAAATATTTAAATAAGCGATATTGAAGTTCATTGACAAAGCAAAAAGTAGGACGAAATTTATACTCTTTTCAAAGAAATTTTAAGTTTTTTGATAGTACTTTAAGTATTGCTATGCAAGTTTCACAAGTCAGAAAGTATGATACTTTTGTTAACAATGACTGCATCTAATTCTGTCAACTTGAGTAATGACCTTTCTAGGTTAGCCAGGTTAACTGTTGTAGTTGTCTCTTAACCTATTTTTCAATTATGAATCATTCCGGTTTGTAGATTGTTTGCATTATTAATTTCAATGCGTAACACAAGCACAACAATATGTTTCTTCCCACTTGATAAATCATGGTTTCATTTCTAGCTAGGACTTCCAGACTCTTTAACTGTCATTTTCTTCTAATTCATAATTCGTTCATGAATGATTTCACAAAACTTTTCTACTTCGTAAATCACGATCTCTGTGATGTTGAAGCTCTCACTTCATTTTTATTACGAACATTCGTGAGATATTGAATATTGCTATTTATTGATTATTTTTTTCAGTTTTCACTGAATCATTTTTATTTCTTCATTTCAATGAATTATTTCTACGATGCACAAATCTGAAAGGATCGCTAAGGCACGCATTGAAGTAATTGCAAACTTATGAGATCTATTTCTATTGATGGATACACTTTTCCCCACTATTGTTCAATTATTTGACCTTAGAAAAAGATTTTCCTACATGAATCGTTAGCAGATTCTTTCAGATCCGTAACTGCAGTGTGATTGTTGAGATAAAGATGTGATAAATGCAGTGCTATATACTACATTTTGAATAGTTATTTTCGCGAAATTCATCCGATTCGCTGCTGCCTAAGTAATGAATATGGCAGAACGATTAGAAATTATTGAAGATGTAAGCGCTAATGGTTGTTTATTAATTTGTAGTGCCTAGGAAACTGGATTAAGCCATCATCATGTATTTTTCTAGGAAATCAAATAAAAGCTTGTTCTCCTATGTTTTTCCCCCGCTTCAAGCACACTTACTATTTCCATCAAGACGCGTTGATTCCATGCCTCCAATCTTTTCTTGTTATTGTAGTCACTTCTATAAACTATAACCTTATCAAAGCTAACTACTTGGATACTGCAGCAATACGTGGATTTACATTTTAACTCCCATATCATAAGAATTTTTGGAATTAAGGTTGACGATGAATTCGTTTTTGAATTGGTTAACACTGATGATCGTACGTAAAGGCGAAAAACTAAGCTATATAGCTGACATATTTTTCATGTTTAAATGGAACATTTAAGAATATAAAATGGGTTCAGGTTAGTTTATTATTAATGGTGTTTCATAAACATGGATAAATTGATCGAGCCTGACAATAGCGAGCCCTTCTGCTAGCACATATTCCCACTTGATTTGGCCTAAATTCTTGGAAAATGAAAAGAGATCCTTATATTCAAGAACTTAACGGTAAAGTTAAGATAAAATTAGATGGTAAATTTAGCTGGAATCAGCAGACCGTTTAGATTGATATAATTAAACACCAGCTTTTGTTTGGCTACACTGAAACATTGTTAACATTGTTAGGAAGTCTTCGTTTAGTCTGCACAAACCTAGTTTAAGAAATGAGCTTAGAACTTAACTTTACATTAACTGAAAATTGGCAACGAATGACGGTTTAAATCTTTAAAATCTTATAATGTGTAAATAAGTATTTAAGATTAAAGTCCTACAATTCGTAAACAAATAGTTAAGATGGGAATATCAGTTGTGTGGTCTAAATATCTATGCAACATGTCAGTGGGTATTTCTGAATATTTTATGATTTTTTGGAAATATTTGACGAGATCACCTTATTGTGATAGTTGTTTGTGCTGTATTTTTTTGTTCTTTTCTGTACATGAGTTAAAATTTTCACTTTCTTGTGAATGTATACTATTCTTCAGAGAAACAGTGATAAAGCTTATTATGCTTTATTATAACTTTTTTAATTTAGCCTATTTCTTCATCCAAAACAAAATAGTTTTTGCAATATTGCAAAAATCAACTTTTCGAAAGTTATCGAAAATCGCAGAAATTTAATCTTAAGATTGATTCCACAGAACACAACTACTAGATCAATTAAATCCCATTTCAGTCTGATATAAATTGGCTCACTTCAATGCAATATGAATTGGCAGAGCAAATGTTAGATCATTCTATCAGCACCAAAAAATTAATTACTTTTCCTGAATATAAATTGCAATGTCAAGTAGGAGAAAATAAAATGAATGTTATCCATTGCATTCTCAATTCTGATTATCATTTTCGAAAAAAAAAAAAAGTATTTACACAGTCAAAATGGTTTTATATACAAGCATCGATGAACTTTTTATCATTTTATTACGATAAACATTAAACTGTGACGTTCCAGTTTACAGTCATAATGATTTGTTTTCATTCCGAACAGAACCAACATAAAATGATATTGTGATGTTTGAGACACAAAGTATTTTTTTTCACCACTCACTGGCTGGTATTTGGGTGTTGAAGTGTCTCTGTTACGGCTAAAATAAAGTTATAGTTTGGAAGTTTGAAATATTATAATTTTTCAATGTTTTTTTTCTGTCTCCGTTCCTCTAAGTTTTTGTCAAATAAAAGTCGTTTTCAATGCATTCCATTTTTTAAATTATTACTGCCGCGATGATTTGTAATAGTACATGAGAGTAGTAGTATACTTTATTAAATAGATGAAACTTGTTTTCCTGATTTCTCGAGAAACCTAATCGGAAGAATATGAACTCGAAGGGCCAGCCCTATAGTCGTCATTACTAGTTTGAGACGTCCTTCTCAATATCATTCATTGTATGTTTTGTTAACAAAAAAGTTCGAAAGTTGTTACACTACCAATGCAAGAAAAACCAGTACGTGTTCGTTTTTGTTTTTTTATATGCAAAATCGCAATAAATGCAAAACTGTAAGAGAATATAAGAAAGAAATTGTTACGAAGTTCATCCATTTAAAAAAAGACTTTCTTAAGAACTAATTTAAATCAAAAATTAAATTTCTGCAATGTCTAGTGATACTAATCTGGGTTGCTCATTAGGTGCAAACAAACTCTATAATCGAATAATTATTCCCACTAGTCTAAGTGAAGAAATTTACTTCACTTACTTTAGCAAGTCTTAATGATTATCGACCCTTTGTAAAAGGCCTTGACTCTTATGGTGGTTATCTTAGTACTTAATACATTGAAACCAACGGTTAAGGTCTTATTTTTGGCCAAAACATTTCTTATTATCAGTTTTCACTTAGATTTCAAATATATTCAAGTAATAGTAGAGATTTTCCGAGTTGATCATCTCATTACATGGATGTAATGGGATTACAGATAATACAATTCTCCCATTGTGAATGACAAGTGATAATCATCGTTGCAGCTCTTGTTTCTCTAGGGTTCTTGCTGATCGACCCAAATCGAAGGTGTTTAGCGTCTGTTCCACTGCTTTTTCTTATTTTTCATCGATAAAGTTCACTTTTCGCTAGAAGATGAGTGACGAAGAGATTTCATCTTCTATCCATGGTAGGAAGATGAAATTTCACTTATTACTTGTAAAATAATAGTGAAATATTTCTTTATTGAATGGTTTTTTCTTTTTTTTTTTTTTTTTTTTTTTTTTTACTAGAAGTGTAAATAACAACTAGTTAAGTCTGTTGTAGTTCTTTAGTTAATTGGCACATTGTGAGAAAGGGATACGAGTAATAGATGTTTTGTTTACACAATATGTTCAATTGTTTCCGCACTTTTTGTATAGTATTGCAAAAAATATTTCCTGTTTCTCATTATATGATAGTTCGAGTAGAACAACGTTTCCTGAAAAATTTAATTTTACATCTAAAACAATGTCACATGCTGTTATTAATGTTATTGTGTCATTAGTACAACCAGTATTTATTATTGTTATTAATCATTTCTATTTTTATTGTTATTATTTCTTAGTTAATATTATTATTATTATTATTACTATTATTTATTACTACTATATTAATATTATTATCATTATTAATTTATTTGTTTAATAATTTATTAATTTTTTACTTTTTTGATAATGAATTCAATTAGCTATTGTTTTTCTTTCATCTTTGCCTTTGTGTTATATAAAACTTTTCTCGAATCAATGTAATTCCGTGAGATTTCAGGTTGTTCCGTATCAGCTGTAGATATTTTCAACAACATCCCAACAAATAACGCCAAGTAGACTTGGAAGGATGACGGTATGCGGTTTAAAAAATGAACTCATCATCAAATATTTATTGTCTGTGTTGTTCACTTTGAAAAATCTCACAATAATTGTACTAATAATTAACAGTAGTGAAGGTGTAGGTAATGTAAGAATAACTTCTTTCCCCGCTTTTCCAAAATCTTCATGTCAAATATCATACCACTATTCGCCACCATTTTCCGCACTATCAAATTATTAAATTTTGCAAGGAATTTTACTTTCATCTTTTTCTTTGCATTTACTGAAATCTTCAAACTTTCATAGTACTTATAGAGAGTAATCAATCAGTCAAACTCAATAATGGTTGATAAAACTGATCCAAACATAGTTTTCGCATATGTTTTATAATGACGACTGATCTCGGGATGTCTTTCTGTGTCGGCATTCTACGTGTCAAATTTTGTACATAAAAAGAAGTTGCCTTTAAGCTACCTTTGTTGGAAAATATACTGAAATCTTTTTGAATGGAAAAAATAGTGGTATGGTTATTTTTTCATATATATTTCATAACGCTTTTCTAAAATTTGGTTTCTTAATGAAATTACTTTTTGCAAAAACTCTGTTCATTGAACATAGTTTAAAATATATTTGTAACGATCACCCATGAATAATTCGAAATAATGATACAGAAATTTCGTCAGTAGGAAATGGTTCATTGTGTTTTGAAATTAAATGGCTCAAACCTTCGATGTTTGAATAAATGTGCCTGAATTTTGAGCTGACCTTATGCAATATTGTCATTTTTTGATGCTTAATTAAATGAAAGGTAGTAATATTGCGGACAACTAGACATTGGCATTTTATCCAGTTTCTTTAATTTTGGAAGTAATTAAATGTAAGCGTGAAATAAATAATATCGGAAGTTTTGTGATTTTACAGGATTTCGCATTGATCGATAAAGTGATAGTTGATAACCCGAAATCAGCATACGAACAACTGAAAGAAGTATGTATTTTTGTTACTACATATATTGACCTAAAAGCTGTTTACTTAGCATTTATTTGGGAATTATTGAATAGTAGATATTGGCATTTGTTCGGTTTTAAGATTTTGACAGCAATTAAATTTGAGCTTGAAACAAATGATACCGAACAACTTTTTCCTCTCTTTCAAATGATACTGTACAACTTTTTCCTCCCTTTTTTTGTTATGAACTATTTTTCTTTACAGATTTATGATAGTAATGAAGAAATGAAAACTTGTGTTGATTTGTTGTGGAGGTTAGGCAAAGCATGTTTCTTGTGGGCTAATACTCTACAGAAGAAAGATTCGAAGAAGAAGCTACTCATTCTCGAAGGTTTTTTTCTTTTTTTCAAGTTTTTGTGTAATTCTTTGTTTGAGAAATTGTTTCTCTATCCACAAACAGGCGAATTTATTTCATGACCATTTGATTTGACCAACTTCACATCACATCTATTTGATGTTACGGTTGTTTTAAAAAATAATAACATTAATTGAACCCAACAATCATATATCAGTCTCAATGCATTTATCTTTTTTCATGCATTCCATTGTATCATTCCTGCAGACATTTATCCGTAGTAAAATAGATCTTTTGTTTGTAACGAAAATCAAAATGATGCTTATTTCAAAAGATATTTGTTAAATTTTTTGTTCATAAAGCGTTCATTTAGAAAAAGTCAAAAATTTCAAACATTATCAGAAAATTGTGACATGAATCAAGCTTGAAAAATGGAATGAAAGTGAGACTAAAAAAATTAATTGTCAATGAAATTTAATTTTTTGCTTTCATTTAGTATCTCTCTTAACGTTCGCTATTTCCAATTGTTTAAATGAATGGCTTGCTTAATGTGCTCCATTTTCATAGACAAATGATTATAGAGTTATTCGTTATTTACAGGTCGAACATATGCCACATCAGCTTATACAAATGATGAAAATAATGCTGAAGCACTTAGATGGGCGGCAATTCTGATCGGCTCTGCAATTGATTTCTTGGGAACCAAAGAAAAAATTGAGCAAGGCAAAATTTTCAAGGTTTCAGTTTACTTAATTTTTGTCGTTTGATTCAAAATAAACTTCACAATTCTTGAATGAAAATTTGTGCTCAATACCACTGAAATTGCATGTCATTTCGAAGTATTTATGGAGTAAAGGACTTTGTTACACACTTTATTCTCTATTGTATGGAATTTCAAATGCACCAAAGTTATCATTTTGTTTCTGCTGCACTATTTCGAGCTTTCTTTTGTTTATCTTAGCTGAATGACAGCACTGGGCTAGCATAAAAATGTTTAATCTTTCTCACTAAAAGTAAGGAATCGACGTAGCGTACTTGACAGATAACAGATGCTTTGTTATTATTGATGATGATGATGCTATCATTGGAATATTCGATTGCGTATTTTCAGGCATATTTGGATCGCGCTATAGAGATGCAGCCGACCGAATGTTCATTGCTGCACTCACGTGGACGTTTTACGTATGAGGTCGCCAATCTTTCATGGATTGAGAAGCGATTATGCAGTGCATTGTTTTCTGAAGTTCCACATGGTACTATCGATGAAGCACTTGTCGATTTTTTGGAGGTTGGGTAAAATAGTCTATTCATTTTAATTTCGAATATTTGAAATTTAAATTTGGACGCTGTTATTTTTGTATCTTTTCTTTTATATTGCTATGAATCGAAGATTCATTTCTCCAAGCTATCACTATCATATTTTAGGCTGAAAAATATGCTTCATTTGAATGGCCTGAGAATTTGCTATATATCGCGCGTTGCTATGCTGTAATGAAAAACAAAGAACTAGCCAGGAAATATCTGGAAAAAGTAGAAATGATTGAACAATTAGATGAAGCTGAAACAGAAGCATTAATGGAAGTTAAAGCCGTGATTTCTAAATTAAAGTAGCAATTGGTCATTTCTTTATATAATTAATATATAGTCTTTATCTAAATATCAGTTATTTTATAACATAATATAAATGTTGCTTAGAAAAGCTGATTACAAGGATTCTTTGGTTTTTGATTTTGGTATTAGTAACATAAAAATTGTGCTTTAATTTCTACATACTGTAGAAGAAAATGATATTAAAAGGCAAATAAAAGCTCTTTATTGTCGAAGCGAATTATTAGGATTCATTTTCTTAAAAAATTTTTTGATGCCAAATCGTAACTTCTATATGCCTCTATATTCCTTAATTTAGGTTACAGTAACGTTCAGAATACTGCTACTTTAGTTTTTAATATTACGAAACATTTCAGCACCTTCCATTTTCGCAATTTGTAATCAGTAAGGCTCAGTTTTTTATCCGTGGATTTATATGATATATTCTTTATTCCCTTTTTTACGCTTTTTTTTTTTTTTTTTTTTTTTTTTTCATTGATTAGGCCAGATGATTTTTGTATCATTTGTGGCTTTTGATTTCGTGTATTCGTTTTTTTATTTGAAAACAGATTTAAAACAATACGGATACGGACAGCGTAGTTGCGGTTAACTAAAGCAAGTTTATTCTATTTATCAACTGAAATCTTATTATCTGTATGGTTTCTGAAGGTTTCAATTAGTTAATGGAATCTATTGCGCTAAAATGTATTATTTTGAAAAATTGAAAGATTATTTATTTTCTTACGACTAGATGAAACCTCGATTAAATTTTACTTTGCATTCTGTTGGTATAAACAGTCGGGTAGTTTGTTCTCTTTCTTCTCTATCATCGGTATATAAGAATTTTTGATCATGTATGTAATAATATACATGGTTGTATCCATCCATACTGTTCATTTTCTTTTTTGCAACTACTGTAAATGAAATTCCATTTATACATTATATGTTTCTGATGCGTTTATTTATTTGTTAAGTGTAGCAATTTCCGGTGGCCTTTATTGGATTAGCAATGTTCTAAATGTTACATTAGTGATTTCGATAGCTTATGATTAACCTTTAATTTTATTTAATAGAATTAACCTTTAATAGAATTGACGCGTTGACATAGTATTATTTAAATTTTTTAAGTAATGAAACACAATATTTTTAATGATTTTTCAAGCTAAATTTAAAAACGTACACCATATAAAAGTGATGAAATGATGATGAACTGGATATTCGAATCTTGGTTTCCATTTTTCTTCACATCCAATGTGAAACAACTCCAATTCTTGTTGATTCGTTTCATTACATTACACACTATGCCAAATACTCAATTCAGTCATATTTCTGCAGAGTGGAAGACATTTGTTTTTTGCTGTGATTTATTTTAATTTCAAAGCACTGAATATTTTCATTTGCAACCTTTTGGCTATCTTTCATTTAGTCAATTAAATAGGTATTGAATACATAACTTTCCATGCATAAATTTTTAATCGTGGAGAGTTCGCTTCGAATGTTTTCAAATTAGCAGTTTAGAAGTTCAAAAAAATAAAATGAGCTTTTGTTGGAAAAGTTAAATGTTACACTCATTCAATATTACTAGTCCGTAACAGTAAGAAGCACGCAATAAATGTTAAGCAGCAATAAAAAAAAACAATTCGACCACTTTCAGATAACAAATTCCTGTTTTTCCTTCGGCGATAGTTGACTTTCGTTTTCTTGATACACTTCGCAATGAAAGAAAGGTCTTCCTGCGTTGAACTAAGGATGTGTAATACAGGTTATAAAATTTAGAGGAAAGAATAAGAGATAGTATGGCCAACAATCAAAATAGTAACCTGCAAGTGTACTATACTATTTGGCTGTAGAAAACATTCAACGGTATTAATTCCACATTTATCAATTTCTAGGATTAAGCGCGAAATTTTGGTAAACTATCCCGAGGATCATGCAGATTAAGTTGTTACCCTGTCATGTTCTATGTGATTGTCAAGCGCTCCTTTTATCTGCAGCCATATATAAGTACCAAAATCCTTTTGTAACGTTGTGCATTACAAACACAATATAATATCAGTCCTTGAAATTCAAACTCTGTATTTAATATATATTTATTTATTCAGTAATGATTAAACTTTAAGTTGACTCAACAGAAACGAATCAATAGAAAGTGTAAATAGTTGTAAAGTAATTAGACATAGAAAAGCAGGAATAAAATCACAATGGTGATACAGAAAAGTCACAATAAAAGCAACACAAAGAGATCGATATCAGTGTATCAGTGTTACAGTGCAACAGGAAGGAATTGATTAATTATGATAAACGCACCCAGTGGAATTAATTGTCAAAATCCAACAAATGAACCATTCAATCTACAATTGTAAAAAGCTAGATAGATATAGTATTAGATTTCTCGAGAATTCTTATATTAATATTTTTGAATGAAGCTTCTGTCCTTAAATCAAACTTCTGATCATTCCCGACATTTAATACTGACCTTTATTGCTCTTTACACAATTAAAAATTCATTTTTAGGACGGATAATAAGAAACTGCTACGAAAATAATGTACAAAATTTCTTAAATAGATCTGGTAGACATGTCCTAATAATCTTGGTTATTAGGATCATCTAGTCGTTCAGTGTGACGGACTTGTGGTAAAATAGTATACACAGTATACTGCTTAAGGTTGATATTTCCTACTATTCATCAGTTATACAGTTAGTTATTAAATGAGGCATAACTCTTTCATATACTGTCTTTAAAATTTCCATGTCTCTGTGAAAAGAACGTTTGAAGTAGAAAGTCGCTGTAAATGAGTAAGAAGTAAATTACAGTATATGAACTAACTGTCAAATCAAGTTTATCGCATTCTCTATCAGCAATGATATCGGAGGAATTGCCTTTAAATACTTGCCTTTTATAAAGAAAAATTTAAGAACTCAACAAATATTGCTTAGCAAAATTTCTAAAGTTTTTTTTGCCATCAGTTAGTAATTTCACATCAAAATAAACATATTCACAGCAAAATCAGAATATTCTCTTTAACATCTAGAAATTTTCAATCATATTTAACTTTTAGATTAAATTTGGTTATACCAGTCACAAATTGAGCCTGCAAAATTTTCGTGTGAATAATGATTTCAGTTCAAATTAAAAGGAATACAATAACTAATGACTGCATCAGAATAAAAATAATCAAAGCAATATCTTAATGTTACATCCCGGTTGTTTTAAGCAAAAGCTTCTCTTCATTTATGGGACAGCAGAAAAATGTCATTCAGTAGATTCAATAATGCAATAGAATTTTTCTGATTCAGTAATACTTACTTTCAACAGAACTTAGAGGAAATTTCGATATTTTCAGGACATTAACAAGACTGAAGTTTAAACAAATGGCAAGAAAATCATTTAAATGTACTTTTAATAACTAGTTTTTATTACACTGAAGATTGTCTTTATGTTAACCAATAACAATTCGTCGTTCATTTTTTTTACCGTAACAAGTATCTTTTTGCCCGTAAACATAAATAATTGTTTCTGTTTTGAGGGCTTCTTTAATCAAAAAATTTTTGGTACTTCAAGATGTGTTACGTAATACCTTGAAATAGGAATTACTTTAAACTATGCTATCTGTTAACCATGGTTTTATGAGAGGTCAGTTAGTTATCGGTATCTTGAACTCAAAGTTAGATTTATAAAATAGAGATAAAAGATCTTTTCAGACATAATTATTTCCTCAGTATCCAGATATAAAGTGATTTAGTAGGGAGTTCTAAACTTTGTTAACTCTTTGAAAGTGGCAGTGTATAAAAACTAATTTTAAAAATAAATAATATATAATATTTCACGTAAGTCACGAAGCAAAGGTACAATAGTTTTTGTATACATAACATATTTTGGAAAGTATCGATTAGGAGTAGCACAAATCCGAAAGTATCGAGGAGGAATACTACAAATCCGAAATGAGGAGGGATACTACAAAGTTGAAGAGGGGCAATATAAAAATCAAACATTTATTGAGGGAGAATTCAAACATTCTCAATGAGGGAGAATCAGAAAAAGCTGAAAAATCTCATAACTTCACTGAGAAAAGCTAAAGAAATACAAGGAACAAAAATTATGATTAACAATACAGAATTGATACTAACTGCTGCAATGTTCCCGAAGCTTGAAATCTCACTGCCCTTCAATATGTGCATCATCGTGCAGCACACATTCGTAAAAACATCACTTACAAACCGGAACGAAAAGAGATGAGAGAAAAATTAGAACCCGCTAAAATCAAGACAGTAAAAGTTTCATTTCCTTAATGTTTCAGATTGCTGAATTACGAGGCGGTTGAGAAAATGGAATCCTAAATGTTACGATAAATTGGGTCCAATTCGTCGATGGTTACTCCTCGACCATTTTAAAATGATGACAAAACTCAAGTGATAACAATTTGATTCGAATATATCTCAAGATGTATTATAATACGTCGATTGAGTTCTATGCATTTGCGAAAATCAAAACAGTAAATATTTTTCACAATTCTTTCAGATTCATTAGATTTTGTATGACCTGAATGATCCACACTTGAAATAAAATCCTGAATTTGGCAGAATTCTTGGACTATCGAGATTAGAATAAAATAGTTATTCTAATCCTTCAATGCTACTGTCATGTGAATAGAAAAAAAAGGTTACTATAGATTATATTAGAGTTGTTATGTAGTTACCTTACTGTTACTTGAATGCTCTCACAAAAATTGTTTAACGTAGCTATCACAAAATGATATCATCGGTACTTTTGTGTTGGATATCTTTTAATTTTTTCCAAAGTGTTTTCAGATATTGCATGTAGCAAATCCTAGTATGACATTTATTTTTTTGGTAGAAAAAATTTTAAAAAATCAGCACAAACATTCTCTTTAGAAGGAGCCGTCTCAATATCATATCCCGAGTATTAGCTTGAATGTAAAATGGGTTCAGAAATGGAAAAGAAAAAACAAGTTCAAAACTATTTATTTGCCTAAATTAAACACATTTTAAAAAAAGCAAATACTTCTCATTTGCTAGTCCTTCTGCAGTGCTCTATATTACTTTGCAACACTCTAATAACTTGACATTTGGAAATTTTTACGATGAAAATTTTGACTGACTTCTAAAAAATAATTTTACTTAAACGACTACCACTTTCTCTTGTCATCTCATTTTTGCTCATTTGTCGTTTTGTTTTGGCAATGATCAAACTGATTACTTTCAAAAGATGAATTAAAAAAAAAGTTGCATAGATATTCAAGAAATGAAGAGTAATCCCTTCTTGGTAATAATAATGGGAAATTAAACCTTGGAAAAAAACTAGTTCAGCATTGGTAAAATCAGAAAAGGAGATGCACAGGTGAAAAGAAATAGAAGAAAAGGAGAAGATAATGATAATTGAAAAGATCGGAGCATTAGTTATAATTAGTTCTGTGCTTTCCTCTTCCATATATAACAAACTGCAATATAACATACATAATAAAAGTATTTGCACTTCATTTCCACTGCATTGAAACTTCAGCAGCAGATACATATCAGTGATGAGCTCGATTATTAATAGTCTTCTGTCGATATTATTTTTTTTTAACATACCATCTTGATCATGTACATTTCTTAGTTTTTACTTTTAAATAATGAATAAATTCAGTACAGAATCTTATAATAAGAAATTAACAAAAATATAAAAGGAATGAATTAAATTTCAAACCACATTTTATTGTCTCTTGAGGAAACTTCTTTGTGGTGGTGAACACTGAAAAGTAAGCAATCAAAAAGTGTTAAAAAGCAGTTTGTCAAAGTCATGTTCCCTTCTGCCTTGGATGCAAGCGATATCTGAATTAGTTTCAAATCATATTTTAGTTTTAGAAAAAAGAATTGTCGCTAATTTTACGACAAAAAGGATTAACTAGTTCCAAATCATATTTCAGTTTTAGAGAAAAAGAATTGCAGCTAATTTTACGACAAAAATTATCAACTAGTTTCAAATCATATTTTAGTTTTAGAAAGAACAATTGTCGCTAATTTTACGACAAAAGCATTAACATCAGTATTTCAATACTGCCAAGACACGAAGGCTACCACAGCAACTCGAAAAACTCGAAAGTAATTTGAAAAGCTTAATTTTTTGCGAAAGTTTTTTAATTTATGAAATCCCTATTTCTCCTATCGAAATTTATTGACTATGAAGTACTTCCTGCATTAAACTTCTTTTCAGTGTACAAAAATATCTATGGCGATAAAGATACTACTTCTGCTTTAACTACGACAGTACCTATCAAACAGTCTCCAATACAAGCTCCTCACACTGTTCCAGTTCCAATACAATTTAGTGGATATCGGAAAAAGCGAAATAATGTTTGCGAAGACGAAGTTTTCTCTTGGATTACAGGACTGGCACTGTCTATGTCAGCAAAATGAGTTTCAACTCACTGATCAATTTATGCTGTTTTAATTATAGTAGTATCCAGTGGTTATTAACATTAATGTTTAAAAATCATCATATCTAACCGAATTTCATGTGTTTTGTAACATTTAACAAAGTTCTAACATCCAAGTCTCCAACAAAAATATGATGAAAAGTTAGTAGGAAACAATCTTTTTTCTCCCTTTCCTCCTCAATTACTTAGCAACAGTAGATGACGCTTTGTGAAAAGATTTGGAGGAAATACAGCTTAATATGGAATATTTACATGGAAAATGAAGCAAGAAGCTATGTTTAAAAAGGACTTCAGCAACACATCTATCACTAAAGAGCTAAACTATAATACTTCTAGTTATTAATACCACAATATTTTTAACTATAATACTTCACATAAACAACTTCGATCATCATTCTGAATGGTACAAATGGAGAGGTGCACTTAAAAAGTTTCAATGAACGCACTGAAAACTTTACATGTACATAAACATGCTAAGCAATCAGTTTTTATGCGCATAAACAAACTGATCAAATAATTTATGAAATGGGTAAAATGCTATCATTCCAGCGCATGACACTTGCATGATTAAGAGAAAACAGGAACCTAGACTGTAATTTTTGATTTAACCCAGTGATACAATTTACTTATTTTACCATCCTGGCAGAGCATTCCGGGACTATTTTTACAAAAAGTATTAACTAATTTCAAATCACAAATGATCTACTACTGCATCGTTTTTGATTTGAATTTTTTTTTTTTTATTTTTAGATAGTACTCATCATTTTTTGGAATTATGTGAACACTTGACATCAAAAAGAAGGGACCTCTAGCTAAGTTTATCACTGAATTATAAATCAATAATATTTATGAACAGTATTAAGGGAACGAAATTAAGCAGGACTAAAGTACAAGAAGCGTTAAAATCCCAAAAATTAATGCTCATCCATTGAAATAATCAACCTCTCAATGCTTTGATTAATTACACCCATTCAATTCACAACGGGTACTGCAACAAACCAGTGTCCGGTGCAAGCTCCAAGATTGTTTTCTGTACTTCACGGAATTTCGGATGATCTGCACCTCCTAGCAAACCGAGAATCACACATTCACTAGTTGTCAGAACAGCGCCGGCAGCTTCCATTTGTCGTAAGGCAAACATTCTTTAAAAAATTATGTTACTACAACTGTGTTTTACATGTCAATTTAATTAAAAACATTTGATCTGTTTTAAGTTACAAACAAGCCCGACATAAAATCGAAATTCAGTTTATGTATCAGTTGTGATACCTGTCAGTTTGTGATCGTGATGAGACACCATCAGCAACCACATGCACAGCAATTCCTTTCTCGAGCATATCAAGCGTTGTGTGCAAAATACATACATGCGTTTCAATGCCACATAATATCACAGATTGTGATGATTCAAGTATGTTGGTTACAGATGGAATACACATACTGAATTTTTTCTTCTCAAAAACTGGTATATTATGTTTACTTAGGTCCAATTCTGATACTGTATGACCAAGACCTAAACAAAAAATCAACTTCACAACAATTAAAAGCTATGATGAAAAAACTCACCTGCAATTATAACTTACAATGCATAAATTTAAGAAGCAATACTTTTAAAGGCTTATAAAAGCAGAGTTTATAAATGCAAATATGAAACTTGGAATTCTCGTTCAAATAATTTCACCTTGAGGATATTGTTCAGTGGCAATAACTTTCATATCAAGAAGTTTCGCAGCGGTAATAAGGCGCTTGCAAACTTGCACAATTTCACCGAAATATTTGATGTTCAATCTGCAATTATGAGAAACACTGTTACACTAAACTCTCAAAAACGATCTAACTCTTTGCTAATTGAGATGGAACTCAATTACAATTTTACAACCAAATTTCTGAAGGAAAGCAATCATAAAGTAGTACTTTTGCAATGGCAACTGAAGTTTGGGATGTGTGATCCATAATCTATTATTAAATTACTTGAATTTAATTACCTGAATTTCTCCTGTATATCACAGACAAGCAGCGTTGAATTTAAAGGTGACAATCGTGAAACAGCACGTGGAAAACTCATTTCTCCGTCTAACAAATGTAGCCGTCTGCAGCAAACAAGTGGGAAACACACGTTGCTCTCACCATGAACTCCCACGCAATGAATACCACAGAACAAAACGAACACAATGCATTATCCAACCAAATGAATGCCTGCGCTTTACACTTGCGCAATCTCCGTACAACTATCCCACCCCAAACATTCTGCATAACACATTCCTTTGCCACCGATACAAACTGGACAGAATGTCATTTCTTTGATCAAGGCATAATCTTTCTTTCCCAATAGTTCGGTGTGACTTTGAACACTTAATAAGAAAAGGATAATTTATTTATATAACGAAACAAATATGACATTTACAAAAACGATCACTGATAAGAAGTGCACATACCAACAAACTTTAACTTTGTTTCACACCAACACAAGAAAGAATTGGGTGAATGAATAACTCACAACGAGATCAACAAAAGCCCACAATTCCCACATATGAAACGAAAAACTTATTACTAAGATTTCCACTCAATTGCATTATTAATCAACTTCTTCCATCCTTGATGCATCTTCTTCTGCACCAACTAGATTTGGCACACACTCGTCCTTTTCACCAGAAACGGATGCAACTGCTTCTTCCTCCTCATCTTCCGCAATATCAAGTCCCAACTGAAAAACAAAATTTCTTGATCAGGAGCAGGGTTCACGACCTTCCCACCTTTCTCAAAGTAGCATATGTAGTCAACCAAACCTTGATCATGCGATATATTCTCGATGCATGCAGTTGCGGATCTTCAAGAGAAAAGCCAGAAGAAAGCAAGGCAGTCTCGAACAGCAAGACTACTAAATCCTTCACAGTTTTATCATTTTTGTCTGCCTCCACACGTTCTCGTAGTGCTCTGGAAACCAATAGATAAGACTGAACCTCTCCACTCATAAAATTTAGACATGTAAAATATAAAATTATAGAAATGATTTCACAAAAAAAAAATATAACATACTTGATGACAGAGTGGTCAGGATTGATTTCGAGATGTTTTTTGGCAGCCATATAGCCCATTGTCGAAGAATCCCTCAACGCTTGCGCTTTCATGATTCGCTCCATATTAGCAGACCAACCATATTCAGATGTGACAATGCAACATGGAGACGAAACCAAGCGATTGGACACAGCAACTTTCTCGACCTACATGGTATTAACAAAACATTAAATCTATTTCTAATCTCGCGTGTCTTTAAAACCAAAGACAACATTCATGATTGCGCACACTTTAAAATCCCTAGTTAACTGCCTATCCAAACAACCTTTAAATCCTTTAAATCTTATTCCATTTCCATTTTAACTGCAACAAAATTCAAGTAGACATTCGCCACAGAACCTAAACTATAATCACCATGTACCTTTTTCTCCAAAATGTCCTTCATGACCTTGCACAGGTTCTCGAATTTAACTTTATCTTCCTCGAACTTCTTCTTTTCTTCCTCACTTTCAGGCAGTTCAAGACCTTCCTTTGTGACTGAGACCAGTTTCTTCCCGTCATATTCCTTTAATTGCTGTACACAATATTCATCTATCGGATCGGTCATGTACACTACCTGCAAAAACCATAGATAGATGTTGTGCAAAAACTAAAAACTGACAGATACCTGGAAATCCAATTATCCAACAAACCTCGAAACCGCGTCTCTTCACACGCTCCACGAACGCAGAACTGGCCACTGCTTCTCTGGATTCACCAGTAATAAAATAGATCTGCTTCTGGTTCTCCTTCATTCGACTAACGTAATCTTTCAGAGAAGTCATCTCTTCACTAGATGCTGATGTATAGAATCGCAAGAATTCCGAAAGTTTTTTACGATTGGTCGAATCTTCATGGATACCGAGCTGCAATAAACCACATATAACAAAACAAAAGCAGGCCGGATGCTAAACCCACCACTTGATTTGTGAACTAACACAAAACTGAACCTTCATATTCTTCGAGAACTGTTCGTAGAACTTCTTGAAATTATCTTTATCTTCTGCAATTTCGTCGAACAATTCAAGACATTTCTTGACGAGATTCTTACGGATGACCTTCAATATTTTGGACTGCTGCAACATTTCGCGCGAGATGTTCAACGGCAAGTCTTCACTATCAACAACGCCTTTGATGAAATTTAAATACTCCGGCATCAGCTCGTCACAATTTTCCATGATGAATACTCGACGAACATAGAGCTAAAAAGGGTAGCGTACAACGGGAATATTAAACTCCATAAAAATTCTAATCCCATTAATAGGCACAGCCCACATAACGACTCCTAACAAACCTTAATAGCATTCTTTGTTTTTTTGTTCTCGAACAAATCGAACGGCGCACGTTGTGGCACAAACAACAGAGCGCGAAATTCAAGTTGACCTTCAACTGAGAAATGCTTGACTGCAAGATGATCTTCCCAATCATTCGATAGTGACTTGTAGAATTCAGCATATTCCTCGTTGCTGATGTCATCGGGATTCCGAGTCCAAATTGGCTTTGTCTAAAACGGAATCTTGGAAACAATTTAACGCAGGTGCACACAAATTACTGAGCCAGAACCACATATCTATGAATTACATATACAACCATATTTCAAGTCTTTAAACTGACCTTATTGAGTTCCTCATCTTCGTGATATTTTTCCTTGATTTTCTTTTTCTTCTTGTCTTTCTCCTTCTTATCTTCATCCTCATCCTCCCCAACATCCTCAATTTCGCCTTCTTTCTTCTCCTTGTCTTCGTCTTTCTTTTCCTCTTCCGCTTCATCATCAGAAACTTCTTTGTCTCGTTCTTTCTCCACAGTTAGCTTAATCGGATACCCAATGAATTGCGAATGTTTCTTAACAATCTCCTTAATGCGACGCTCTTCAAGATAGTCCGTTTGATCTTCCTTTATGTAAAGAGTGATTTTGGTGCCACGCGTAAGTTCCGGATCATTCACTTGCCGAATAATAAATGAACCTGCAAAGATATTCCCATAAATTCCAGTAACCTGTAGTACTATGTAATCGAATTCAGCAAAACCATTTTAATTAATTACCTCCAGCAGACGACTCCCATTGATAGCAGTCATCATCATTGTGCTTCGACGCCACAACAACTTTATCAGCAACCAAAAATGCGGAATAAAAGCCAACACCGAACTGACCAATCATGGAGATATCAGCACCCGCCTTAAACATGTAAACATATAGTTACATACTACAGTATTATCTCGACAAACTTCAGCGAAACTCGAGTGCTACATGGAGCGTACCTGGAGAGCTTCCATGAATGCCTTGGTACCAGATTTGGCGATTGTGCCCAAATTATTAACCAAATCTGCTTTAGTCATACCAATTCCTGTGTCCATAATGGTCAAGGTTTTGTCCGCCTGCAAAAAAAAATGGTAACTATCACCTAATACACAAGCCAAAATAATTTGATTGCCTGTACAATTCTAAAATGCTGAACATCGCGAAATATAAGCAGTAAAAAAGGATGTCATAAAGCTACTGTGCATCAAGATAACAAAGTACTTTGTTCGGAGTAATCTTGATATATAGTTCTTTTCCAGTCTCCAATTCGGCTGGTTCGGTGAGTGCCTGATATCGGATCTTATCCAATGCATCCGAAGAGTTTGAAATCAATTCACGAAGAAAGATTTCCTTATTGCTAAAAATTGCAAATAATAACAGTTCTGAATTATGCAAACATTGAGTAGTTAAATTTCTTCAGAGCGCAACAAAGACCGTTACTGACCTGTAGAACGTGTTGATGATGAGACTCATCAACTGAGCGATCTCAGCCTGAAACGCGAAAGTTTCTCCACTTACTTCTTCCGACATTATTGCTATCTTCGATTGTCAAAAACGTTCCTGAAACGAATATTGAAAAATCCAAATCAGAGTATACAATAGTACGTGCACGTGATCTATCAAGACTAACGTAGTCTTCCAATCCAACAAGAACCTTGACGCTTGAATTTATCTCCTCACTACAGAACACACCGACCACACGCAATACCACCTATCACAGTGACCAACAACGAGAATGCATCCCGGGGATGCGCGCAGACTTCTTTTATATCATTTGGCCTTAGGAATGTTCTAGAAGCATTGGTGGGCGGTGCTTGTGTGGAAGGGCGACCAATGAATAAACGGTGCTGTATTCCACCGAGGCTATAGAATGTTCTGGAAAGTTCTACGAAGGACTTATGGTCTGCACATTCGCAGAATATGAAACATTCCAGAAGATTCTTGGAGGGAATAGTATGTAGAGACATTTTAGGAGATTTCGATGGAATATATATGTGAAGTAATTTCGTAATGAGAGGAAAAATCCCATTCCAGAATTGTTCGGGACTTTTCCTCCGTTAATTTCGTAACGGAGGAAAAGTCTCATTTTCAGAATTTTTTCAAAAAATAAAATTTTTTCGATAATTGAAATTATCGAAAAAATTTTATTTACAGGAGATTAGTGACAGACATTACAAAGCTTTTGAAATCGAGCATGTTGATATCCGGAGCTTCTATTTTCAGATTCTTGTTTCAGTTAATACTGATTTCTTCAAAAGCTCAAGAAAATAGCATATAGGGAGGATTATAGTGATACCGATACATTTCAGTATAAGTGGAATACAGTTCAGTTTGAAATTATAATAGAAAATCATGGAAGTTATTCAGGTTATGCATTTCCATGCATATCAGATTTCATCATATATTGTTTAATTGGAATATGTAATATTCTTGTTTATTTTCTCAAGTAATTAAATATCAAATTAAATTCATTTGCTTCATTATGATTAATGCTAGTAAATATCATTTGTATTCATGTTGTACTTGTATAATCCGATTAGTATGAAAGGAAATTTGAATATTGCAAGATTGCAACTATAAACAAACAGGAACTTGTTAGTACTAAATTAATATTTGTCGAAATTCAGTGATGGAAGCGATATAATTCTCTTTCAAACTGGCAATATTATTCAATTTATCAAAAAAGCATAACAAAAAAGTAACTAAATGAAAGACAACCATTAAAATCACAATAAAGATAATAAATGTGCCAAGAAAGGAAGACCGATGTCCTCGTAAATGTTACCATCTTATTTCAGTTGTTGTTTTCGGACTCGCAAATATGTTTGTTCAAACAAACAAAGAATACCATAATCAGTAATGTTATAATATGAACGAAAACAAAAGAACACTATGATCTATATTAAGTAGTAAAGTATGCATCTGGGCTAATCTGATCACATATGACAACAAATCTCTGCAAAATTTGCTCTGATCGCTGTACTGGATCGAAAAGGCACCTAGAACCTTAACACTGAAAGCCGAATAGTTTCGAGTAATCTGCCATCACTTATCAATTTTCAAATATAGCAGCACTGACATACCATCCAATAGATGGAAACAATAGCTCCAGGTTGCAGGAAAAGATTTGAAAATATTTAAAAAAACTTTTTTTCATTAAAAAAATCAGAAAATGTATTGCCGTAAATATTTTCAAATAAGCGTGCATCACAGTTAACGGTCCCATAATCTTTCATTAAATAACTGAAATGCGTAATTGATTATTGAATTTTTCAAAAGATATCAGATGATGTACGAAAGAGAAAGAATGCTTGGTGGACATTACGTCCTCTTTTTTACCTTTTACACAACACAATAACAGAAGACGGAAAGAATGAGTGAGAGAGAGGAGATATTGGAAAAATCAGTTTTCGTATTGGTGGACTATTCAGTTATCAGAGTTTAAATCGTATTTTTTCGCATCTGCACGTAAATCGTGTTTCTTCGCATCTGCGCATAAATTGTGTTTTTTCGCATTTGCACGTAAATTGTGTTTCTTCACATCTGCACATAAGTTGTGTTTTTTCGCATCTGCACGTAAATTGTGTTTTTTCGCATCCGTGCATAAATTGTGTTCGCATCTGCACGTAAATTCTGTATTTTCGCATCTGCACGTAAATCGTGTTTCTTCGCATCCGCACGTAAATCGTATTTCTTCACATCTGCACATTAGTTGTTTTTTCGCATCTGCACGTAAATTGTGTATTTTCGCATCTGCACGTAAATCGTCTTCGCATCTGCACGTAAATCGTGTTTCTTCGCATCCGCACGTAAATCGTATTTCTTCACATCTGCACATTAGTTGTTTTTTCGCATCTGCACGTAAATTGTGTATTTTCGCATCTGCACGTAAATCGTCTTCGCATCTGCACGTAAATCGTGTTTCTTCGCATCCGCACGTAAATCGTATTTCTTCACATCTGCACATTAGTTGTTTTTTTCGGCATCTGCTCGTAAATTGTGTATTTTCGCATCTGCACGTAAATCGTCTTCGCATCTGCACGTAAATCGTGTTTCTTCGCATCCGCACGTAAATCGTATTTCTTCACATCTGCACATTAGTT